>CM060957.1:114699783-115112283 GCA_030765055.1 Mantis religiosa | reverse complement strand
AAAAATTCAGTGCCATAGCCAGGATTTTAACCACAGATCTTCAGGTTTCTGTCTGCCTGCTCTTCACCGTTAAGCTACTATGGTCAATCTGCCAGCACGACATTAGATTCAACTGATCCTGTTTCTCCTGGTAAACCACTAGGAGTTCCCATAAACACATGAGACAACTACCTTAATGACGACTTACTATGCTGTAAGTACTTTAATGTCCGGGCTTTATAGTTCGGACCACTATTAAGTCAATTAATGGAAGTTAATTGTTCTTTCACTTTAGCCATATGTAGGACTCACTATGAAAGTCTAGTCACACTGAAAAGTTCAATGCCATAGACGGAATTTGAACCAAGGATCTTCCGGTCCCGTCCAGCTGCTCTTATCCCTATGGCCAACATGCCAGCACGGCATTAAATTCTGAAACTGACACGTACCTTTACTAAAACTTTAAGTACCTGATCTGAAATGTGTTCAGGCTTTTATCAGGCTTTTGTTTGTAATTTTATGAGTTAAGGCATTTAAAAATCGTTACACGTTTAAGCAATAGATACCGATTGGAATGAGTTAGGCTTTTTCGTCTGTAGCTCGCAATCGGGAGACTCGGGTTCGATTCCCGTGATCGACCTACCTGGCCCCTGTTTTTTTTCAGATGGCCAGGCAAATGCTGGGTAGGTTAATTACATCTCCCGAATTTTCCCTCCATATAATCTCCATTATCATTTCACATCGCCTCTCAACTGGTAGTCTCTTTCTCTCTAGAAGGGTCGGCACGTGTCTCGGTGCTGCATGGCAGGGTATATGCTCCTGTTAAAGATATCCGCCACTTACTTATTTTATAGTTTATAAAATACTAACCAATGTTTAAACGTGGAGGTGTCCTACGTAAGGATCATTGCCATTAACTACAATTTATGAGTGTCATATTAGCATTTTTACTGTGCGTTCTTGTTGCACAAAGCTTAGATATATAAACTACAGAATGTTTGGTCCGTTATAAGTGGCTATTTTAGCTTAATAAATTTGTTTCGCTAATAGTGGACTCATGTTCCGGTGCTGAATGACCTGTATACACACATTCTGGCCAAGAAGAAAATTTTTATCGAAGACAGAGTTAAGAAGAAGAAAAATGATGGAACTGTGGGCTGGCATTTACACAGAGGAAACTATAAAGAATAAAAGAGAGATTGACACCACACAGGTAACACCATAAACTAGTAAAAATATGTGCTTCCAGGACACCGTCAAAAGCCCTGTCTTTGGTAACAGTCCATGAACAATGCAGCCATATTACCTAACCATACGTAAAAGTCGGATAAACTCTGTTGTAAACATCTGTAAATTCGCATATGACTCAACTATACTGAAACAACTTGCATGCTCTATCTTTTATTATTGTTCAGCCATCATCAGGATTAATTCTTTTTGAATTTGTATAACAGTTTTTTAGGCAATAATTATGGACTGTTCTCTATGCATTTCTCACTGCCATAAGCTAGAATCGAAAGCGTTAGAACTCTTTATTTTTATCATTTATACTGCAAGATTTTGCTTTAACTGCAATGGTCATATCGGTGGCCTTTCTCCTTTGGAACATATCGTGTTAACTCGTATACGTTAGGTTGCTGGAGCTTTGGGATTTTAATCATTAGATCACGCACACATTCGCACTTTCATTTATACTTCCAGACTCCCGGGAAGCCCGCCTTGGTAGCGTGGTGGTAGACTGTCGGCCTCACGTTAAAGAGGTCCCGAGTTCGAATCTCGGTCAGGGCGATTTGCCCGGATAAGGTTTTTTCCGTGGTTTTCCCTTATCGTGTGAGACGAATGTTGGGCAACTCTAAGCTCCATGGACGCCTGACTCATTTGAGCATCATTTCATCCATTCCCTTCATCGTCCGATATGACTTAAAGTTGGAGGACGTAAATTACACACAAAAAACTCCGGGGAAGATGTTGAATCATCTTAGTTGGAGAAAAATCCATAGTTGTAGCCGGGAATCAAATCCGGGACCCCTCGCATGGACACTTTACCGATTTAGCTACTGAATTTTATAAAATCTTAAAATAGCCTCTAATCTTGTTATAAATTTTTAAGTTTTATAAATAGATCCATTTCCTAATAAAATTTAGAGAAGTTCTGTTCTTAATTTCTTTGCTTCTGTTCTTAGTTTTCAATACTGAAATTGCATAGGAAATAGTTGAGTTATACATCCATCTAATTCAGTGTGTATTACGAGTGTACTTCTCTTTAAATCCTACTATATTGGATTTTATTGCAGGTATTTTAAAATTACAGTTGCTTGTAGCTTATGTGCTGCCTGTAGCAGACCTTCGGAATCTGAGAGATTAACCTTGTCGTCAGCAAATAGAATCGTATGTGAATTAAGTTAACGTGAGAGACCAAAACACTTTGGCCTAAGAAATTTGCTATTACATGTTATATTAATCTTACTTTATTAAGACCAACATTAACTGATACATCAAATCTGATACGTTGTATTCAAATGATGTTTTCTATTCACTCTTTATTGCTCTTACATTAAGCTTGTGAGTACCAGAAGAATACAATAGGTTAAAACGTAATTTGGAACTAACAAAGTTGGTTGCTACCATATAGATTTTCATTTTCATACTAGCTCCATATACGAGAAAGAAGGAAAAGTGACTTACCACCTGTGAAAACTCAAATGAGTAATAAATTCTTAAGAGTTTAACTATAACTTAATTAAGAAGTATATATTTTTATTTATTTCATTATTTAGCAGTGAGCTTTTTCTCCCTCTTACGGTTTATTAAATATATATAGAGAAATCATTCACAATGATGATGATACAGCAATGACCATCTCTTCACAGAAAACTCCTTCTTTTAATATAGTACACATTCATGTTCAATTATGGTGCTCTACCCTTTATGCCATCTTAGGAACCGATTAGGGGAGCCACATCTGTGTATCAGAGAAAAAGAAATCCAGGGATGGGTGATCAGCCCGGTCCTCGGAATGAGAATGAGGGAAGTAGAAGAACGGAATGTGGGCGAAATGGTTGAACGGAAAGATGATATTGGAGCAATTGGTCGAATAATGGCGGGGAAAGCCGGAGGTCCCGGATAAAACGTCCCAGTGTCGTGTTGTCCACAAATTTTACTTTGCAGCCCGCCTTGGTGAGAGTCAAGCGTTCTATCCGCTCGGCCACGGCGAGGCCTCAAAGGGAAAAAATTATAGGCCATTATATATACTTGTATAATGCAAATGATATTGAAATGAAACAGTTTGAGTTAATTTTGAGAACGTAAGAATATGAAATTCAATTTAAAGGAAAGCTTGGGTTGGGGTTTATGTAGCATCCTTGAACGATGTTTAGATCAAATACCAATTAGTATTTAACCAAAATTTTTGTTTTGAATTTTGCTGTTTTTAAGCCGATAAGGCTTCGATGACAAACTTTTAAGTGAGATTTCTTAATTACTGTATCAAGTAAGTAGACTATATACCAGAGCGTAATAAACATTTTTAAAACCCTTCAGATTTCCTGAAATTATTCACACTTAATATTTTCTGCCTCTCTGTAGGATTGTTTTGGCTGTAGTTGGCCGCATATTTCTCCTTCCATTTCAAAGGAGCAGAAGTCTCGGCAGGTGTAAGAGAGATTGTGTGGGCATGAGGGAGGAAGTGTGCTGAAGCAAATGGAACTGCTGAGTGGGAGAGAGCAAGGGAGGGAGGAAATGAAGAAGAGGGCACATACTTTTCATTTGTTTTAGTTATAGAATGGAGGATGGGGTAGCTTTTAATCACCTTGCAAGAAGCAATTACGGCGGAGAGAGAAGACAAAGTGCGATTCATCCTTCTGGAGAATTTAGACAGTAGATGAAAAACAAACGCTGCCGAGATCGTTTGGAAAAGAGCGCGAAAAGAAATGAGGAGCTGGGAATTGTGTAGCTGAACTTTAAACTTGCTTCAAGGAAAATCAATTTCGCCTTTCTTGGCTCGGGATATTGCCATAGAAAATAGTGACATTGTTTGGAAACCTCTAAGGCTCAACCAATGAGCTTTCAGCAATAATGAACCACTGAATATTCGCAGATCGTTGAGTATGGTTTCTCGCAAAAAGGAAAAAGTTTACATTTCCGTAATAATGAGGTATGAGCTGGAATTGGATACAAAATCAATAATTGCCTATCAGCACATTTTTTCAACGTATTTACTTTCCCTAACGCTTTTCTGAAGCACGTGCAGGAGGAACAGAAAAATCTAAAATTTTGCTGATCAAATGCCATTGTATATACACGTTTTGTAGACCACAGATTAGAAATAGCTGTTTAAAAGAGGATCTCCGTACTATATTAATAAAATAACCATAAAAAGTGAAATAAATACCAAAACCTTCAATAATATTGTGCCGATTGGCACAGAGGCTGATTTCAGGGATTTGTCAGACTTCCCTATAGGGGCGGTGGTAGTAGCTTATTGTGTTTTGTTTAGTGTTTGCCTGCGCCACCGTCTCTATCGGGAGGTCGAAGCTGGGTGCCTTGCCTTGAGCGAGACAGTTGGGGTTTAGGGCTCGTCTCAGCAAGCGTTGTTAATTGTGAAGGACATTTTTAAAACTGTTCGTTGTTCGTTTCCATGAAGTTGAAGGACATTAAAAACTGTTCAGTCTACTTTTGTATAGAACCAAATGTACTATTTTCACGAATGTTCAATGTTCGTTGTCGTGAAATAATTGTACAGACTAAAATGTATTTGTAAAGGGGAGGAGTTAGTTAAAGTTCTGGTGCAGTCTGGTAGCAGAGCGTGGTTCCGATCCACAGACCTCTGGGTTAAGGGCCCAGCACGCTTCCTCTGCGCCACTCTGCTCAGACTGCACCAGAACTTTAATTAACTTCTCCCCTTTAAAAGTATATTTTAGTTTGTACAATGATTTTACGACAACGAACATTTAACATTCGTGAAAATAGAACATTTACTTCTATACAAAAGTAGACTGAACAGTTTTGAATGTCCTTCACTATTCACACGGCTTGCTGAGACGAGCCCTAATCCCCAAATGCCTCGTTCAGGGCAAGGCACCCAGCTTCGACCTCCCGATAGAGACGGTGGCGCAGGCAAACACTAAACAAAACACAATAAGCCACTACCACTGCTCCTACAGGGAAGTCTGCCAATTACCTGCAATTAGCCTGTGTGCCAACCAACGATGCTAAGTATCTATACTAAGGTTTTCAAAAAATTGGGCAAATCCATATTCTTTATATGGAAACATTTTTGCTATTCTTAACTGTTTTCTCAAACATGACTCAGAATTTTCGTTAAAATATAAAAATTTAAATATATGTACATTACTTAACCCACGCATGATATCAGCTCTGGAAAAGCATATATATATATATATATTAGAGCATATATATAAGCATATATATATCTGGGGTATTTTTTCACCCCAAAGGGATTCTAACAACGATGTGGCGCTAAAGTGTAAAATATTTCCACAAAAATATTATTGACTTTATTTTGAGATCAAAGTACATATTTTAAATTAAAACTCCATTGTTGTAAACTATATAAATTTATGTAATAGCCATGTCTGAAATATTAAAACATACATATGTTTTAGTTCCAAAAAATATATATACTATTTTAAAACAAAATGTTCATTTACCTCACAATATATAACAATACTATAATTCTTTATGATGATGTGCATTATCACTTTATAAAAATCCTGTTTTAAATATACTGCTTATCATAATTCTCTTGAAATGATGAACCATCATTGCAGAACTTTTACTCCTGCATGAGCTTTGCAGATAAATTTGTAAAACTCAGAACATTGTTTCTTCACTTTCTTGTCCTTTGACCTTGGGCAGATATCACATATTTCTCGTTTCATATTTGTAACATCTGCATCTTGGTCCTGTTGGTTGCCATTTAGAACATCCCTGAAAGCAGCTTGAACTCTTGCGGAACGAATGAGTCGTGTTCTGCACTGGGGAGAGAGAATTCGTCACTCACTTTGAGGTCTGACTAGGTCTTTTCCCAGTTCTGAGAGGAATTCTCTTCTAACATTTTTACCTCTCATATGATGTAAACATTTACGGTACAGGACGTAAGCACTGACACTTGCTAAGTCAAGTAAATCAAGAAATAGAGCAAGTGGCCACCTTCCTGTTTCATATTGTACTGAACAGTGCCTAGCCATCTTATTAACAATATCAACAACTGATTTTGTTGAGTTGTAGAACATTATCACCTCAAGGTTTTTATTTTTTCACGTCTTACTTCACGTCTAACTTCCACAAAACGCAAGTGCTAACTGTGTTTGTACTTTATAGTAGTTTGTTACAACAGTGCATATGTATGTATTCTCTACGAATTTGTAACAACAATGGGCATATAAATGAAGGTTAAGAAGGAGCATTGTTGCCAAGTTTTAATTATTGTAGTAAATTTGTAATATAACGTGGAAAGGCACATATTCTAAACCTGGAGTATTTTCTGACCCTGTTACAAAAAATTCAAAATTCTGTTCTACTGACCGTCATATTGAAAGATAGAGTCAGACTGTAAAATTCAATGCCATAGCCGGGATTTGAACCACGGATCTTCTGGTTGCCATCCAGCCGCTCTAAACCTTGAGCTACTATGGCCAACGTGCCGACATGACATTAAATTCTCCAACTGACTCGTGTTTTTCCCGGTAGCTCACTCAGGAGTTCTCATAAACACATGAGACAACTACCTTAACGGCGACTTACAACATTTAAGTACTTTAAGGCCCGGGCTTCATAGTTAACCACTATTTAGTCAATTAATGGAAATTAACCAAAAGACCCATGGTTTAAATCCCAGCTAGTGCATTGAATTTTTCAGTCTGACTCTATCTTTCCATACTTTAGCCTATACACGGGCAGTGTGAAAGAACAATTAATTTCCATTGGCTGTCATATTACCATAAATATTTTGACCATTTATAATAAAAAGTACACAAAAAGCATATCTGGAAGATGAGAAGTCTACGTTCACAATAAAACCGTTTCTAGATAGTTAAAGCAGCCTTGGGATCAATAAAGACTAGACACCAAGCAAGGGTTAATCTATTCAGTTTGAATCTTCTAACATTTTACATAATCCTGTTTCCGAATACATCCACTTTGATCAGATGTTAAGTAGGACTATCCAGCCCGCCTCGGTAGCGTAGATGGTAGCATGTCTGCCTCACGTTCAAGAGGTCCTGAGTTCGAATCTCGGTCAGGGTGAGTTACCTAGATAGGGGTTTTCCGGGGTTTTCCCTTATCCTTCAAGACGAATGTCGAATAACACTAAGCTCCATAGACCCTGGACTCATCAGTTCACCCAATTCATTCACCGTCCGATGTCACTTAACGTTGGGGCGGACGTAAATCACAAAAAAAGCAAAACAGAGTATTCCATTTAGCGAAATGCTTGTCATTAGCTTCCGAGTGAACGGTAAACCAGTTTCAGTCTCCTTTACTTTTATGTTTATTTTTGTTCTGTTTGGTTGTTTAATATTTTGTCTAAGCTTTTAATTCCTGCATACATGTATGCATTTCATGGGGCAATTTCACCTTGTCAACGCAATTAATTGCAATACTGTCAACAAAAGTTGTATCCTGCTTTAATACTTTCATATGCTGTACGACTGAGTGGGAGGTGGTTTAAAGAGTGAACGAACTAAGATAGAACTTAAAAGCAAATCTTAGCGTAGGATTTATACGAACTGCTCGAAATGGCAACATGCTCATTCAATGCAAAGTTGACAGCGGTGAAGGGACGACTGTCGTACTCCGTCCAGAATTTCTAGTGCGTGTTCAGTTACTTCACATGCTGCTAGTATTCGGGTTGCTACGTCCGCGTTACGCAATGCGCGACCAGAACAGTTGTACAAACATCACTAGATTAGGCATTGTTTAAATGTCAACTTACCAGCATATAGTGTCAATTATGTTTAATACAATTAACTGCGTTATGTTTAGTGGCAGATCATGCACTGCTTATCTCAACTTGCTTATATTAGTCAGTTCTACAATCGCTGAAAATATATAGGTGTAGCATTGTGTAGGGATAGCTTACATAATACAAGCGGACACGATCTACGTAACGGCGATCTATATAGATATAATCCCAGTTTCATATAAACTTGCCCCGCTGACATGTATCTTTCCGCGTGCATCTACCTTCCCCCTCATCCTAATTGGCTAATACTTTCGCGCCATAGGCCAAAGGCGGTGCCTTCCCGTCACATTTAAAACTGCAGTAAACGTCATAAATATTGCCAGGAAGATAGATAAAATCATATAAATAAGAATATGAAGGCATGCAAAAATAATGAAGTTTATAATGAAACTGAGCAAGTTGAAACTGAATGAATGAGCAATGAAACTGAAACAAGTTTATAATGAAAGGCCATCGACCTTTTCCACTGGGAGTTTTTAAAACAGCACACATACCTTGCAAAATTGCTTGTCTTTCAGTCATAAAAGTCATGTCACGCCATACTTTACTTTTCGTGTGTCCTTCATTCACCCAAGTCTCATCGAGGTAGTATATATTGCGACTTGTATCTCGGTACAATCTGATTGACCTTATATAACGTCTTCACTACACAGCAATATCGCCCCTGGAGTGGTAAGTTTTCCTGTTGTCTCAATTTCATGTCGCGATGTTCCTACGCATCTAACACACCTGTAAGTTCAAAGCACAGCTATTCGACTTCTCTCACTGACAAAGACGGATTCTTCTCTGTGAGTGCATTAAATACATGCAACACAATTCTTTTTTTGCCGTTTTGTAAAGGTTTTCCCTTGCAATGCTTCAGCGAAAAACTGGCGGTAGAATCTGCAATGATACATATAAGTACACGTTCAATAAACGATCAATAAAATAATTTAGTTTCGCACTCGGCACAACACACCTTCGAATACGATATAAGACTAATCAAGTTCAAAACCAGGTCATTGATTAAAGTAACAAACAAATATGTCATCACTACCGCTAAAGCACGTGCTATCGTGTAATGTGAAAGACGGGCTTCAGAGCAAAGAAACCTCCTCTTTACTTCGTTTAAGAATTAGCATGCCTTTCAGATAAATCAACTCTGTTGTGTAATATATTTAATTCAAACAGTTACGAAAATATAAATTTGACAATTCTCTCCCAACATATAGAGATATATCACCATGTTAAATAACGAACTAATTTTTACCGCACAACAGTCTATACTACAGTAGCAGCCAATGAGAGGTGATAAGGTCACGTGACCGTTAAGAGCTACGGGGCAAGATTGTGTGAAACAAGGATTAGATTGCTCCTGCTTTCCTAAATGAAATATTAAACATTGGTAATCATATTAGACTGATTTAGAAGAGGCTACAGTCCACAAACAGCCTGCAGAGGCGCTACGAAGTAATGTATTCATCGAAATTCCTTTTCGCTTAAACAGTGACATGTATTCAACTTCAGGGTGCACAGTTGTGATAACAATAGACTAAGTCGTGAAAGTGTGATATATTACCCGTTTAAAATACAGATTACTATAGGGGAATGCTTGAGCCGTAATTTGTTTCTTCTTTATAACAATGAAAACATTCAGTACGCTACTTGCGTTACGACCCTGTTTTTAGTTAAGTTTTTAGGCCGTCATCTATCGATCCACCAACACCAGTAATTAAATTAAGTGCTCGTTATAATTCCGCCAGTGTAGCGGCCATTGTAGCAAGGTTATGTATGGAAATTCGGTGGTTCTCAACCATATTTAGCTCGTGACACATTTTTTTCCCCGCGGGACATCGAATGACAGCGCCGTGCTTGGGTAAATTATAGAAGAGCAGTTAAAACCAAACTTGAAAAAATAGCCGAAGCCCCACCGTGGCAACTGTCAAAAACAGGTTTAGAATAACGAAGCTTTGATTCTTCTGCACTTATTAATTCAGCTATTATGTGTTTCATCCCAAACAGAATGACAGTCTCCTCATTTTGATACATTCAGTTTTGCATTGAGACCTGATGTGGTAACAGAATATATTCAAACATATTGGAGTTATAATTAATTCACACACAAACTCAAACATCTTGCTATGGGGAAAATAAATTTATTTAATATCTGAAACTACTCACCGAATATACCAGGGCTGTTCAATAAATAATTATCATAATTTGTTTGCGGTCATAAGTTTTCGCACTAAAATTCAATCTTATTATGATCTGAAACAATCACGCTGTAGTAGTTTCGTTGTTGTTATTCCTGGTTCCCGCCTGTGAGAAGCAGGCAAGACCAGACATGGTTAGTATCGCCTACCGCTTCAAATGGAGGTAACATGCAGTTTAAGTTGATGTTAGAGGAAGATCCGGAGTTTCTTTCAAACGTAATCACTGCTGATGAAACTTTGCTACATCATTTTGACCCTCACAGCAAACAGCAAAGCTCAGTGTGGGAATCTCCTGCATCACCAACCCCCACAAAAGCAAAAGTGGCTGCTTCTGCTGGGAAAGATATGGTCATCTCATTCTTTGATATTCATTGAATGGCTTATCAGCATTTTATACCTGCACACACATCAATAACTGGACAATACTACAGGGATGTCCTGAAAACTTTGCAAGTCCATATCAATCGCAAAAGACCACATTTCCATGTGACTTTTTTCTATTCCCTAACTTGAAGAAACGCCTCCGTGGGAGGCATTATCCATCATCAGAAGCAGTGCTGAAGGCTGCTTATGCGATTTTGAAGGATCTCTCAAAAAATGATTTCCAGCATGTCTTTGAAGACTGGCAGACATGCTGGGACAAGTGTATTGCATTCAGGGGAGGCTATTTTGGAAGGGCCATCAAAATTATGAGGATGAGTAAAGGTACGTTGTAATATATATATATATATATATATATATATATATATATATATATATAGTCAATCTTTATTGTAAAGTCCTCGTAATCACTTTGCAATAAATTTGTAAGAAATAAGATTTAAGAGCATTAAACATGCTATCAACGGCACTTGAAACAAATGACAAGAAGAAATTAATGAATCAGGAAATGAGGTATGGTATTATTAAGCATTAAACAAGAAAGCATCGAAAGCATTAAACAAGACTATTCGAATTATACTTTTTGACTCTGGTTTAGACCGATAAGGTATGATGCCGTACTATGAAATTCCAGTGTAATACAAGCCTAAAGTTAGGCATTAAAATATATGATAAAATCTTTACATTTTTTGAACTTCAGTTTTCAATCCAATAAGGGTTAAAATGCATAATTAAAGTTATATGTAATCACACCTTCCGAAAACATATGGAAGTGTTAGATTGTCAGTTGTTAGATTCAGTTGTTCAGTTGAAAGCCCACGTGAAACAAATCAACGATCCTTTGAATTAGATGAAGAGTAATTTGATATTAACCTTATATGTGTAGAAGGTGCTGAATTACAAAATACGGCTTTAGATTTAAAACAAACGCAACCGTAGTTATAATCGATTTCCAATTCAAAATGCGACATTTATGTTTATCTAAAAGATAAGTAAATATATGTGTAATGTTAACAAAGTTAACTTAAAATATTTGCTCCTTTATCTGACACACAAGAGTAACCTTTGCACGAACGTTTTATTGGATCCTTCCCTGCTGATGCGGTAGGAATAGGGAAATACATTGGCTTATGCAGTAACCAAATATTTTAATTGTTCGTAGTAAGTAATGGCTTTGAAATCAAAGTTGACCAGGTGGGGGGAAGATAAACAACCAATAACCACCTTTCATTTGAGGAAGTTGTAACTATTAGGCAATTCGATATCTCGAAAATGGATAATTGCACAAAAGTAAGTTTGATATAAAGCATGGACTATAACAGAGGAAGACAGCTTCGAGAGTTGTGACGTATTTCAGCCAGGAGCGAGGCCTGCAATGCGGTTGACGTCAGGCAAGAGTCGTGTAGTACCAAGCTGCCTATATAAATAGCGCTGTGAGTACAGAATCTGAGGGTTCAGTCAGGTGCAGCACATTCGATGACAAATGTAGGTGCCACGTAACTAATGGAACTGTTACATTTACAATGTGACGAATTAATGTAGTAAGTAATGGCTTTGAATTCTAAGTTGACCAGGTGGGGAAAAAGACGAATAAATACCTTTCATTTGTGGAAAGTGTAATTATTAGGCAATTGAATACCTCGAAAATGGATAATTGCACAAAAATATGTTTAATATAAAGCATGCACTATAACAGAGGGAGACAGCTTCGAGAGTTGTGATGTATATCAGCCAGGAGCGAGGCTTACAGTGCGGTTGACATCAGGCAAGAGCCGTGTAGCACCAAGCTGCCTATATTAATGGCGTTGTGAGTACAGAATCTGAGGGTTCAGTCAGGGTTCACTCGATGACAAATGTAGGACCATGTACCTAATGGGACAGTTTCATTTACAATGTGACGATTTATTGAAGGACAAATATACACACAATTAAGAGTTGGCTGATTTTTACAAGAATGTCCTTCAAACCAGATTTCCAAGGTTGTATTCAGTTGCCGCACGGGCATTGTTATATTTGGCTGGCCATATGTGTGCAAACAATTTTTTTCTGTAATGAAATTAGCTGCGTTCAAACCCCGAAGTACCTTGCCTGATCACAATCTAACATGCAGTCTCCGATTATAAATTTCCCAGATATTACGTCATGATATTGATAAACTAGTTAAAGAGAAACGAAACAGAAAGTGAAGGAAAATGTTCACGTAATTTTATTCTAAATGAGTCTCCTCTAATTTGCAGAAGCAATTTCTTTGTTTCGTTTTATTTACTTTAAAACGTGCCTGAACTTCAGATGAACTACGAGTTGAAGTTTTTTATATTATCTCATAGCACAGAGCTAAAATTTAATTGATTACACTATTTTGTAATTAAAGCAGTCAGCATAAATATTACAACACCCAAGATGTAAGTTGTACATACTATTAATAACCGATACCTTTCCTGCTTTCCTACGCTGTCGAAACCCTAACACATCACATTGTTTCCTTCTTCTTGCTCAGCAGAAATTAGCGCGGTGACGTCTCACGCTAACCTGCCTTTGGTTCGGGGGCATATTTGTCGGTTAGAGCTGACGGAGCTCACGTCACACCGCCACTACTTGACTTCCCCTGGACTATAAGGGGATCTCCGTTTTTGTTAAGTAATACTGTCTATCAAAACGTTTTACCATTTATGTAGAAACTACGTGCATTTAATTTGCCATAAAGATGTCTTAAACATGTGGCATTTTTACCTAAAGCACTAAAGAACAGAAAAATTTGCCTACAATTTTATCTAAAGGGTTGTTTTGTGCAGGGGTTGTCTCTGGAAATCTTCGTGCCCATCTTCAAAATAATACGTGTGGTCGGAACTGCTTATTGGTTTCGAAAGTGCTCGTCCCACGGAAAAGCACACAAACACATGTGCAGAGCACAAGATACTCGCAAATGGGCACACAGAGACTGATATATACTCGGATGCCTTTCCAATGTTTTGTTTCTGGATTCAGAGAGCCTCAAAGCAATCTTGTTATTAATTTTTTGGTGAAATGCAAAATCCCTTCTATCTCTTATATACCTGGTACAAAAGGTAAAAATAAATGACATGTCATACAAACCTTATGTGTAAGCTAGAATTGCACATATTATACATTTTATGCGCAAGATTTCTTGAGCGCTGGATTTACGGTGTGGTGCGGGCAGAGGGGAAGAAGAGAGAGCTAACACGCTTTTGTTTCTGCAGTGTGATCATCCTAGAAAAACATAATTCAGCGAAATTGATGTAACATAAGCAAAGATAAGCGCCGAAGGTATGGGATGTGGCAGCAAACAAATGAACTCCATCCGATATGATGTATGCTTATATATTTACTGTTATGAAACACATAAACGTAGAAAACAAATATTATGACAGCTATAAACACCTACTAGCTTTGTGATTCTTCGATTTCCAAGTCTACTGCGTCACTTTCATCGCTGGTATCCTCTAATGTCTTAATACTTTCATTGATTGCATTCTCTATTGAACCATCGTTTCTCCAATTTTGCATTTCCAGCTCTTGGATCTTCTTATCGTATCCTTCTCAATCTGTCGCTTCTATAGCAAGTTTCCACAGATTTGTGGCTCTCTTTAACACTGCGTACTTTGTAAACATTCTTTATTTTTCCCACGGCAGCTCAATTGCATTCAGATCACAGTTATACGGAGGTAGACAAAAAATAGTGTGTCCCTTTTTGAGAGCCATAACATAGACAACATAGTCTTGCTTTTAGATTTGTTGTAAACTGGTTAGCTAACACAGGGGCGGCTTCTGAAGGGGGTAGCATGTTAGCGCTACAACCAAAATGCTGGGTCTCCATTTAATGTAATGGTATGTTCCATTTGGAGTTCATTTCGACCTTGTGTAGTGCAGGGGACCTGAGCGCGTTGTATTGTTTGCAGGTGCCAAGTAGTTCACTCTCAGATGCAAACTACTGGCATACAGTAGGGAGGTGTAGGACAGGACGAACCTAGGATTTGCCGAGGCAAGTAGGGGGGCGATGCGGGGCGTATGGCTGCATGTGGTTGGTTAACCTAGCTGCCAGAGAATAGTGGATGCCTAACCTGCCCATTCTTTCATCACAGCAGTGGCATCTATTGCGCCTATGTTAAATGTAACCTACGAGTACATAGCCACATGGTTTGTGCCGTGTTTTGTTAGCTCTGCTTGTTTTGAGTAGAGCATCAGAAATATTTATATAAATACAGGTAACTTGTGTTATAAGAAGAAACAATGAATTCCATAAAGTGTCTTTTAGCACATCCTTTTTCAAACATGACCTTAGAAGAAAAATTGAACTTAAGCGACTTGGAAGACCCACGCCAAAACTAAACATCACACAAATAGTATAAAAAAAAATAAAAAAAAACACACAAGATGTTTTAACTGGAACTTTAACAACGATGTATACGATAAATATTCTAGAGTGTTTATGAAATGTGAATGTTGTGTTATATGCTGTGAATTACCGTTAATTTGTGTGTAGAGCAGTCTGTAGTGTCAGGCTTAAAGAAATTTTGTTACTTTAAAAAATTAAGTTGCATGGATAACTTTGTGAACCACCAATTTTCAGAGCCACCAGCCGCCACCTTCCTCAAAATTGCTCAAAATGAAATGGCGTACGTGTGAAAGCTTAGCATATTAGCCACTAGATGTCACAGTGTGGCGCATTTCCTGTTTCAAAGTTGTCATCTGTGTTTACTGAAAAAGGCGAACCCTACGAATGATGACTTGGGACCCGAACGCTCAAGAAACCTTGCGCATATAGTACTTCCTATGCAGTATTCACTTAAGAAGTTATTCCTATGCATTTTAGACCAGACTGATCTGCAATTAATTGACGTGCGGAATAGTGAAGAAATAAACGAATTAAATAATTAATTTCATCACATAGGTAGTAAATAATTTTAAGAATACCGTTAGAAAAATAATTAATCACATGTTTCAAGCGTTATTTTAGCTGTACGGAGGCAATCAGAGGGGAAATAATATGCTTAATTTTTGTCTGACCTTTCACAGGGAAATTCTATTCGTTCATAATTCATAAGTATTTTAAATATATTAAAGTACACCTTTACATTTGATTACGTGAGAGTGCCAACAATCGATATTTCAGGGAAATACACATTTTGGGGATCTAAGAAGCCATCAATAAAAATTTGAGCGTTTGAGGTTCATAAACCCAATCGAGAAGAAATTATTTTAGTGTTTTAAACTCAATCCATTACCTATGCTTTTCTAGATAAGTTCCCAATTCCAACCACTATTTAAATGAATAATGTCTCTTTGTGTATACGTCCATGAGAAATTGCTACAGTGATTTTAATACTATTTTTATGAATAGCATAGTTTTTACTCCACTTAATGATCTAATTCGATATCCCCTACCTCTTCTCACACACATTAACATTAATAATGTGAACTAGTTCCACTGTTCAATATTACGTCACTTTGTTTTCACTCTCTTCATCTTTTTTTTTCATTTTCTCCTTCAGGAAGTTCAGTTGATGAGTCAAACACATGTCTACAAGCCTTCGCAGTGACAAAACTACAGCACATTATTGCAATCTTCAGAAAGTCTATAGGAAAAGAGGGTTTTCGTCGCACCCAGAGACACACTTACAAATTCACTCACGTATTCACTCGGCAAGAGACCACTCATTTAAGTAAAATGAGAATTATATACATAAAAGAAAGAAAGAGAGAGAAAGAAAGACAGAAAGACAGATGGAGAGGAGGAGAGGAGGAGAGGAGGAGAGGAGGAGAGGTGGAGAGGAGGAATTTTATGTAACGTTAAGATAGCCGAAGGATGACCTTAACCACAATGTTTCCTAAATTTTTTACTCTAAACCATATTACGATGCCATATATATTCTGAGGTTTTAATTATCTTAAAACTACAATGTGAAGCATTTATAAATGATATCGACGTATATAATTTGATCCACTTTTTGTATCGGGATGCATATTTCAAAGTATCAACCAACCGTTGCGGTTCAATTTAGTTTAGTCTTAAAGAACGCGTTTATATTTGCCTTTTATGTTCACAACTGTAGATGTTTTTTTTTTCTGCAATGTAATTGGTTTAGAAGAGAAAAAGTATTAAAAATATTAGACATTCTAAAGGTATATGAGTTAAAATAAAATTAAATCTAATCATATCAATTTATTGGTCAAGCATTTTGAATTTGAAATAAGAAAGCTTGACTTAATGATTTAATATAACTATCGTGCAAACAATCCCTCAGGTTTTAATAATTATGCTCGACAAACATGTTATACTCCCAAGATAAATTTTCTGTGCTTTAAGGCACGTGCATATCCCTTTAAAATAAATAACTTCGACATTCGGGATATTTTTACACTATGTAGCAGGTTCCCTTATGGGACAAAACGCCATTATGTAGTTTTAGGCATTTGTTAATTACTTTCTGTTCCAAGTTGGAGTCTCTCACTGTATAAAGCTACAGGTTTTTGAATTGTTATATCCGCTCCTTTGTTTCTAATCAAGCCATACAAAGAGCATTCAAAGCATTAAGTCAAGCGTAAATATAGCAAGCTTAATTTAAAACATTTGACGGTGTTTTTGTGTCCTTTACACCTCTATGTCCCTACATCAAAGAGCATATTGGAATCAATTCGGAGAACTTTCATCATGGTTAACTGCAACGTGACAGTAAAAAACGTGGGTAGAGAAACACGTTTATAACACATAATAGTGCCTTATTTAGTTGAGCATAAATGCATTGGAAATTTTCAAGAAGCTGTTTTAATCGCTACTAATAACAGCAATTCTTAATTTTTCTAGCATGTAGGTACATAATACTTGTATCATCAACAATTTCGTATCGTTGTTTCGCCGGAAATGTTTACAGGTCTCCCTGAATCCAGTAGAAACATTTTTAGACCTGCTAATTCATGGCTTAATATGAAAACAGCAAGACTAAACTACAAAAGGTCAATTAAGGCTCCATCCCACAGGAAGAAGGGCTGAAGTAGTGTAACTACAACAGGCTGAATGCCACAGAGACGTGCATTTGTTTCCAATAGTTCAGGCTCTAAATCCCTTCCTGCTATTGTTACCTATGGAGGTGGATGAATGACCCGCCGCTCAAGAAGCCCACGGAAGGTAACCTATCCTTCAACCAATATTTTTCTTCGCCTCTCTACGACGAAATGAAAGTTATGCAAAGGAAATGAAATAACCTTGAAACCATCTCATAATTCCAAATCGATTAGAGATATCCACGAAAAAATAAGACCAGACTGGGCGGTAGATGGGAGTTCGAAGGCTGACTGCGGATTACTGCGATTAGTGCGTATTCTCAAGATACTAGGTGGAAATGTATGAGCTCTCAAGAGAAGTATCACTGCACCCACACCGCTACCCACCTGAAAATCCGATGATATAATGTCTGCTGCATATAAATCATTTGAACCAAAAAATCTACTGTGGAATAGAACAGCAATGTCCAAAATTGAAGCCAGGAAAATGCCGTATGAAACCACTTGTAAATAGCTGTTGGACATCTCTCTTCAGTTCTGTTATAGTTGCGGGGTGCGGAGATCGGTGCTCCTTACATATTCCATGGTGTAGGGCGCTATCCGTCAGGGGTGAACACCCCCTACCGTACAACGCTGTGTTCTTATGCCTATGTATTCCCACGAATTCTGGACTCATTTTCCAGCAAAGCTCCGCACCCAATTTTTGGCACACAACTGCACATGGAGCAGAGATGATGCCATCAAACTCTCAAGCGAATACTGGTATCAGCATAATAATAGTTGCCTTGTCAGATCGACTAAAGTATAGTGTGATTCATTCATTTAAATTTTTATCCCTACTTAACACTAGAAGGACTGCATCCGTCTTTTTGACGGATTTTCCGCTTTATAAGACTTATATCTTGCTTATGTTGTTTTCTACACTTCCAATGCTCTACGGCTTTTAATAAATACTTATGACAAATACATCCACAAAAAATTAAGCATTTTGGACTCTTCTGAAAACTGATACAAACAACTCCTACTAGAAAGACCGCCCTCCGTCATTTTGACGGGCGCGGAAGTTTTTCAGGAACACAATGGGCAGGAACAAATTCGCTGACATTTTGTGGATTATGCGATTTGATGACAAGAACAAACGTTCTTAAAGACTAAATACAGAACTCCTGTCTAGAATCCTTTTATTGCCAATTCCTTTGTGTGTGTGTGTGTGTGTGTGTGTGTGTGTGTGTGTGTGTGTGTGTGTGTGTGTGTGTGTGTGTGTAATTTACGTCCTCCAACGTTAAGTCATATCGGACTATGTATGGAATAGGTGAAATGATGCTCAAATTATCCCAGAGTCCATAGTGCTTAGAGTTAGCCGACATTCATCCTTGAGGATAACGGAATACCCCTGAAAAGACCTTATCCAGGTAACACACCCTGACCGAGATTCGAGCTCAGGACCTCTTGAACGTGAGGCAGACACGCTACAATCTACGCTACCGAGGCGGGCGCCAATTCCTTGCAGTGTTACATTTCAAGGGAAAATATCACTGTGGATGAGCAAATGTTTCCTTGCAAGGCTAGATACACTTTCATTCAATATATGAGCAATAAACCGGAGAAATTTGGAATAAAGTTTTGGCTTGTTGATGCAAATTCAAAGTATCTGGTGAATGATTTTCCTCACCTGAGCAAAGACGAGCAGCTCATCACAGGTGTTCCTCTTGCAGAGCATGTTCTAATGCGTCTTATACAGCCCTTTGCTTTTGCAGAAAGAAATATTACATATGACAACTTTTCCACAACCAAATGCCTTGCAGAAAGTTTGAAGCGTAAAATTACAAACATTGTGGGCACAGTAAAGTAAAGTAAAAGGGTAATACCTCAATCAGCAAAATGTGCTACAGCACCTTTGCACACAACTGTACTTTATAAGTCAGGTGACATAACTCTGATATGCTATCAGGCGAAAACGAACAAAACTGTGCTTCTTTTGAGTTCTATGCATGACACAGTTACTATAAATAAACAGCATCGTAAAAAGCTACCAGAATCAGTGGCATACTACGGCGTTGACGTCGTCTATCAAATGGCTCGAATGTACACAGTGCAATGCGGATGCAGAAGGTAGCCTATGAGGTACTAACACAGTACCACAGCAGAGCAACATTTGGAAGGCTTGCCAAATTGCCTGATACAGAGGGAAGAATACGAGCAAGTATTTATTTAACAAATGCAGCAAGTATGTTTGTGGACCATGTTTAGGCAACTCTGATTACACGTGTTTTAGTTGCTATGATGCTGTAGGCAGCTTTGAATGAAAGAAATAAAGTTTTTAAGTGTTTTGTACCATTTATTGTGATATTCAAGATTTTATGTTGAAACACATGTGTTTACGAAGGAAAGTTGTCCATTTCACATTTCTTTGTTGTATATATTTGGATTAATTTTTAGGCTTAAAATGTTCATTTTACCATGTAATTCTTCAGACAAAAGTAAAATTATATACTGGTAAACTGTTTAAATAATATTAAATAAAATGGTATGCATTACAGCTTGTTTGCTATTTTAAAAAGAACAAATATAACGTCCACCCTCAAAATGACGGGTTGGTGCTTCTCGGTAGACCAAACACGCCAGTCCTTCTAGTGCTAAAAGGGGTTTGAAGCTCTGAATCTATGTTCACTACCATTTTTTGCATATAAAAATTTATATACCAAACTGATACTGAAATTACGTGTAGCGAAACTCCGGATAAACATGAAACTTTATACTTGGGTAAAGACACCAATGAAATTCCTAAAAAATTCAATGGAAAAGCCGGAGACAGTTCGAAAAACAGTGTTCGTTGGGATACCGACGGATGTGTTTAACATGTATGCTGCTGATGAGACGCGCATAACGTAAAATTAATTACAGCAACGCTGCATAGGGAAATGCGGGAGTCGAAGGGGAGGTAACCAGAAATAGAGGAAGAGAAAAGCGAATCTGTCGTGTTGTGAGAGCAGGGATCCATTTAACTCTGTTCTACAAACGCATCAAAACACCTCTTAAGAAATTCCCTGTGGGTAAAGCTACGCATGTCCCCTCTCAGGAAAAGCATGACGTCTTACGTTTCTTAAAATTGTGTAAACACTTCTCCAACTCCATATATTTCCTTGCCATTTCTGCAGATCTTTGTATAATTGCGAAAACATTAGGGATAATTAAACGCTATATATAGTAGAAATTGTTAAAACATGTAGTACGTTTTAATTAAGATGTTGTTTTATCAGTTATTCTTGGTGACAACTTTTTAATCTCTGAAAATTTCAATTTAGGCATAGACAAAAACAGCATTTTGAACCTAGTTGATGAATCTGTCACACAAGAAGGAAAAACTTAACTGTAATTATTGGAGGATAAAATAAGCAGTTTTATAAAGAAATGATAAAGAATAAATAAAAAATATGATACGTAATCTCTATACTTCAAAATTAATGTATAAGATAGAGGAATGGCATCATATTGTGTCACGAAAACTAGTCATCAGGAATGGAATTTAAGAAATGAGTAAAATCCATTGAGGCAAAGGTAAACTACTCCAGTGAAATAAGTCATAAAAATGGCATAAACATAGAATTAACTTAAATTTCGTATACTTGGATATCAGTTATGCTTCGGAATGTGCAGTCAGTAAATCAATTAGAAAGGGAAATAAAATCTTAGACAGAATAAACCAAAGAACTAGCAGCCTATACACTTTTTTTAATCTACGTCGTCCAAGTCGTATTGGACGATGATTAGAATGGGTGAAATGATGCTCAAGTGAGCCCGGGGTCTATAGAGCTTAGAGTTACATGACATTCGTCTTTCAGAACTCCAGAAAAACCTCATCCAGGTAACTCACCCTGACTGAGATTCGAGCTCGGGACCTCTTGAACGTGAGGCAGACATGCTACCACCACGCTACCGAGGCGGGCTACTAGCAGCCTAGGATTTGGTAATATGGTATAGGAAGTTTGGTAGAGGTAGCAGTTTAGGCCGGACGGAAGCTAATGAAAGATCAGGTATTTTTAAAGTTTTCGTCCGCGTTTTGGTGTTTTCATTGTTATAGAAGTGTTTACTGTGACAGATTTCGACAGTCTTAGCATTGTTAGGCCCCTCCCGGGTTTTGAGAGCACAGCAAGGGAATCTTCCGATAGAAATACTGTGAGCCACGGCAATGTAAGTTTTGTATCGTTATTACTAAAAATTATTTTAAAATAGTAAAGTTTGGATATATCAAAAGATAACATACAATTCAATAGTAACAATTTCGACGGATAAGTTTCGTGAACAATTCAATTCCGAAATCTGAAATAGTAGGAAACTTACTTCAAATATATTGTTAAATTTACCGGTCAAATAATCGGTGTTGTTCATCCTTGCCGATGTTATCGTATACCCAAATGAAGAGATCTCATAATTCAATACAGAAGCAGCTGGCGTTAGTTTGTTCGGAGTCGGCGTCACAGAAGACGCACACATTTCTTCGTCATCAAAACTAATGCACCTACGCACTTGAGTAAAGAAAAACATTTAGCGTTATCAAAGCAGTAAGGATAAAACTGAACTTGTTTTTCCACTCCACTACTTTGGAGATTCGGTGGAAGCTCTTTAGCCCATTTTGTCCTGAGATGTTTACCTCCTGAAGAAGGGCTATAGTAAAAGAAATGAAAAGTAATGCGCGCTATTTATGTTGTGTAACGCAGCAACCGAAAGTTTGAGAAGGCCAAATGGTAATTATGGAGGAGGTGATGCGCACAGTACTGGTCACGAAAACGTTTCTAAGTGATTTGGGTAATTTTTACTTTCACCACTGATCATATACAGAGAATTCAATGAAGATGCACCCTTTAGTGTCCCCTGAATAAAGGATAGAAGGTCTGGCTGTAGGTTTGTGTTTGTATACCCGTATTCAAGTTCAGCAATTTCCATGGACATGGAAGGAAGATTTTTTACCAAAATATTTTCACCCCGACTACCATTTGCATGGTACATTTTTTGTTGTTGGGAATAATTGTTTTATCTAAAATGGCTTTAAATATTGTGGTTGAATTGTCATATATGTGAGATATTTTCATGACAAACAAAATTATACCTTGAATTTTCTGCGATTCTCCTCGTAAGCCCCTTTCATTCTCTATAAACTTTGTACGATAAAAAATGGTAAGCCGTAAGAGATAGAGAAAATCTTACTAGAAAACCGAAATGTAGATGTTCCTAGAATACAGATTTGATGAGAAACCTCTTCTTTTGTGTTGAAAATCATTTTGATGATAATCCTTGTTCTTTTAATATTCCAATACTTACACATATTGTCACGTGGATGGCTGAGGGATGCTTAGACATATCAACGTTTAGAATTTTCTTTAATGCATATTTATTTAGTCTCGCGTCCTTAGAACTTTTTCTAATTTATTTAGAATTTCTCATTTTTGCTAATTCGTGGGAACAGTTCAACATAATGTTTCCTATGATATCAACATCCTGTTTGCTTCTGTGCAGACATGCACGGTGCTGATGCATTCTGTTCCTCTTGAATCAGCCAGAATGTTCTAAGAACATTGGGAATGCTTTAGTTTGTTTGGTTGATTGTTACGAAGCTTCTGGTGCTGGATTGTCTTATTTGAAACAAGGTATGCCATGATGGGAGAGACCGTAGTTAACGGCTGCAGATACCTGCAGTCGGGGTAGGGGGTCTTCTTCTTAGGATAATTCTTTGAGTCACTCAACCTTTGAAACTAGGGTCATCACTCGCCAGCGGAGACTTGGCATACGCATCCTCGAACTTGTAACCGCAGTATCAGGCAGTGAGTAGGAGGCGGCGAATTAATCGAAAGAAGATAATTAAAAAAGAAGATATATTAGTAAAAGGGCTTTGCTAAACTAATATAAATACTTTGTTATAGTATTATGAAATTAGAATGGATAGAGTAATGATTAAAATAGCAGTTGACTTAAAGAATAAGAAGGGAAGAATATAATGTAATATAACATATATACTAGCATCCAGGCAAGAAAGATAAATATTCTTCTAAAAATCTGTTCACGTCGTAGAGACAGGAAGGAAGGACCGTTACTTTCATTGTGCTAGAAAAAGTTCAATGTCTGAGAACTATAGAATACTTCCAGCCAGGAATGTGTTGGGACAAAAAGGGTTTCAAAATGCAGTTAAGCATGAACACTAAAGAGATTTACTTCACTGATATGATAACGATGTATACTGTTACAAACAAATCAGGGTAGGCGTTCCCCAACTCAGGGTGTGTTGAACGTCAATTAGTTAGATGAGTTTTGCAAACCAAAGCGAACATTCGAAATAGATGTAATAATTGAGAAGGGTGAGCTATCATGGTCATGTGATAAAGTTAAAGAGGGGGTCAGAATGAGTCTCGAAATGAATCGTGAGGTAAGAAAAATTTACTTAAGAGTTGATGCTACGACAGGAAGGTTGTGTTCATGCGCATTAAGAAGAGAAGCGAAGATTTATAAGTCTGAAATGTAGGTCAGTTAAGAATTGCGCAAGCAGCGTAAGTGGAAGCAGCATTAGAAGTTTATTGGAGCAAATTAATCGTTGTATAAAGAAGAAATAGAAACCGCGCGGAAGTACTTTAAACAAGTAATCCGGGGTTTCAAGTAAAATTGAATTTATTTTAGGAAGTTTACTAACAGGTAGTCACCAATCAAAGTCGATAAGCAAACTTAGTACGAATTAACCAAATAATTCTGCAACAACCAATGTGTTATTAATACGACTGAGTAGCCAACAACCACCAAAATCCATTTCCTACAACCATGCACCTGAGGATAAGAGAACTGATAGCTCCAATTAGAACCCAATGAATTTAACACTGGTATGCGGGTTTGCCGCAACCACCACGATGCACAACCCGAAATGTAAGTCCTGCATAAGGGATTACTATTACTGTACAGTCTTTTGTAACTGTTTTTCAACCATACCTTGCTTTTCATTATTTATATTTAGTATCTAGTAAGTTGTCATACAGTGAACCCAAAACTTGGTTCTACCCTATCTTGCTGTATCATCCTATCAGCTATGTCCCCCAAATACAAAGTAGTTTGCAAACAATATTTCATGTTGGCAGTCGTCTGTCATATTTTTAACTTTTGACTATATAAAGAGAACGGAATTTCAAAACATTTCCATAGTGACTACTTCTAAAAAATTTTACTATCAATTAAAACGTAAGGCATTTCCATACGCCACTTGCATCTGCAACAAAATTAGCTATAAAATAATTTATGCAAATGTTTTTCTGCATTAAAATTAAACGGGGGACGTAATAGGTGTTGGTGTTAATGGTTTTTACAAGAATAGAGAAAGTTATGTAAGTGCAAAGCAGTAGATTTATTATCACAACCGAGTTGGAAAATGTTAAATATTTTAATAAAGGGGAAACAAAAAGGATGAATCATAATAAAACTTTCGGACTAATTCCAAAAGATTTCTATATTTAAAGTTAGGGATACATCTAGTTCATTTTAACGTTATGTGCTCCTACGAAACCTTTTTTATTTCAGCTGATAAGATTACTTTTGCTCATGGATCCTGTAAGTAAAGTAAATTAAGGTATTCTCTTAATCATTGTCTTTGTCATTAATATAATATGACAAAGACGGCAAAGTTTAGCTAAAATTGCTTTGTCACTAAATCATTATCTAAAACCTAACGTACAACCAGATTCTCTGTTATACAAATATAACATTTCGACATGTCTCTACCATGTTTAGCAGAAACTCTATGTGCTTCTATTAATCTTTCTGACATGTGCGTGTTACGCCAGAGGTTCTACTCCCATTAGACCTGGACCCGTTGAACCAAGAACCCGGGCTTCCTTCTACCCGTGAGCCGAAGCTCCGGGGCTCTTTCCATATGGCAATATCTGGAGTCCAAAAAGCCCCCCAATAATATTAACTTCAAGGAAGAGTTTATTTTTTTCTTTAATATTTTTTTCTTTAATAAGTTTTTTATTAAGTATATATTTTATTTTAATTTGTTCAACAAAAAAAAAAAAAAAATCACCCGTCGACTCGAAAATCAAGACGGGTGGAAGTGGATGCACCACTTACGTGCGTCGACCCCGCAGGATAAGACAACCGAAAACCTCGGTGGGGCCGCCAGGTGATATAGCACGCACACCTTCTACTAGCTCTGAAGGCTAGTACCCGGAACTTATTGGGCAACCCTCTGTCCCCTCCGGACGGCCGTAGCCTGGTTGGAGGTATCCAATTTCCTGTGGGTTTCGGAAACACACTGCCCCGTCGATTCCAACCCAATCCGAACAGCTACCAATCAGGGAGGGGCTCGAATGTTCGGCCCGAGGTTCCTCTAGTAACGTCACAAGTACCACGAGGGCTAGGGGTCCGCAGCGCCCGCACCACGGCAGCTGAAGGGGACGGATCCCCTTTCCTACCGGGTATTCTTTCTGACGGTTGAGTTGAGTCCAGAGATTCTACTCCAATTAGTCCTGGACCAGTAGGACCAAGACCCGGGCCTCTTTCAACAGGGAGTATCGGAGCTGCTCCAAAGGGCACCCAGCGTCTCCCGTGGGGCTTTCCATGGGGCAAGACGTGGGTTACTGGCAAGCCCCTCCCATCTGGTCCAGGGACACAAGATGGGATGGAAGTGGATACGCCACTTACGCGTGCCAACACCAAAAGGTGAAGGCTAGCGATATTACCTCGGTGGGGCCGCCTGGCAATCTAGCACGCCTTTTACTAGCTCTGCAGGCTAGTACCCAGGAATATTAATGGCTTCCCTCAACCCCGTCAGGAGACGTACCCGATCACCCACGTGTATCGTAAACCACTGCCCCCTTGAGACCAATCCAATTCGAACAACTCCCAAAGGGAGTTTTCTGACAGGTAGATTCACTTCCAACACGGGCTACACGCCAATTCGTGACGTCAGCAATAGGCAGACTTTCAAAGTGTACCACTCCCGTTCCGCCAGCCAATAAACAACAAGTCGTAGGCGATCCCCTCCACTCGCACCTACTTCGACAAAGAGCAGTGGTGACATATTCTCTCTATGACAAGACCACGATCGTCGATGTAGTATAGTATTGGGTGTTATTATCACCAACACCACGATTAGAGTAATATTTTGTTCTTATACAGCACAACACTTATCGTTTATCACAAGGCGCTTTGCCAAGTCATTAATTCATATCATCCATGGTGAGAGTATAATTAAAAGATTTTGGCATTCATTTGGATATATCGCATATCTCAGTAACAAGGTTTTAATTGTGAATGAGGAATTAATGAATCCTTCCAATGTTCTAAATGTCTTAAAACCTTGATTTAGACACTGCAAGTTCCGTTATTTTAACCTCAGCGATGAGATCGGGATGGTTTATATACAAGTGTCTCTGAATGAAAACTGTTGCCATCTGACTGGAGCAGGCAGTGACAAATAGCAGTGTGTGTGGTTCGTGTAGTGTATGTTTGACTCTGTCACATATGCCATATGGAATAGTACTTTGCTGTTCCACTTTTTATCTCTTCGCACACGGATTATATATTACCTCGGCTATGCAGAGAAATATTTTCGTGTAAAAACGCCAGACGTTCTAGACCCTTGCACCTAAATACGTATAGAATTGACAACTCCACGCTACAAGACCATTGTTAGGCGTGTACGTTTTCCTGAAGCCGTAGTAATTATTGTTTGGAATTAATTCACAATTCATCATTCCCTTGGCTTCTCTGATGCTACAAGTTTGGATAACCACATGGGTATTTAATTTCTTATCTCGCTTCTGTTATACACACATTACAGTTTTACTTTAGTAACCGTAATTAGTATGGACGTGATAAAAATGTTTAAAGTATCTGTGAAAAATACAAAAATAAGGAAAAAGACTCGAGCCTTCAAGTAATTCAGCTCCTTAACTAACGTAATATGAGATTGTTATAACACCAATTTTATCATGGCACTAAACTTTACAACAAAGCTTTCAATGAAGTAACAAGTTTAAAAAAATTAAAGGTGAAGCTCACAATAATTTGCATCTAAGCCGTTTGCGTATTAATGTCCTCAATTCTTTCAATCTTCTTTATATGTGAGATGACTGGGTTTTCCCTTGTATGAGCAAATCAAGGTCCTCTATTATCTAATACGCGAGGCCTGCCCATTATTCCTCGGCTATATTGGAATGAGAAGTATAATCAGGATTAGCAAAACCAAGAGTGCAGACGAAAAAAAAAGCATTTTACCGAACAGATAAATAAGCAAAATACAGAAGTACGTCAAACACTATTGTGTGTGTGTGTGTGTGTGTGTGTGTGTTGTGTGTGTGTGTGTGTGTGTGTGTGTGTGTGTGTGTGTGTGTGTGTGTGTGTGTGTGTGTGTGTGTGTGTGTGTGTGTGTGTGTGTGTGTGTGTGTGTGTGTGTGTGTGTGTGTGTGTGTGTGTGTGTGTGTGTGTGTGTGTGTGTGTGTGTGTGTGTGTGTGTGTGTGTGTGTGTGTGTGTGTGTGTGTGTGTGTGTGTGTGTGTGTGTGTGTGTGTGTGTGTGTGTGTGTGTGTGTGTGTGTGTGTGTGTGTGTGTGTGTGTGTGTGTGTGTGTGTGTGTGTGTGTGTGTGTGTGTGTGTGTGTGTGTGTGTGTGTGTGTGTGTGTGTGTGTGTGTGTGTGTGTGTGTGTGTGTGTGTGTGTGTGTGTGTGTGTGTGTGTGTGTGTGTGTGTGTGTGTGTGTGTGTGTGTGTGTGTGTGTGTGTGTGTGTGTGTGTGTGTGTGTGTGTGTGTGTGTGTGTGTGTGTGTGTGTGTGTGTGTGTGTGTGTGTGTGTGTGTGTGTGTGTGTGTGTGTGTGTGTGTGTGTGTGTGTGTGTGTGTGTGTGTGTGTGTGTGTGTGTGTGTGTGTGTGTGTGTGTGTGTGTGTGTGTGTGTGTGTGTGTGTGTGTGTGTGTGTGTGTGTGTGTGTGTGTGTGTGTGTGTGTGTGTGTGTGTGTGTGTGTGTGTGTGTGTGTGTGTGTGTGTGTGTGTGTGTGTGTGTGTGTGTGTGTGTGTGTGTGTGTGTGTGTGTGTGTGTGTGTGTGTGTGTGTGTGTGTGTGTGTGTGTGTGTGTGTGTGTGTGTGTGTGTGTGTGTGTGTGTGTGTGTGTGTGTGTGTGTGTGTGTGTGTGTGTGTGTGTGTGTGTGTGTGTGTGTGTGTGTGTGTGTGTGTGTGTGTGTGTGTGTGTGTGTGTGTGTGTGTGTGTGTGTGTGTGTGTGTGTGTGTGTGTGTGTGTGTGTGTGTGTGTGTGTGTGTGTGTGTGTGTGTGTGTGTGTGTGTGTGTGTGTGTGTGTGTGTGTGTGTGTGTGTGTGTGTGTGTGTGTGTGTGTGTGTGTGTGTGTGTGTGTGTGTGTGTGTGTGTGTGTGTGTGTGTGTGTGTGTGTGTGTGTGTGTGTGTGTGTGTGTGTGTGTTGGTCATAAATCGTATGCATTGCAGCAAGAATTTGTTTATCTTTCACAGTTTAAAAATTATGCAAATTTATTCAGAATTAAGGGGCATCAGAAGGTATTCCCAGAAAATTCAAAGTATTTCATTTATCATGAAATATTTAATGCATATGGGATTTAAATCAAAATCTTTAATTACCATTTTAGACTAAGCAAAAGGTTTTTGGAGAACTTTCCATGTAAAGGGTACTATGAGAAGGAAGGATTACCATAAAAGGAAATTAATATTATATCGTGTCACAGTTCTGAGCTATATTGAATGGTTCGAGTCTCTAGCACATTGGCAAATTGTTTTAAACAATTTAAAAATTTTCACAAACAGATAAGAGTGGTAAAATGTTAAATATTTGGTGCCTGATTTGTTTTTGTTCAACTTCCATTTATTCTCCAGCTATAGCTGCGTTTGTTCTGTTCTTTATCCACTTATCTCCTAATTTCCCCTCTCTCTTACTTCAATTGTCGTACAGTATTTTGAAAACCATTCTTAAATGAGCTTTCTCTAGCGGATTATGCATGTATACAAAACTGCGAAAGTGTGAGTTAAAATGCTTGAGAAATTTTATATATATTTTTATGGACTAGGTGGAACATAGGGCCTCGACAAAATTTCCCCAGCGTGTTCCATCAGCCGTCAATGCTTTCACTACCTTCCATTTCTTGTTAATTCCTGCAATCTCCATTTTAATAGTTCTCTTCCAGGTAATCCCCAGTCTGCCTAGGCCACGCCGTGGCTCAGTGGTTAGGCCACTTGGCTCTCACCAAGGCGGTCCGGGTTCGATCCCAGGCGACCGCAAAGTGAGATTTGTGGTAGACTACACGGCGCTGGGGCGGGTTTTCTCCGGGACCTCTGGTTTACCCCGCCATCTCATTCCACCGGTGCTCCTTCTTCATCTCATGTATCATCAGTGTCACCGCCTGCGGTGCCGTATGTAGTAAAAGCGGGCGTTAAACACTACACTACACAGTTCTCAGTCTGCCTTGCCTGCGACTACCGTGTGAAAGGAGAAGAGCGCCGCAAAACGGAAGCAGAGCTGAGCAGTGAGGCCGCCTTCACCGTCTCCCGCCTAGCTGCCGGTACCGGCAGACGAGAGGGAGCCTCCCGCGGAACAGAAGAGGAAGTTCTGGGCAAACAGGCGCGCTTCCCCCACCGCGCTGCACGCCCGCCCTGCGCCCAATCAACCGCCGCATCACCTGGCAGCTGGAACTCCCAGCACCACACGGCCAGCTGCAGACGCAGCACCACAGGAACAACCACAGCTATACCTTGCTGATACACAGCCATCGCCGCCAGAACCGCAACTTCCAACTACCGCCAACAATCCTACGCTGACCGGAGCCTCAATACCTACGCAGTAGTAATTATTGGAGCCCCTCGTGACCTCCATGCGAGGTTTTTACGCACCGTAATATCGCAGAAGTGGCCCTCAGTCCAGACTGCCACGCGCATCACTTCAAGAAGGGGTCCGGCCACATGTGTGCGCCTGCGGTTTGCTGATCTTCAGGATCGCGATGCTGCCTTGACGACAGGTCTGCCCATGCTGGAACAGTGCCAGAAGGTAGGCCAGCCGACTGCAGTGCCACACCCCGTGCTGGCACTGCTGTGTCAAGTGCAGATGCGTGCACCGCGCCTCCACGGTGCCATTACTGTGGATTTCCTACTCCAACAGCAGCCTGCAGAGTCCCCGATCTCCGCCGTCACCGAAGGTACTGCACCACATGCATTGGCCTCGGCCATTTCACAGGGCAGGCGCAGTGCCCTGCATACCCACGCGGAATCTCAACTAGAACAGTACCCCAGAGCGCAGCCACCAACGAGCCTGCAGGATGGCAGCAAGCCCTTGGTTGCCTTCGGGAGGACCTGCAGCAAGGAACCAGCAGACTCCACACCCTTGATTAGCTCCTGAGGACTAAAATTAACGCCACCAACCACCAGCCTCCAGCCGATGAATTTCAGGACCTCCACTCAGAGGTTCTTAACTTAAACCAGCGTCTGGGTAACCGGAATGAATGCATCACTGCCTCAGCCCGCCAACAGGACTCCAACCACGTCACCCTCATCGATTTGCAAGACAAATTGACTACTATACACGAACTACTGCCTGACGAAACTACTCCACCGGACCAACTCTCCTCTTCAGTCATACAGCAGACGGCATAGGCCATCAACGTACAACTACAGCATACCGAACTCCAAGCCAGCAAGCAGAAGGATATACTAGCCTCACTTCAACGGAAGCTGCACCACATTGACACGCAGCTCAGCGAAACACGACCACAGGACCTCTCCAACTTAGACGCCAGACTGGACCAACTCCATCCCCAGCTCACCAACATGGACCATAGCTTGCAATCAGTACTCAAATACATCATCTCCACCCAGACGCAACTATCCATACGACTTGCCGGACTTAGGAAACCAGCAGAAACCACACAAAGATACAGAGGACTAGACGCGAGTTATTTCACGAGAGCCTGGAAACCGCCCCTTAGACCTGACAATTAAAGTCCAATCAGACTTACGAAACATACCCCCCGGCTCTAATAGCAGCTAAAGCACCCTACTCTCCACGCGCCACGGTCAGGGCCTTCGGGTCATGGCCGTCGCCTGGCCTGCACTCCTTCACCCGCAGCTGCTATGGGCAGCTCGCTCCGCAACCACACCTCGACTAATAGGGGCGCTCTTAGCGGAACCCCGCCAGGCTGAAATAAAGCCGCCAATAAATAAAAGCAAGTACTTCAGTAACACTTTAACAATAAATAAACACAAAAAAGGATTCCAGCTCAATGCCTGCCTTGTGATACTTCCTTGTGGTCTTCTCAGTGTATGTCCAGTCCATCTCCATTTTCTTCTCATCGTTCCTGTATGGGTCCTTGACTTGTGGCCTCCCAAAGGTATTTGTTTGAGATTGCCTTTGTCACCATATTCTCATAACGTACCTCAAACAACGATTTATAAAAGTCTGTAATCTTGTCGTAATATCTTTGGTTACATTCCAGGTCTCATTTCTACACAGTAACAAAGATTTAACATTTGAGTTGATTATGAATAACTGATACGAAAATGTGTGATGGGCTCTCCTGTCACCTGAAGTCATATCAAATATACTTTATCGCATTAATATATATTTGAGTGTGCCTGAATTTTCATTACATTTTTAGCAAGAATAGGTGATCAATTATAATGAAAGTTTGTATTTAACGTAATTTAGGCCGTAAATATATACCGAACTTTATGAGCATGGTATAAGGTTATAGACATCTTTGGTTCCTTCCGAATTTCTGGATGTAATGACCAATATTTCTTGTGTCTTGGAAGAAATAAGCATCTCCTTCTACAAAGGGGGATTTGTATATTTTTCTAGATGTTCCATTCCATCCTTTTTTGAATTTTAAACTTTGTCCCATATATTTTGTACAGCAGGTATTTCATTTTAACAATTTATTATATATTTTGTCAATTTCATACCACGTAATAATATCAGGAAGTTCATTCTGAAGCATCCCGGTTGGCTTCTTAGGGCAATATCTTACCTCCGTAATCAAGAAGTAGTGGAATTGATACAGATATAATTTTTTCGGTTTTTTAAAGGTTTTTGTTCTCTAACCATCATTTGTTATTCCACATTCAGAGTGATATTTTGGAACCTTCTCTTCTGTATCCATTCGATTCTACTAAGACATTCTGCATTCCAAGTATTTCAAATTGTCAACAGTTCAAATATTTAAGTGAGGGGATGGTTTAGGATGAAACGATTGCTGTTCACATTAGGGAGGTCCTGGGTTCAACCGCGGTGACCAATGTATTGTTCACTGTGACTAGGCTGTTTTGCACACCTCTCTTACGCGGTTATTTTTCCTTCCACTCATTTCACCATTATTTCAATTCTGCTTTTCAGTGTAATCTTTTGGCAGTGTCAGCAAAGATGTTCTGCGGCTGTATAGGGAATTTATTCTCTGTAACTTCTGCTCTCGTCTTAGGAGAGAGGTTGTAGGTCCACTGAACTACCTGGATAAGTTTTTTCTGGGCTTTTCTCTCATCCTGAAAAACGAATGTCGGGTAACTCTAAGCTTCATGGACCCCGGGCTCATTTGAGCACATTTTCACCCATTCCATTCATCGTCCGATATGACTTAACGTTGGAGGACGTAAGTAACAAGAAAAAAACAGAAGTCAGACGAATGTGTAACGTAATCACTTTCACTGTCGCATAGTGTTAGTGCATGCCACTCGGATTTGATAAGGATGCTAGGTTCATCTAAAAGACAGCGTCACATAACACTCCCATATTCATGGGTAGTGCTTACCACTGCAGTTACTGAAAATAACATTGGATCTGGCAGCTTGGGTCACTCATATACACTCTCATAATCTCAAATCACAATTAAACAGATCCACTAACTGTGCAAGATTAACAATTCAAGCTCATCTCCCTCTTCAGGCCCCTCTTGTCTTCTTGTGGTGGGTGGACAGTGGTCGCCTCCTTCAAGGGTAGGTCTATATCGAAGGATATAGACGGCTGCATGAAGAAGCAGGGCGCCGAATTGCATCTGTGATCAACTTAACTTGGGTTTCACACCCCGTAGAGAGCTTCCATCTCATCCTTTCCTCCCACTGATATGACATTTATGATAGTTTGTTTGAAAGCACAGTGTAGAGCTCTCTTAGCTTCTTCCCAGTTCTAGTCCAGGTCAGTCGCTTTTGGAATCGAATTCCATTTTAAATATTTTGTTCTTTGCTCCCTGAACTTGATATATTATAATTATTTCTTTAACTATATTCTGTTTTGTGAACAGCTATCTGAAGTGTAACCTTGCTGCTGGCCATAAGCACTTCTTATATTAGGTAATATTAAAGAGTATTATTAATTTCTAAATTAATTTCTAAACTATTCAGCAAAACTGCATGACATAACTAAGACTTCAAATTAGGAAAATGTCTCCGTATGTACGTAATTGTTTGGCGAAAATTGTCCGTCAGCAATGCAATTTCATATAATATAAATTAGGGTCAATCACAGCAAACGCTATTTGAACTTCAATAAACACACACACACACACACACACACACACACACACACACACACACACACACACACACACAGATATATATATATATATATATATTAAACTTTGGTGGGGGCAGTGTAGTATTTGATAATTCTTGTTTATTAATTCTTGTTTATTAATTCATGCTCAAAAGACTTGGTGTACATGCTCTGAAGCATGGAAGTCGACAAATATAGGAGAGAAGAGAGAAATGAAAAAGAGAAATGGAAAGAAGAGGAGCAAACTTTAACAAAATTTTCGAAATAATCTGAAACCATGCATGTCCACAGACGTTTACTAGGTTGTCTTATACGACATCTGTTTTACTTAAATGCCTTACAAATTCTGGATATATAGTGTGGGCGGGCTGATGCCTGTTAATGTAATGATAATAATAGAGACGGCATACTTTCATCTACTTCAACGGGCTTTCCCATAAATGAGAATCATCCCAGAGTGCCATACATTTGTGCACAAGGCGATTGTTTGTCCTACTTCAGCATAAGCAAACAAAAGAATACTGTAAAGTATAACAATACCACACATAGCAATACCGTAAAGATTACCGTGGATACCAAATATGGTAACGAACTGCTGTGCGTCACAAACTGCTGCAAACTCACAACTGAATACGGCAGTTATGTCTGTCACGGAGTCTACCTATTTACATACTACAGACATTCCCTTTAGCTTTTGGGGATGCAGCAAATAAAAGCAATTTTTTCGCATATAGTGAGTGTGTAGTGTTTTAGGGCCCGTCGACAACAAGGCCATTTGGGCCCGTTTTCACAATAGGTTCAAATATTACTCGTTTATTGTTTTCGTAGTGGATGTGGTACTGTCACCAGTCTGATCTATTGAACCTTATGTCCCCAAGTGGGGCATCAGCGGGAAGAAAGATGAGGCGAGAGGAGACAGAATGTGAATGAATGAATGTGTAGTGTATTAACGACCACTTTTACTACATGCGGCACCGCAGGCGATGACACTGATGATACATGAGATGAAGATGGAGCACCGGTGGAATGAGATGGCGGAGATTCTGGAAAAAACCCGCCCCAGTGCCGTGTTGTCCACCAAAAATCTCACTTTGCGGTCGCCTAGAATCGAACCCGGGCCGCCTTGGTGAGAGCCAAGCGGTCTAACCACTGAGCCAGGGCGCGGCCGAGGAGACAGTGGACGGCGTTTCAAGGAGTTACTACTGTTCAGAGAGCAGGGTCCCTAATACTCGTTTATTTAGTATTGGGAGGGATTTTTATGCACCATCTTGGAGGTGGGACTCCATTTCTTCATTTGTGTTGCATTTATTCAAAATTCCGGAGTTAAGATATATTTTTCTGCATCAACTCTAAATTTAAACAAGAGAGTAGGAAATAAATACGCAAGTTGCCCTTCTAAAGAAACAGATCTTGAGTTCCTTTCCCTGCTTGAGAGAATTTTCTATAGAAGAAATCATTCGGTGAAAAATCGAGTAAAAGAAAGAGGGTGATTAAAATCACCATTATTTTGTTACTATATCAAACATAAACAGTTCATATCCAAATTGTTGTTTGCAACTCAAAGCTCTTTATATGGCATTAGAAAAAAGCATTACACTATAAGCAGAAAAGACTAAACTCGTTACCTTCAATATAAATACAGTCAAGGTTGAAAGGGTAGAGCCAGGCTGAAAAATTCAATGCCATAGCCGGTATTTGAACCATGGATCTTCTGGTTTCCGTCCAGCTGCTCTAGCCATTTGAGATACTATGGCCAACATGCCGACATGACATTAAGTTCTCCAAGTGACTCGTGTTTCTCCCGGTAAAGCACTTAGGAGTTCTCATAAACACATGAGACGACTACCTTAATGGCGACTTACTATGCCGTAAATACAGTCAAGGTTTTCAGAAATCTAAATTAACTTATGAAAGCTGAATCGAATAAGCCCTCTTGTTTCCAAAAATAGATTTAACTAACTACATATTTAATTTTCTGATGTAAGAAACCTACTCTGTCTTCAACGTGACGACAGCAATTATATATCAGATATGCTATCGAGCCTTTCTCCAGTTTGTTTCCATCAATATTGAAACACATCCTTGGCATGCATGGGAAGGGCAACAGCTGGTGCATTACTAGGATGGGTCCACTTTTTTTTCTTGCTGTCCCTTGGATGTCTAAGCCTTACAAAAAAGGAAGCACAGGTTTGGGTAGACGGCACATGCTACCTAAATCCGATCACGATTATTGATTTCTCATTCTCCTTTAGAAAGCTGCATACAAAAGAATTTTACGTAAGTGGAGCAGGTCAAACAATACGTCAGTCTATAACGTGCCATGCATTAAGAATGTCAACCGAAACAATGTCTCTCAAAGCCCTATCATTACTCTTGCTGTATACGATCCTTCACTGCATCAGAGTTCTGGGAAGGAAACCTAAATTTATTATTATTTTATGAAGGACACATTGTGTTTTCCACATCATGTTTGTCATTATTTTAATGGGTTGATTTCGGAATCGAGCCATCATAAATTTGTAGCTTCTGGGAGGTGATTCAGCCAAAGTTTCTGGACATAAATTATGCAGTACAAGAACTGTGTAACAGTGGCACGGCAAACAGAGCACTGGCGATAATAGGGCGAACTACATATTTATGTTGTCCAAGGTAACAATCAATAGATCGTTTAATTGAAAACATAAATAAGTTTAAGACTTTCCTCTTGGATTTATTAACATGAATATCATTATTAATCACCATTATCATAGTTATCATCACGTCTCCATTGGTGGATTAGTTCCAAGAAACTGTTCAAGGTCTTAAATTCAACGCATTCTAGGCCATTTACCACATTCCACATATTGTATTTTGCACTATTGAATAAGTATAGTGCCTTCCTTTTTACATTTATACTAATCAAGTTCCTTCCAAACTCCCTTATTGAAAGTGTAAGGACATACCAGAAGACCAGGATATATACCGATGTGTAACTCTGTGAAGAATATATTTAGCAAACCAATATCTGGATTCTTCTATTTCATAGCCAATGTCATGTTTGCGAGATTGGTTAGGTTTGTTTTCTCTCTCGTTCTCGCCAATGCTGATGTTAGGAGGAGCTTGGGTTCCCTCAGAGCGAGGGAGTCGAAGCATCTGACCTGAGAGATGAAATCAGGATTGAGAGATAGGCCCAATGCCTGAGATGAATGAATGATTGTGCAATTGGTGGAATGATGGTGGGGGAAACCGGAGTATCCGGAGGAAACCCACCCTTGCGCCATGTTGAGATTGGATAGGTGATTAAGTGAAATAGGTAAGCCAATAAGTGCTAGTAAGTTCACCCACAAACGTCCGCAAAGACGCCGTACAGCGGAGTACGAACTCTAAATGTACAGCTGTTTTGAGCCCCTTGACTGACGGAACCAGAGCGGAGCCAGAGCAAAACCAAAGCAAAGCCAAAGGACATGGATTCATTAACAAAATATGAACTTGTCAATCATCTCACCGTTCAAACGTACCAAATATATTTACTTAATCCTTGTATTTTGGACTATAAATGTTCTGTTCTATTCAAATGCTTTTTCAACCATTGTAACAACACACAAGGTATGACTTCAAAGGAAGAACCCCTGATATGATTATATTACATGTAATATTATGTCAAAATTAACTATGTATAAGCTATGCTTATATTAGCTTATAAGCATCAGGCAGGGAACATTACTGCCACGACCACCTCATTATCCTACACCTGGAACAATACTACTGCTTTCAAATAAAAAAAAAAAAAAATAGGGACAATTTTGAGAGAACATCGCCGTAAAATTTGTATTAAAGTGATGTCAATATATTTATAGTAATTCTTTCCTCCCCATGGTTTCTGGTTAAAATTATTTTTGGTGTTTGATTCAGTAAGCAAAAGTGAAAAAATATTTTAACTGCATATCTTATTTTTCTAGCAACTACTGTTAAAATAATATTCTTTCCAAAAATTACATTATATAAATATATTTTGCTTATTTTTAATCAAAATAGCTGGAAGATCTTTAAATAAAGTAAAAGAACGTACATTTTCGTTTATGTTAGATAATGTTTAGTATGTGGTAATTTTAAATTTATACAAATTTGTTATTTTAGACTGAATCTTTAAGTTATTTATACTCCGAACAGACACACACTGCTAGGAAAAAAACCACCATGTGGTAGCAACTTGAAGAATAGAAATAATAATTAGCAGGAGAGATTGATAGAATGTGTCGCAAGTAAAGTCTATCGATCTTTAATTCAATCCTGGTGTAATCGAGAGCATGTGATTGCAGAACTGTTTTTTACAAGCGAGCTAAGGTACGTGCTTTAAGGGTATTTCTAATTTGAAATATAGTTGGCATTTAAATGTTGTTTTTTTTTTCAAATAAGCAGCATGTTTCTTTAAAACGTGCGCGATCACTCGCAAAGCTTAGAAACAGGAATTCCTCCATTAGGGCGGGGGATCGAGGGAGCTACAAATCAACAGTTATAAAGTATGTCATAAAATATCTATCTTGTTTAATGATAAGTTACTTTTAAGGGCGCTCAAATACATGGTCCTCAGCGCCCTATCAAAAACTGTATCTTACTTTACTATAACTTTCCATTGACCTTACCTTTATTTTAACTTTCCTTTGGCTTTGCTTTGGTTTTGCTCTGGCTCCGCTCTGGTTCCGTTCTGGCTTCACTTTAACCTCAATCAAACTTTACCCTAAATTCATTCTAACTTGGCTCTGTCTTGGCTCTAGATAGGCTCGGACCCCCCTTACGGTCCGGCTCTGGCTTCGCTCTGGCCCCACTCTAACTTCATTCTTAAACTTAACTCTGGCTTGACTCTGTCTTCACTCTAGCTTGGCTCTGGCTAGACTCCGGTCACAGCTCTGGCTTCGTTGAGGCTTCACTCCAACCTCACTCAAACCTCACTTTGAATTCACTCTAATCTGACTTTGGCCAGGCTCTGGCTAGGCTCCGTAGCACCTTCGGTTCCGCTCTTCACTCTGGCCTTACTCTAACTTCATTCTTTAACTTAATTCTAGCTTGGCTCTGGCTTCGCTCTAGCTTGGCTCTGGCTAGGTTCCGGCCACAACCCCGGGCCCGCTCTGGCATGGCTCTCGCTCCAGTGTAACATCACACTGAATTCACTTTAACTTGGCTCTGGCTTGGCTCTGGCTAGGTTCCGGCCCCGCTTCGGTCCCGCTCTGGCTTCGCTCTGGCTTGTCTTTGGCTATGTTCCGCCCCACTCCGATAATACTCTGGCTTCGCTCTGGCCTTACTCCAACTTCATGTTTTAACCTAACTGTGGCTTGACACTGGCTTGTCTTTGGCTAGGTTCCGGCCCCACTCCAATCATACTCTGGCTTCGCGCTGGCTACGCTCTGGCTTCACCCCAACTTCACTCTGAATTCACCCTAACCAGGCTCTGGCTTGGCTATGGCTAAGCTCCGGCTCCGCTTTGGTCACGTTCTGCTCCTCTTTGGCCTTGCTGTGGCTTTGCTTTGACTTTACTCTGACTTTGCTTTGGTTTTGCTTTGGCTTTGCTCTGGCTTTACTCTGGCTTTGCTCTCTCTTTGCTCTGACGTTGCTCTGACGTTACTCTGACTTTGCTATGACTTTGCTCTGGCTTTGCTCTGACTTTGCTTTGGATTTGCTTTGGCTTTACTCTGGCTTTGCTCCCTCTTTGCTCTGGCGTTGCTCTGGCGTTTCTTTTGCTTTGCTCTGGTTTTGCTTTGTCTTTGCTTTGGCTTTACTCTGGCTTTGCTCTCTCTTTGCTCTGGCTCTGCTCTGACTTTGCTCTGACTTTGCTCTGACTTTGCTTTGCTTTTGCTCTGTCTTTGCTCTCTCTTTGCTCTGGCGTTGCTCTGGCGTTGCTTTGGCTTTGCTCTGGCTTTGCCTTGGCTTTGTCTTGGCTTTGCTTTGGTTTTCCTTTGGCTCTGCTTTGACTTTGTTCGGGCTTTTCTCTGGTTGCGCTCAGGCTCACTCTGGCCTCGCTCTGGCTTTGCTTTATCTTCGCCTTGACTTCAACTTGAGTTTAATTTATTTAAAATGACTTTATTTAGACAATGGCCAAACACAGAGGTGGGACTTGTTTGGGCGATTGGCATGAGGTCTCTCACCACTCAGAGGCACCAAATCGAGAGATTTGACTCGGGACACAGGGATCGCAAATCCGATACCTACCGCACTAGCACCTGGAGATATCTTATTTGATTTAATAATACCGTGTTCGTATGTGCTTTTGCAAGAGCTTACTGGAACAAATCGTAAGCGCTTCTTTCTTCCAGCAAGCGATTAAAAATGACCCAAGAATGATTTTCTGAGTCTTATGAGATGCATTATCTTCCTGAGAAGAGGAGATCAACATTTCCAGCATCCGCTACGTAACGGTAAGGATTTAGTCCGCCTGTCACGACACAAGTTTCCCGGTTTATCTCGGTTCTCTCGAGATGAGTTACCATGTGTCTTAATTGCCCAATATTACACCAAATAGCACTAAATTTATAAATTTTGTTTTCGTACTTTATCACATGATGCAGCTCAGCTTTTGCTACACTTCCATACGCTCGTTGATTAATATATCATAGCCGCCTCTGTGGTATGGAAGTAGTGCTTATGCCTCAGATTCAAGAGGTCCCAATTTGAGTTTCGTTTTGGGTGAGCTTTCTGGTAAAGGTATTTTTTGGAAGTTTTCTCTTATCCTGAAATATGAATAGGGGTAACTCTAAGCTCTGTGGATCCTTGGCTCATTTGATCATTGCACTCATTTCATTCATCGTCCGATATGATTAAATAGGAGAAATTTAAAATGGAATTCTTTTTTGATGTAGCATCATTGCAACCCCAAAAATTAGTTTGTTTGCAGGAAGGTATTCTAAAATGTCAAAAATTTATTGTTTTTAATTAATTTTGAGTAGCCAAAATAGTTTTCTAGATCTCAAATCTAGTGCACTTCTTTTCCCTTTTACATGCGATTTCCAGTTAAGGTTTTTATCTAGCACCAAACCTAAACATTTTACCTCTTTTTCGTAGGGAACAGATTGTCCAGTTAGTTCAATGGCTACTTTTTCTGTTTTCCTGTTTGTGAAATTTATACGGACTGACAGTTTCATTTAATTTTATTCGCCAGTTTTGTCCAAATACTGACTTTGCTGATTATTTCTTGAAGCTTTTTCTGAGGCATCTTCAACAGTGTCACCCACTGACATTACTGCTGTGCCGTCGGCAAAAGACATCTCATTTTTCTCATCTTGTGTGACGTCTCGTGTATACAACAAGTACAATATTGTTCCAAGTACACTACCCTGTGGCACTCCCGCAGCGATATCTTTAAATTAAAAAGAAGGCATTTATTTCATACCTCATGAAATGCTTGAGATACGTCTAAAAAGTGCTAGCACACACTTTCTTTTCTTCAAGAGTTCCTTCAATTATTTCCACAATTCTGTGAGCTTGTTGCGTGATTGAATGTTTCCTTTGGAAGCCAAATTGATGTGTCGGAATGAGTTTGCGTTCGTTAATAATGGGATTGAGACAGTAGAACATTTGAAAGAGGAGCCGGAACAGGTTGAGCTGTTTATCCTCCTTTATCAGCAAGAATTGCCCATGCAGGTCCCGCTGTAAATTTAACAATTTTTCCCTTCTCTTAGCAGGTATATCTAGAAATATAGGAGCAGTTAACTTTATTCTTTAAAGCAGTGTCTCAAATACTTTCAATATTTTTGGCAGCAAGGAGATTGGTCGATATGATTTTCTATCATGAGTGTCTTTCCCAGGCTTAGGTATCATTGTAACGTCTGCATATTTTCACAGCCTAAGAAAGTACTTCAATCGAAGGGAAAGTATTTATAAGTGATAAAAATATGTTTGTTTTCAGTTCTCCAATGTGATCGGTCACATGAAATTCACAATTTTATTGAATGAAGTAGGAAGCTGTTTAAATCAGAATCAAATAAGTATGCATCCGGGACAACATTATGTATTAAAAGGACCGTCTTCGTTTTGTAACTAATGAAAGACTCAGCTGACTAAAGAATTTAAGTATTTCCAAACAGCGTGTGTATAGAGCATGTAAAAATTGTAGTCGTTAATGGCTTGCGCATTTCCAACACAAATAAGTTGGTTTGATAAAGGAGACGCGGCTCAAGAAACTCACGGATGTAAACAAAGGAAAGGCACAGAGAGAAAAAGCATCAAAGACTACAGAACGGAACTGCGAATTCCTCGCGGCTAGCACCTTTGCAAATGGCATGCTGTCATAAGACATAACGTTAACATCTGGACGAGAGTTTTTCCGCTCTTCTTTCGTTACAGCTTGAGGCCTGTACTTAAAATCAGCTGTGAGAGCTTTGTTAGTCTAAAGAAGCCGCTGATGTATTATTTTACTTCTGAGAACCTGTGTGGTACTACAAAGAAGTTTCGTTGAGTAATTATGTCCCACGTTGAAATTTTTCTTTTCCTTTAATGGTCAAACATTTCCACAAAACAATGTTTTAAGTTAAGTGAACATGCCTCACCATGGGAAAATGTTTGAAGGTGAAACAGAATTTAGTTACTACTCCATGTAATGCTCTCTTGTGGCTTACATAAATTGGATTTTGGTATACATGAGGCTCTATTAGCACCAAATTAGGATTCGGGGATGTTTAAAAAATTACTACTGGAATAAAAATTATAGTGGTTCATCTTTTAAGTTATTTTTAAAACAGGTTGAAATAAATCTTTTGAAATAAATAAAATGAGCTTATTTTTTATTTTCGACACACTTATTTAAAAAGAATAATGCATTTCGTTTCCTTATTGGACAAAATATTAAAGTAGACAAGTTTGAGATTGCTAGATTTGCAATAATTTATTACGCTTTTCCTTCTAGTTACAAAATCTCAAGAAAAAAATGGTCACCTGGAAGATAGCTCTAACCGATAAATCATGGAAGTTGAGTTTGAAGTGGATGGTGATGTATTCAGTGCATCTCACGATCTCCTGAATGTTAGATATTATATTTTTTTCAGATTTTATATACTTAATTTATATTATTGGCATTCAGGTGTAATTTGTTCTATCTGAAAGAGGATGGCGTAGGTAATTAAGCAATTGCCTATAAGCAGTGCAGAAAAAATCTCAGTGTAAACTTAATATCATTTTTCATCGATAAATGATCAAAACTGAATGGTAGTAAGCCTTTTTTAATATATCAGTCTTCAAATTAAAAAAAAAAAATATTTACCTAAAGTTTTATTGTTTGTGACTTAAATACCTATTTAAGGACCACTATTTAAATAAAAATATAATGTTTTATATTCTCACGGTTTCTGTAACACTTTGAGAGTATTCACGCTAATTCTACTAATCAAATTCTATATTGAATTTCTTAATATATTCATATTTACCAAAGCTTTTATTGACTGCGGGGAGTCTGCATTTAAATGCCTGATTAGATAGTTAAGTGAAGAGGTTGTACCCAATCAGTCCAGGATCCGTAGGTCCAAAGAGCCTGGCCTCCTTCAACCCGGGAGCGATTGATACTCCGGGGCTCATTCCATAGGACAATAACTGATTTCTTTAAAAGCCCCCTCCCCGTTGACAACAACGTCAAGGCGGGATAGAAGTGGATACGCCACTTACGCGCTTCAACCCCGCAGGGAATACTACCGAAAACCTCGGTGGGGCCGCCTGGTGATCTAGCTCATATTCTACTAGCTCTGCAGGCTAGTACCCGGGGCTTATTAGGCAATCCTCTACCCCTTCCGGGCGGCCGTAGCCTGGCCGGAGGTACCCAATTCCCCGTGGGTGTCGGGAACACACTCCCCCCCCCTCTAGTCCAACCCAATCCGAACAACTCCCATACGGCAGGGCTCGGTAGTTCGGCCCGAGGTTCCTCTAGCAACGTCAGAGGAACCACGAGTGCTAAGGGTCCGCAGCGCCCGCACCATGGCAGCTAAAGCGGATGGATCCCCTCCCCTAATGGAGCCTGATCAGATAGTTAAACATCTTTCCATATGTTTATTTTTTATTCTTTTTCTTTTATTTTTGGTAGTTTTCGTCCTCCAACGTTAAGTCATATCGGCCGATGAATGAAACAAATGAAATTATGCTCAAATGAGTCCAGGGTCTTTGGAGCTTAGAGCTACCAGACATTCGTCTCTAAAGATAAGGGAAAATCCCGGAAAACCCTTATCCAGGTAACTCACCCTGAATGAGATTCGAACTCGGAACCTCTTAAACCTGAGGCAGATCCGCTTTTTCCATATGCTTTTTCTTCAAGTATTTTGAAGTCTGAATTTTTCGACTGTCTTCTGTTTATATTATTGCTCCAAGAAAACGATACCTTCAATCGAAAAATCATGGATATCCACTTAAGAATAAACTATTTACCACACATTTACGATTAACCATCTCGTTTATTAAGATCCGCTACCGATCGTGAGCATTTGATCTTTTTAACAAAAGCTGACTAGTTATAACCTGTGTAGTATCAATGTGAAACAAACGGTGTTTCAGCAAAATTCCTGTGACATTCTCTTGGGAGTTCAGCATGATAATGTATAATAAAGCAAAGAAACCTGACCTCACTACAAAAAGGTTAAATGCTTAAGATTATAAACTGACATTTATAAAAATAAAATAAAGGTTCTGTTTACCAAGATTTGACAAAATCAAGAAATAGCTATTCATACAAAAATCTGCAGGGAGAGTGGTCCACTCTCCGCAGTAATAAACTTAGATCTGTGAGAGAACTTCCGATTCTCTGGGTTTCCTTCTGTCGTTCATCTCGTCGTGAGGAGGTGAATTTGGCTCGGTTGCGTATTGGGCACTGCGTTTTTAACCATAGTTTTGCTATTTAGAAAGGAGCCTGCTCCACTGTGTCCGTTTTGCAACGAAGCGTTATCTGTCGGACACGTGCTGCTAGAGTGTTTTTGCCTAGCACACGTTCGAACGTCTCTACAGCTGCCGGCCAGCTTTGCAGAAATGCTGGCGGGTGATAAAGTAGTGGAGAAGGTTTTTAGGTTGCTTTCTAGGTTAGACTTTAGAATTTAACGAAGGGAAGTTTTGGTAGTTTTTGATTTGTATTTCTTTTTCCTTTTTGTTTCTTTTTTGTTATGTACGTGTACTTTATGTAAGTTTATTTATACTTGTATATATTTTTAGAACTATTTATATCTGGCTTTCGCCATGACTAGTTTCTTAAAAGGCGCTGATGACCGCTGTAGTTAAGCGCCCTTATATACATCATCATTCAAAAATCTACATTAAGCACCATTGCTCTAATTTTATTTTTAATTTTAGGCATTATCTCTATGCTACTTAATGATTACGTAATACTGATATGGAATCTAGGAAATTTATATTTAATTTAAAATTGGTGCATCAATACTAGGTGCTATTTGTTTTCCTAGGCCTAATATTAAATAAATTATTTGCACAACCTATATTTATATTAAATTAGTTAACACTATTTAATTAGAGCCAACTGAAAAATTCAATACCACGGTCGGGATTTGAACCACGGTTCTCCTGTTTTCCGTCCAGTCGCTCTTAACCCTCGAGTTACCATGGCCAACGTGCCGTCCTGACATTAAACTCTCCAACTGACTCATATTTTCCTGGTAGACCACTTAGCGTTCTCATATTCGAGATAAACATTTGTGGCGACTTTCTATTGTAAGTACTTAAATACCAGGATTTTATCGCTGAACACTTTTTAATGTAAATTTATATTGAGGAATTAATCCTTAAAGAATTAACCCTTTTGTAAAATCCTTTTGTAAACAGTATTTGTAAATTGATAAGAAAAAGTGAATGTACCATAACCCACTTTATCTATTATTATTCAGATAATTAGTGATTACGAAACATTATTCTAAGTCAAACAGTATCAGTGGTGTATTACGTAATTGATAGTGAAGGAGGAACTCTTACATTTTACAGCAGCTGCGGCAACATAACAATCTGCACATTGTCTTGCACGGTAATTTTGAGTGTGGTGAGAAACTCCCCCTCCAGTTGCTAAAGCCACCCTCTGTTTCCAGGAAGGAACGCATGGTTTTCGCGTCACTGGCGCCATCTAACCAACCCTTCTCGTCCCACGCCCCATTACTTCAAGACTTGCAGGCAAGGACAGAGTTTGCGCGGCATGTCTGATAAAGCCCCGCATGGATTAATGTGTTCTGTGTTTATTCGGGCATAGTAAGTAGACGGGGTCAACAACACAAGCTTCTCACAGAGAAGCATCGATACTTCCCAACTTCGATCAAATAAACCACAGCGTCACAGAAAGAAAAACAAAAAAAAGATAACGTTTCGGAGCAAGATATCCTTTAAGTTTGTCGAATATCAAGCTCCAACTAATATAAAACATATATTTCCATTGCTTATGTTAGTTACTATTGTGACTTTGTGGGTTCGTGAAATGAAAAGTCCAATTACACAAACTCAACAATGTTCTTTATTTCCACCGACTTACAGTTAAGCACTTGCCAATTACACAGAAATGCGTAATGCACACAATTACAATTCACCAGTTCGTAAGTTAACGTTCCGATGCACGTACACAGTCCTCTCGTCCGTTTGCTAGCTCGTCAAACACTGACTGACTGACTGACTGCCCCTTGCACGACGTGTCGCTTATATAGGGTCCGCTTGCCCATCTAGAAGGTTCTCGATTAAATTGAATGTCCCGTAATTTCCAGACCCTAGTAGAAGGGTAAAGAGACGGCTCAGGGGCCCGACATCCCTCCCCTAACCATCCCTTCAGTTAGTGACAGAGACTAATGGGAGGCGTGGCACGGCTGCCCTTTGGTTTCCTGACAGCTGTTGCCCTCAAGCCTACCGCTAATTGGGTGACACTGCTCCCTCCTCAAAGCTGGTCGTCCCGAACAGCACCATCGTAGCGGGCTAGTCGATCCAGGTGTACCACCAACATCTTTCCTCGGGGGACCTTCTGGATGCGGTAGACCACGTCGTTAATCCTCTTCACCACCCGGTACGGTCCTTGCCATGGCTGCTGGAGCTTCGGGCAGCGTCCCTTGGTCCGGGTAGGACGGTACAACCAGACCAGGTCACCTTGCTGGAACCCTTGGCTGTTGGCTTGCCTGTCATACCTGGTCTTCATGCGGTCGCCCGCCTTCTGGATGTTCTGGCGAGCCAACTCGTGCATGTCGTGGAGATGGTCCACCAAGTTCTCCACATACTCGGTCGCTGGCTGTTTCGCTTCCGGAGGGCTTCCAAAAGCCAGGTCACAAGGGAGGCGTAACTCTCGGCCGAACATTAAGCTGGCTGGCGTCATCCCAGTTGTGTCGTGTGTAGAGGAGCGATAGGCCAGCAAGAACAGTGGCACCTTGACGTCCCAGTCTCGCTGATGGCTGGCCACGACCTTCCTCAGGTGTTCCTCTAAGGTCTTGATGTACCTTTCGACCATGCCATCCGATTGGGGATGTAGAGGCGTAGTGCGAGTCTTGTTCACCCCAAGCCTTTGTAGTGCCTCCTTCATTAGGTTGGACTCAAAGTTGGTACCCTGGTCACTGTGCAGCTCTAACGGCACCCCAAATCGGCAGAACACTTGCTCCACGAGGCAGTCTGTGATTGTCTTTGCCTCTTGGTTTGGGATGGCATACACCTCCGGCCACTTGGTGAAGTAGTCCACGACCACCATTAGGTACTTGTTGCCTCGGTCGGAAACTGGGAACGGTCCAGCAATGTCAACGGCGATCCGTTCGAATGGCGCTCCGACGTTGTACTGCTGCATGCGACCCCGGCTCCTAGTCTGAGGGCCACGACTCGCCGCGCACACGTGACACTGACGGCACCATCTCTCAGCATCTGCTCGGAGTCTCAGCCAGTAGTAGCGCTGCCGTAGTTTGTCAATCGTTCGGTTCGCTCCCAGGTGTCCTCCCGAAGTACCGGCGTGCACTTCCTCCAGGACTTCCGGGACCTTACTCCGGGGAAGTACCAACTGCTCTCTCTGCGTCTTCCCATCGGGTGATTCCCATACCCGGAACAGCACGCCCTCTCTGGTCTTCAACGAGTCCCATTGGGCCCAGTACGACTTGTAGGTGGCGCTCCTCGGTGCGATGTCCTCCCAGGTTGGTCTCATCCCTGCCTCCACTTCCCTCAAGAGTGGCCCCAAGTCTGCGTCCGCCAGCTGCTCCCTCCTCAGGCCTGCGCTATCCCAGCCTTCAGCAGGCACTGCCACAACTACTCGGACTGCTGCGGCACGCTCCTTCTCTTCCACTCTTGTGCACTGGCCGCACTCTTCTGGACAGGGTCTTCGGGACATGGCGTCTGCGTTACCGTGGCTCTTCCCTCTACGATGTTCCGAGGTGAAGTCGTACTCCTGCAGCCTCTGGACCCAACGTGCTGTCTGGCCTTCCAGGTTCTTAAAGCTCAATAGCCAGGTAAGGGCAGAATGGTCAGTCCTCAGGTGGAATGGCTGACCGTACAGGTACTTGTGGAAGTGCTCCAATGTCTTTACTACCGCCAGTAACTCCCGTCGGGTGACGCAGTAGTTCTTCTCTGCCTTGGATAGTGTCTTGCTGTAATAGGCTATCACCCGCTCATGGCCATCCTGGACCTGCGATAGGACACCTCCAATGCAATGGTCGCTGGCGTCGGTGTCCACAATGAAGGCGCCACCCGTTTGTGGGAAACCCAAAATTGGAGCACTGCACAGGGTCTCCTTTAGGTGCTGGAAAGCGTTTTCTGCGTCCTCCGTCCACACATAGGGCCGGTGTTCCTCTGTCAGGCGGGTGAGGGGTTTTGCGATGTTGGAGAACCCCTTTATGAAGCGCCTGTAATAACTGCACAGCCCCAGGAAACTGCGCAATTCTTTCTTATCCTTTGGGCGAGGCCAATCTCTCACAGCCTTTGTCTTCTCCGGGTCTGTGGCCACTCCGGTTGCTGAGACTATGTGGCCCAAGTAGTTAACTTCCTTGCGGAAGAGCTGGCACTTCTTCGCGTTCAGCTTCAAGTTGGTCGCCTGCAGTCTCTGTAGCACCTTACTCAGATTCTCGAGGTGATCTTCAAAAGTCTTCCCGACGATGATGATGTCGTCCAGGTATAGCAGGCAGGCATCGTAAGTCAGCCCTCTCATCACTGACTCCATGAGGCGTTGGAAGGTAGCTGGTGCGTTGCAGAGGCCAAAGGGCATAACCGTGAACTGCCAAAGACCTTGGCCCGTCGAGAATGCGGTCTTCTCCTTGTCTCTCGGGTCTAGAGCTACCTGCCAGTAGCCCGACTTTAGGTCCAGGGTCGAGAACCACTGTGCACCAGCTAGCGTGTCCAGGGTGTCGTCAATCCGGGGTAAGGGAAAACAGTCCTTCCGGGTGACGGCGTTCAACTTTCTGTAGTCTACGCAGAAGCGCAGCTCGCCGTTCTTCTTTGTCACCAAGACTACAGGGGAACACCAAGGGCTGTCAGACTCTTCAATCACTCCCCTGGATCTCATGTCCTCCAGCATGTCTCGTACCGCCCCTTGCTTCGCCAGCGGAACGCGTCTATGTGGTTGCCGAATAGGCCGGGCGTCTCCGGTGTCGATGCGGTGAAGCACTTTGTCCGTGCGGCCGTAGTCACTATCACCTTGGCTGAAGACGCGCTGATACCGTCTTAGCAGTTGTCGAACCTTCTCCAGCTGTTCTGTGGTCAGGTGGTCGGCCGCCCTCTCCACCAAGCCTTCTAGCCGGGGCCCCAGGTGTTGCTTCCGCGCCGGCACCTGGGTCTCGTCGATAGCTGTTACGCTCACCACGGGCTCGCACATTCCCAACTCCGTCCCGGCCTGGACGTCGTGATCGGCGTCCGTAGGATTTAGCAGTCTCACGGGCACCTCCTCTCGGCACGGCAGCAATGCCCTGGCTACACACAATCCGTTTACAGGCGTCTTCTGGTCCAGCATCATGTTCCTGGTTCTCTGACCCTCCAGTCGCGCCGTCACCACCACCTCGCTCCTCGCGGGGACAACCACGTCTTCGTCCAAGACGACCCTGCAAATTCCAAGGCGCTCTTCGGGTTGACGGAGTATAACCTCTTCTCCGTTAAGCCGCAGAACCTTCTTGCCGACGTCGACCGTCGCCTCATGGCTCCTGAGGGCATCCAGTCCCAGAATCACCTCCTCAGCCACCTTCGCGACGAACACCCACAGACGCACGGCACTGCGTCCCAAGTTCAGCTCCAGCAGGGCCTCCTTCTCCACAGGCAAGGTGTCGCCCGATGACGTGACAAGCTGGTATGGCCGGCTTGGCTTCCTTGTCGGCAAACCCTTCGCCACGTCAGGTCTGATGATGGTCACGGCCGCCCCGGTGTCCACCAGCACGCGGCATGGCTTCCCTCTTACCCAACCGTCCGCGATGAGGCTGTCATCCATACGCCGGCTGACGGCGCGCAGTGTCACTCGAGGGGATGGTGGTGATGGCGCCGATGTGCCCCTCTCCACGACGGCCCTTACTCGTTTTCCGGCTCCTCTTCCTGGTGTGGGCAGTCTCTCTGCAGGTGTCCGGGCTGTCCACACCCCCAACACAGGCCACTAGGTGTTCGCCGGCGTCCCTCAGCTGGTCTTCTGTCTCCGGCGTAGCGGACACTCCTCGTTCTCGACGTCGGCATGGATGTTATTTTGGCCGCCTCCATCCTTAATGCCGCTGTCAGCGCCTCGTGGATGGTTTTATATTCCCCGAGCATTAGGCGCTGACGAATCTCCGTGTCCCGTACCCCGTCGACAAAATTGTAGGCGGCTTCCCGGGATACGAACTCCAGTGGCAGGTCAACCAAGGCCTTGCTAGCCAGCTGCTCGATGGCTATGGCGAACTCCTGCAGCGTCTCCCCCGGCTGCTGCGACCTTGCCTTTAGCTGGCTTCGGTATGCTGCGGCTAAGCGGTGGTTCCCGAAGCGATTCTCCAGGGCCTCCCAGATGTCCTTGGGCGCCGCCGTCGTCTGCACCGCGTTTAGGACTTCCGCGGCTCTTCCCTGGAGGCTGGCTATTAACTGTGTGGCCTCCTCCTCCAGTGACCATCCGTTGTGCCTGGCCACTGTGTCGAACTGGCGGCGGAAGACCTCAAACGTTGACGCGCCGTCATACTTGGGAGGTTTGACGCGCGCAGATGTTGTGTCGCGTCCCGGCGCGTCGGCCTTTAAATCCTTCAGCTTCCTGCCGACGACGTCCTCCACCATGGCGTTCAGGGACTTCACGCTGCTGTCGGCTTTTCCTTCCAGCTCATTAACGCGGCTCGCCAGGTCTTCGACGCGCTCGCCTAACTCTGTGACGTTCTCTTTTACGCCGGCCAACTGTTCTTCAAACTTTGCGGCGAGAGCCTCGTTCGCCGCCTTCATTTCCGTGGCCAGACTGCCGTTCGCTGCTCTCATTTCTGCGGTTAACTCGGCCTTCATTTCTTCCATCTTCTCGGTGATGTTGTCGTTGGCCGTCTTCATTTGTTTCAGTTCCGCTAAAATCTTTTCTAATGCTGCCTCCATTGTGTTATGTCGCACTTCTGACACCAATTGTGACTTTGTGGGTTCGTGAAATGAAAAGTCCAATTACACAAACTCAACAATGTTCTTTATTTCCACCGACTTACAGTTAAGCACTTGCCAATTACACAGAAATGCGTAATGCACACAATTACAATTCACCAGTTCGTAAGTTAACGTTCCGATGCACGTACACAGTCCTCTCGTCCGTTTGCTAGCTCGTCAAACACTGACTGACTGACTGACTGCCCCTTGCACGACGTGTCGCTTATATAGGGTCCGCTTGCCCATCTAGAAGGTTCTCGATTAAATTGAATGTCCCGTAATTTCCAGACCCTAGTAGAAGGGTAAAGAGACGGCTCAGGGGCCCGACATCCCTCCCCTAACCATCCCTTCAGTTAGTGACAGAGACTAATGGGAGGCGTGGCACGGCTGCCCTTTGGTTTCCTGACAGCTGTTGCCCTCAAGCCTACCGCTAATTGGGTGACACTATTCTTCACTATTCCGGAAGATGTACCACATTCAACTAATAGGTTTATATGTGTGCATGATGGAACACACCATCATCGGTTGGGTCGAGATGTGTTTTAGTAATACAGAGTGCTAGGAGTATAACTGGAAATATTTGTATTGGTACCTTAACATGGTGTAATGAAGAAATTACATACACATTTCTTCATTTGTGGCGAATGACTATAATAGGAAGTTGGTTAGTAGCACCGAGTGCGTGTGACACAAACAAGCTATTTGAATTTATTTTTTTCTTTTCCCAGAGAGTCTGAAGTAAGCTGGAAGGGGGAAAACAGGGTGGGCAATCCTCGCGATAACGAATGTCTAGGGCACTTTCATGAATTAATAACAATTTGAGGAATCAATTACTGCTTTGGGGAATTCAAAATTCGTTGTATACGTCATCTGCAACATACACTTTCATAGAGAAAGACATGGAAAATTAAATTTGAGTATATTTAATTGAAAATGCAATGCTTATTGCTCTATTTCTAACATACTCATTGCAAACTTTAATTCGTATCTGAGTTCGAATAACTCTTGCAAGGCCCAGACATCCTGGGTTAGGAAGTCACGTAATGAATTGTGAATGCTCCAAAGTGTATGTTCTTCCATATCTGAATATTATGAATTTAAATACAGGGTTAGTTATTTGTTTTGGGGTTATGCTGTTCACGCCTGCCATAGACATACACTGACTCTTTTCTGAAAATACCTTTAGGGGCTTAGGGGACATTAAAACAGTGATTTTCCGTAAAGCTTTCAATGAAAATGTTAGGTATTATACATCACTTGCTCTACCTACCCTAAGTACCTGGGAAAGACAGTAATAAGTTATGAGAATAAAGCAACTCCTGTGACTATTACACAGATTTTTCTCCCTAAAGCTCTTGCCAACATGCCCCAAATTGGCTAGGAGGATTATTAGATGAAGTTAGTACCGACATTTACGATAATGAAGGAAAGGATGGTTCATAAAACTTATTATAAACGCTTGCAACATTAATGACGTCAAACTCTAATAGCATTGACATTAATTACTAACATGATAATCCGCTGGCATTAAAATTATCTCTCGTTTCAGTACCTGCTTAGCCAATGCCGTCTATTAAATTAATTCTGAAAAATTAACTTGGGCATCAGCGCTTCGCGATGTCAGCTTTTATTTTCCATATAGCCGCATTATCATGAGCCTCTATCTATTATCCAGACAAGAAAAATATTCCCAAATGGTGCCAGCCTTTCGAAAAACATTTAACCCGCTCTGGAAAATTCACGTAAGAGAACATGCCGTGTAGATGATGGTAATCCAACATTTAGGTAACACAATTCTCATCAAAGACACAACATATATATTGTGTATTTATGTACTAACATTTTTTCTCATATAATTGCGTTCAAATCTATAAGGTAAATCGTTTGAGTAGTTTTTGGTGGAACTGTTTTCACAGTTTGCTGTTGAGCGGCAATGCTGCTTGTTCTGTGGACCGTGCAGGTGACAGAAAATCCACAGTAAATACAATATTTGTAGCTCAATTAACATAAATGTTTAAAAATAAAAGTAAATTACGCATAAATCCAAATATAATATGAAGAAATTGCCTCTCGTTGTTCACATGTTTCTGGCAAGTACTTAAAAATTTTGCAATGTTTCAATGCATGCTATTTTTAAGGTTGGAATTATTTTTATAACCATTTGATTCCCATAAATTTTAAATTAACAAAACATTATCAGTATTATAAGGGTAGCAATTTTAGGTCAACTTCTTATATATTTTATATCATATCTATTAGGCCCATTTGTTTGTTGTTAGGAATATTGAGTGCACCTTTCTCTCTTTTTCTTTGCTCAACTTGAGAACTTATTTATACAGGATGCGTAATGCTATATCTACTGTACATAGTTAGAAATAAAATTGATAATACCTGTCCATATTAGAGAATGCAACAGGAACAGGAGCAGAAATCAGAAAAACCAAAAAGTTACTCGCAACAGAAATGAATTCTTGAGGGACAATTATAATGCAGTGAATAAATAACTAATATGTAAGAATATAAAACAAGAATAGATATCGAGATATCATAAGAATTTTAATGGAAATAAATAAATAATGAATGGGAATTAAGTGGAATAAAGGTTGATTACAGGTTGATTTTTAAAAGAAGATACGCGAAGGTCATCTGTTTCTCCACGTGGGTGCTGCAATGTTGTAAAGCAGAGCCGCTTTCTTTATCCCCTCAACACTCGAAACATAAACAAGGGTTCGAGTTATCTCACATCTACAAAAATATGCACAGTTAATCTGTATTAGCCTACTTTAAAAACAAATAAGTTGTTCACACATTCACTCCGTTGTGAATGTTCTTTTAAATAATTTTCGCACTGTGTAACTAATATTCCATATTTACCGTTATTGTTGCTATGCATCGTAAGTTGACATTCCCGCACTGGTGTGGTAAGTATTTCTCCATAGCAACACATATAGACGATGCACGTTCTAAATTCTAACATTTATCTTCATTTATATTTTTAACCCTCCGTGGGCGCGTCAAACTTCGTGACGCCGTTAGTCGCGATCTATCTGCTGGATATATATGACATTGACTGTGTTTTAGAATATGTTTTCAATAGCTTTAAAACAAATGCATCTTATTATGAATAGGAAGCGTTTCTTGGACAGAGTCAGCTAAAAATATTGACACCAAGGTCATCTGTTTTCCAGAAGTCGTGAATATTTTGCCGAAATCCGCGGAACGCACCAACAAAATATAACGCAATAAAGGCTTTTATTTCTTTTATGTCTTTGTCTACAATCACTCTCACATTCATATTTCACTTTGAAATCATCTATGCGTCTGTTGGTGTAGTACGCAATTGTATTTAGAGTATCAGCACTGACGAAAAGATTCCAGCAGTCAAATGCAGTTTTTCATAGTTTTGGCATTCCCCACAACTCTAGGCAGTTATTATTATCATCATGTATCATCATTATCAGTATTATCATTATCAGTAATTGTTATTATCGTCACCGTTACCATCATCATTGCTATCATCTTGAGCCCTTTGTACTCATCAACATAGAAATTTTCATCATTTTCTGGCAGTCCATTACTTTCCTCTTCTTCAACATCATGATATGTATCGGTGTCCACAGATCGTGTTTCAGTTGTCTTTAGATTCGTAATTAGTTTCTACAAAATTATCCTCGATGGGTAGCGCATCATCTTCGAAAATAAGGCGATGAACTCCCTCCAAATCCTCTGGATTTTCCAAATCATATACTTGATAAATTTTCACACCTATGATTCACAGTAATAGAAAAGGAACTCTCATTTACCTTGCAACAACACAACCACTTACATCAGCATTCTCTAGCAATGACGTGCTTGGATCCGGTAGCGGCGACAATTTTTAACGCGAGTTGGCGCGATGTATCTGACAGATACAACAGCACAAACGTGATGACGTTTGCCTCGTTTGCAAAGTTAGCTTTAGGGAGAAATTGTATAAACTTACAGGAAACAATAACAAAGATATGATGGAAGATGTCCTGGCTCGACAAACCCTTAACTCTATTTATTGCCATAATAATGAAACAAATTTAGGACATGCATTTCACAGATACATGCGCGACTAACGAAGGGTTAATATTTCAGTTAATATCTTAACTGCTAAAATTCAGATTGATATAAATACACATAGTGCAAAAAATAATGTGCAATACACATGTGGTAAGCACATAACGGAATCTCGAGAATTGAAAAAAACTTGGTATAACGGCCTCATTTTTTAAAATCTTTCCTCGTTCCGTATACATTAGTATCGCAATATACGATTATTAACGACTATGTTAATTGACATGTTCATATTAATGTCGCCGATATGTCGGAATTTTGGCCCACAGGAATTCTTTTACGTGCAAGCCTATCTACTGACATGGGACTGTCGCTTTTGGATAAAAGGAATAAGCTGTTCATTGATTAGGAGCAAACTCTCGTCTTCCTGTTGGAAGAATTCGCTAGGAGAACAGAGAAATTCTCTAGCTTGGCTGTACAATGTAACACCCCAATCGTAAGCTGATCTTTGTCTTAGGCCATGATTCCTCGGTCCACCTCTAATCCTACCGCCACTACGTCTTGCTTCCATAAAACGTATTTTAATTGTGTTTGTACTAAGAAGGCTAACAATACACTGCGCAACTGAATACTCAAACAAACTCTGTTTCTCGCATACAACTAGCGTTAACTGAGCTGAGGAGTATGTGAATCACCAGTGCATCCAATCTGACAAACTGTGTTTACATTACTGTAGCAACGACCTTCCCTTCGTTCCCTTTGCTTCCCTTGCTTGACGACCTATACGTATCATCTTTTAAAAATCAGACTGTCAAACAGCGCAAGACAAAGGAAAGGGCAGGTCCATTAAGGTGCTAATGCAGACCTTTTCCTTAACCAAAGAACAGCATGAGGAGAAACACATTTAGGCTAAAGAAAATAAAAAATAGTAACTTAACACAAACGTTATCATATACTAATTTTATAATTACGTGTGCTAATTTAGATAATTATTTTAATAACTAAACTGCTCTTTGAAAATAATTTGAAGGACTGCACTATTTCTCCTGTTAACCTTTCTATAAACAAATTTGTATGCCATTGTGTCAGCACGGTCTGCTTACTTCCGTGGTTTAGGCGGTTTCTGATGTCAACGTAGTACAAAGAATGGAGGGAAGAATAGCTGAGAAATTCGTATGATATAAATAAAACTTTGTGTAGAAAAAATACAAATGTTATGTTTAATAGTAAAGTTTCTCAAAGATAATATTACTTAAAACCAACCTGAGCTGTTAAAGCATAAATACTTCGTGATACATTCTGAAGCAGGTAATGAGAACGCCTGTTCATGAACTTTCCCTGAAATGATCCACTTTGCAGATAGAATTTTAATGGTAAAAGTACCCCATCATCCACGGTTTCGTGTAGTTATTCAAACGGGAGACCTTTATCTTGTACACATTTAAAATAAAAGTGGTCAAAAACGTATTGTGACACTGCACACACGATACATCTGCAGTACAAGGGTACCTTGCACACACGCAGGAGGACTTCTAGATGCCTTATTTTTCAATGGCGGCCGGCCTGCGCTTACTCAGCCCGCATAAGGAAATTACTGTCACATATTTGTTTCGCATGGATTTGGATAATTCCAGAAATGTACCTACATCGCCACTGTTCGCAACGTGACCCGCCCAATCTAAACCTTTAAGTAGAAGTAAGGGTTCATAGTGGCTACTGAAATTTCGAAAACAGAGATAAAAGTATCTCCCGGGGTCCTCACCTGGTCGTAGTGGGAGAGCCGAGTAGCCGATGAAACAGACAGCCTTAATAGGAGGTGGGTCTTACTTCCACCAACTACAAGGCAAGAGGAAAATGGAAACAAGATTGTACCACGAGTAGACACGACTGGAAAGCTGTAGTGAAGGCAGCGTCTAGGAGAAGGCTAATATGAAAGTAGATGTGACTCGGAAGCCGCAGTGAAAGCAACACAAGAGGATACCCTGTATAAAATCGCTGGTCCTCCAAGATGGGGGCTATGCGAAGATCTGGTAACCTCTCCATGTAGATGTTCAATTACTCATAGGCTCCAAATAAATGAAAGCATGGCTGATTTTTGGAAGATTAAAATAAACCAGCGAGAGTCATTTGCAATTACAGGTGGAATTAGACAAGGTTGCCCTTTATGAATAGTAATTTTTAATTTTTACATTGACGAAATAATACCATTATGGAAAAAATTTGGTAACACAAATGTGAAAACTATTTTATTTTACGACGATCAGATCTTGCTGGAAAAAAAAAACTGAAGATGAAATGTTGATTTAAACTATATTTTATGGCATTGAATATTAATATATGTACAGAGAGAGAGCATATACAATAGAATTTAAATGTGTATACCCATTTCGTTTCAAGATAGTGCTGAAAAATGAAATGCTAGAACATTTAGTTTCTTTTGTGCAATATATGAAGTGCATACATATGGAAAACTGAACAAAATTTAATTACATAACTGAAACATTAAGACGTGCATTAAAAACAAGGCAAAACCGGAATTGATAATTGAACTATATAAGTGGAGTGCAACACCTACAGTGACATATGGATCTGAAACATGGACTAATTCAAACCAACTCTTGCAAGAAATAGAAACATGAAATTAGATTTTTTATCAGGATGTGCAAAATTAGACATAAAGACAAGTGTAAATATTCGTGAAACATTAAATTTAGAGGAAATAAATAATATAAGTAACAAACATAACAAATTGGAAGTTGCACTTAAACAGAATGGCAAACAATGGGATACCAAAAACAGCTATAAATTATAAACCACAAGGTAGAAGAAAACCAAAAAGACCCAAAAGACGATAGTACTAACAATTTGAAGCTGGAACGGGCTGAAGTGTAAGGCACGAAGAAGAGGAGGGTCAAGAAGAAGAGCTGAAAACCTAAGAATGTTATTTTGTATATAATGATATGATTAAATTTAAAAATAACATTTTATTACATAAAATAGAATAGGGTAAGTCGCAATAACAATGAAATATGTAGATAATAAAGTTTACAACAGTGCTTTAAGTCGCTTTTGTTTGTAATAAGAAACAAGCAGGAAAACATTCAAAAGTTAACAGGAAATTATGTAACAGAAAAGGAAACAAGAAGAAATTGAAGAGAAACGCGAGAGGCTGCTAATTGGCATCGATAGGCGGAAGTTACAATCCAGAATAAGAAGAGCTGGCGTTTCAATTACTGCCAGTATGTAAGGGGAACAACGAAACATTACCATAGTCTTTAAATCACATCATTTGGTGGAGAATTAGCATTGTGAATGCCTGGTAACACAGATATAAAACTAATATGTTTATTTAGATTTTCAGACCTGCCTTACAGACTTCCTTTTCCTTAGGAACAAAACAGATAGGAGCTATGTATGTATAAGTCGTGCAATGACCTATACCACTGACCTTCACCCACAGAACAGCTAGCGAGCCCAGGTGTAAACTTCTTTTTCCACTGTCTCCTTCAGACTCCTATACTCAGAAAAATTATCACTCCTGTTACTTGAGGCAATATGACGTGTGAATGGTCTACCCCTCCCCCCGGATGCAGTTGGCTATAAAGTATTATGACAGTCATACGCATATTAAGTGTTCATAAAGGAATGAATACTGAAGATTATGTTATCAAATATGATGATTCAAACATAATTTAAATGAATTTTAAATGAATATATTCAATATTTAATTTGATCGTAAATAACCCCTCTTAAATACACAAATACATACTTTTCTAATTAAGCATTATGGTATTGAGCTTTTGTCATTTTAATAAAATGATTTTGTTAACTCTAGAAGCAAAAAATTCCCACCCCATGTAGAATCACAATCCAAACCAGTTACAGCTCACTTAAATGCCATTGTGTAACATTTAAACAGCTATATTTGGGCAATTATTTATAAATAGCTCATGATAAAATAATGCAGTTTTCTTTTAATATGGAAGGTTTACTTTTTATTACTTTATAAACACACCTGTGTATAAATTAGCTTTGTTTTCTTTCACTATTAGAGCTTTTCAAGGATAAGTGAAAGAGAATCCCAAAAGCCTTTTCTTGATTTCGATGTAAAAATAGATATTTATTTCAAACAGTGCCGTCTATAGGTCACCTATCAAGCCATTTTCCCAGAATACAATTCGCCTGGTACGTCTGCAGAGGTGGGTGACTTAGGTGTAGGAGAAGTTGCCTTCCAGGGTAGGCGCTCAATTCAGAAAACAGGAACCTTTTACCCCAAAGCGATATTACGTTAAAACTAAGCTTTGTCTTTAAAAACTTTGATGACATCAGCGTCTCCAGCGTCATCAGCGTCGACCGGAATTTCGTCCCAGAGCTTTTAAATGCCAGAAAAACTATTAATATAAGATTGTAACTACTAAGGACACTTAAAATGCTTGGATCTCGGTCCCGTTTGAAGTAAGGCCTTGTTTGAGGCACTCAGAACAGCAGCAGCAGGCTATGGTCCCTATGGTATGAATCATAGCAAAGTCTCTTTTTTAACAGATTCTATTCATTGGACGGAAAGAGGAGGTCTAGGAGTTACGAAAGATTGGGTAGTGCCTTGGGTGTCTCAAAAGAATAAATATTTTTTCCACTGCAATTTGCGGTGTAAAGGAGCTCAAATCGGGTGATGTAAGGCTCCATGAAACCAATGAGCCCAGAAGTGATTACCTTCCAGCGTTCCTTTGCGGAAAACAAACCATTCTTTCTTTAATGCCACATTTCCAGGATTTTTCTGAAATGTCTAGTGAATATCTACCAACCAGATCGCACATCTGTGGAACGACGTGTTTTTAAAACTGAATTCCAGTCACTGTAATCTCCGAGGACATGGTGGAACCTCCGGTGGGCACCATTTTCCAATAAAGCCTCTAAGCACCTTCGAGATATTCTGCACCTCTTTGCGAGAGACAATCCTATGCTCCGAGGTATCCATTTGTGAACAAATTTGACATATGTTAGATGTTGCGCGGCCATGTCGCCATAATTTTTACGCTGTGAGTATCGTCTAGTTAAATATTTGGTATGCTGACTCTTGCCAATCCATAGGAACAACTTCATTGAACAAATTCCCGCCTCGGTAGCGTAGTGGTAGCGTGTCATTCTCACGTACAAGTGGTCCCGAGTTCAAAACTCGGTGAGTTACCTGGATAAGTTTCTTTCGGGGGTTTTCCCTTATCATGAAAGACAAAGTCGGGTAACTCTAAGCTCTACGAAACCCGGGCTCATTTGAGCATCATTTCACACATTCCATTCATCGTCCGATATGACTTGACGTTGGAGGACGTAAATTACAAAAACCCTTCATTGAAGAGATTCTTTCATCTAATTTTCAACTCTCTAATCCCTTTCTCTTCAATCCTGGGTGTACACTGAGATGTACTGAGCAGCTGATATTGTTTTCTCGTTGATTCGAAACCTGCAACGTTATCACTGGTGTCCAGCAGATGTCTGAGATGGTTAACAGTGGGTTTAGATCCCAGATATACCCTCTGAGGGTTCTGTATCTGATCCTGCCAGAAACTACCATCTATAGATGAACGTCTCTTTCACATTGAGTTTAATTTGGTTGATATCGAAGTTCCGGGAGAGTTGTACACGGAGATCTTGGTCTCACTTCTAATATAAAGAACGTTGAATTTGTCAAAAGTGTGTTGCCAATCCCTTCTGGAAATACAATTTATATGATTACAATTGACGTTGGTAATAAAACTCAAAAACTGTTTACAGGTTGGTCTGCTTATTAATATCATTAATGTATAATGTATACATACTGTCTCACAAGTAATATAATTTGGAAGAAAAACAATTATTTGAAGTATGTTACGACATGTAATTAACAAATTTTTAAAATACAAACCATTAGATTTTATGGTCTTGAGCTATCGTTATACGAAGTTTATTATCCTACGATGGAACCAGAATTTGGTTTTTTATGCGAAGAATTCGCTGACATACTTGCACTGCTTCAATGTTTCTAAATAACTTCAAAGTAGCAAATGCACAATGGATTGAAAAATATTATTATCCGACGGTACTAGATTAGGGCTGGATGCTGGGTATAGCAGCAGTTCTATTCCCCCAAATTCCTTAACTTTTTTTCGTATTTGTTCGTGCAGTATTGTGTGTTGCATTGTCCTGCTGCAGTACCTGTAGAACTTATTTCGGTTAACTAATGCTGGGTATCCCCGTCTCAACATTTCATGAATTCGTTCCATTTGTTGAGAATAAAGATTGGGATCAATCGCTTGTCCATTTTGTACAAACTCCCGTGAATCACATACTCAAAGTTCCACCAGATGCACAATATTATTTTGGGTTCGAACTGAGTTTTTAACGATACAGGTTGGTGGGGATTAAGCCACTGTTTCGAGTCATCAGGTTTTCGGTAAAATGCCTAATTTGTTATCACAAGCGACATTTATTCTGACAAGCTGACGACAGATATTCACTCTACTTTCAGCCGGTTGAGGTGTCAGCTCTACAACATTGGTAAGATTATCCAAGTGTCTTAATGTAGCATTGTATGGTATCTTTTGACGCACCAAATTCTTCTGAAAGCTAAGGGTAATTTCTAAGGATTTTGTCGCCTAACTTGACGTGTATTCTCAATATTCCGTACCTTCAGTCTTCCAGAACGTGATGAATGTTAATTTTGTTCGTCTCCATTGTTGAAAAGTTGGAATCATCGTTGTGCTACACTCTCATTGACGATACAGTTACATGTTCTTCGAGCTGCGGTAGCGCCTTTATAATCTTGTTTCCAGTACTGCTTTATAAGAACTCTAGATTCAAACTTCATTATACCCATTCTTTTTCTTCTTCTTCTTCTTCTTCTTCTTCTTCTTCTTCTTCTTCTTCTTCTTCTTCTTCTTCTTCTTCTTCTTCTTCTTCTTCTTCTTCTTCTTCTTCTTCTTCTTCTTCTTCTTCTTCTTCTTCTTCTTCTTCTTCTTCTTCTTCTTCTTCTTCTTCTTCTTCTTCTTCTTCTTCTTCTTCTTCTTCTTCTTCTTCTTCTTCTTCTTCTTCTTCTTCTTCTTCTTCTTCTTCTTCTTCTTCTTCTTCTTCTTCTTCTTCTTCTTCTTCTTCTTCTTCTTCTTCTTCTTCTTCTTCTTCTTCTTCTTCTTCTTCTTCTTCTTCTTCTTCTTCTTCTTCTTCTTCTTCTTCTTCTTCTTCTTCTTCTTCTTCTTCTTCTTCTTCTTCTTCTTCTTCTTCTTCTTCTTCTTCTTCTTCTTCTTCTTCTTCTTCTTCTTCCTCTTTACTTCATAGCATAGGCAATCAAGTGCCTGTTCCACCTTCGAAGTCCTCCAGCCATCGTTTCCTGGGTCTGCCCACCGATTTCCTACCTTTAGAATGATAATGTAATATTTGTTTTGTAAGTCTATTATCTGGCATTCTTTCAACATGACCCTTCCATTTTTGTTTGAGATCTTTTAACCTATCATTCATACTGAAAATATCCATCTCTTCTCTTATATTTTCATTTCTTATTAAGACCCTCTTCGTGCATCCTTCCACCATTCTCAAGAAATTCATTTCTGAAGCCTGTATTTTACTCTGTTGCTTTTTAGTTAACGTCAAAGTCTCACTTCCCTTTGTCAGTATAGGTACAGCCATAACTTTATAGAACTTTAATTTTGCAGAATATAGGGGAATATCTTTTCTCGGAAGAACAAAGTGGTTTAGAAGAGGCAGATCCTGTGTAGATAACATTTTTATTGTTAAACAACTAATTGAAAAACATGGGGAGTTTAATAAAGAAACGCATATGGCGTTTGTTGACTTTGAAAAAGCCTTCGATAGGGTAAACCGATGCAACATGTGGCAAATATTGGAAGAACGAGGATACCCACAACAATTAGTAAAAATGATACAATGCTTCTACTACCAAACAAAAATAAATGTGAGGAACAATGGTAAAATTTCTAAAAAATATTACTAATCAGGGTGACAGACAAGGGTGTACCTTATCACCTACACTTTTTAGAATTTATATTGACGACCTAGTGTGCAAATGGAAGCAGCTAGTGAATGTTGGTTTTAAAATTTCCAAAAGACTTTTTAAATATTTTATTGTTTGATGACAAATTAGTTATTATAAAAAATAGTGAGTCTGTCCTGCAAAAATCTATTTTTAAACTTAGTGAAATTTGTAAGCAATATAATATAAAACTTTATTTTATCACCATTCTGTGATTGTTTACTAACTACTGAAGACTGATACATCTACGCAACAGTAGCTATGGATTCCTGTAAAAAGCATTATCAAATCAAAGAAACCCAGTAAATTTACCAAATCAACTAAAAAAATCGGTCTTAACTTATGACATAACGTAATATTAAAGCTATAGGCAACATAGCATATGTACACTCTTATGACTGAAACTCAGTTTGAATATTGACTCAATATAATCAAAACACAATGAGCAAAGTATATAGTTTTGAATTTAGCGTAACTTAACATTTAACTTATTTTAAATTTTTACATGGAAACTTCGAATGTAGACATCTAAACTTCGATTGTGAACAATTGTTTTCAAGGAATAATGTGCAATGTTTACATGAAAGCTTCCTTCGATGTTATGAAGTGTAATCACATAGGTGTTTCAGAACACCCTTGTAATTTTTTAAAACTATTTTATCAGAAATGTATATTTTGTAATACTAATTTTCGCTAAAATGGTAAAAGTTTGTAGAACCATTAATTTAAATAACAATTATATTGGTTTTTCAATGAATTAGTTTACAAATTGAACGTTTAAATATTTCATATCTGGATTCCAAACTGGTTTTAATTTATTCTCAACATCCTTCACATTCTGTGTCTGGAAGAGCTAAGGGTATGCAGGATATTTGTGAGAATTTCTCCCCTATATTTTGATATGAATAACGAACGAAGCATCCAACAGAACACAAGGCAATGAAATACACGTCATATGTTGTACTGTAATTGCATAAAGCGAAACCCTTATTTCTATTGACATGCCAGCTGTTGGAGGTGCATGATTACGCGACGCCTTCTGGCGCTCTAACCCATATTCATTTCCGGATGGAGCAAAACAATATATTGTGAATTTATACAAAGTGATGGTTCAGCAGAACACTCCATTATTGTTTTTCAGGGCAAACAGAAACTAAGTACATTTTCATGTTTTTACAATTATTTGTTTCACATACATTGATATTCGAGGTGGTATGGTGTCCAATTAAGAGGCATGCAACTTTTATGCCTTTTAAAATTATTCTCCTGTATTTCATAATTCTGTAAGATGATCAAAAGTAGATGACAGTAAATTTCAAATGAAAGCTTAAGACTTCAGTTAAACATTAGCTGCAACTAAATAGTCTTCAAAACAATATTACAGATAATTGGAATTCAATACAAATAAAATGGTTGGAAAGAATGTATGGGGCAGTAGTAGAGGTGAAAATGTTATATGGAGCTGAAATTTTGGGTGCAGAGGACCGTTGGGATACTACAAATAAGTTACATAGGAGCTTTTTGATACCTATTTTGGGCTTACCAATAGTATCACCAAATGGGGTTGCACAAATGGAGTTAGAAAGGCATGGTAGTAAAGCTAAAATTATGGAAACAGCTTTAAAATACTAGTTCAGAATAAAATATTTAAAAACTAATAATATTTTTAAGCAGTGCTTAGAAATGCAGAAAAAATGCATTAAAGAAGATACTTGGTACAAAAGTATACAAGAAATTCTGAGTGAAATAAGATATAGATATATCTGAAGGGATAGTAATAGAGTAGAGAAGGGTTTCTGGAAAAGAGTTAAAATGAGCAGAAAAGATATAGAAGGGCAGGAAATACGGGGTAGTTTAAATTCCAAAATCTCACTATTAGAGAGATAAAAATGAATTGGGAAAGAAAAAGGTATCTTGATATTTGTGACAACATGGCAAGGGAAGGCTTTGTATGGGCCAGAACCGTAGTCATAAGGCTAAAGGGCTTAGGGGAGAGAGAAAAACAAGAAAAGTGTATATGTGTAATACAAAATAAATAGTTTTGTTGGTTATTGATAGCATGTGAGGAAGGAAAGAATTGGAGAGGAAAAGTACCGAAGAAGAACTGGGCTATATTACCTAGTGGAATTTTAGTTAAAAAGTTAATGAGCGTTAAATCAAGAAATAATATATTGGAAATAGGAAAGCATTTAGGTTTAGTGAGATATAAATAGTTAAGAAAAATTGTAACTAAGGATAATCACGATAGTACAGATTGAGGACCAAAAGTGGTAAATAGAGCCGCATAGCTCAATAAGCATGGTGTTAGAGTCTATGGGCCCAAGGAAGCTCAGGAAGGAAATTGGAATTTATACAGTGGTATACGTACCTTAACTAGTGTGACAGAAATTATGTCGCCACTGCTTTATTTATGCTTAGTATTCCATTGTTTCTTATAATGTGGCTTCCTTCGGAAGCGTTGATGCGCTGTAGATATCTTATTTTTATTTGAATTATATATATTGTGCAAATTCCAAAATTTTGCAATTTATAACATTAGGCTACATTTATTTGTATTTACCTTGTTACTACCTTGGCTTACATTACACCCTTGTCTTCTGCTCTGCCAAGTAGCTCTTAAGCTCTATGCCTGCTTGCTTCTTAATTAGCCCAATTCTTCCTCCTCATCTTCCGTACTTATACTCCTTATATTTCTGCTACATTTTTCTTTTACTGTCAGCAAGAGCTCACCAATACTTCTTACCTTCTTTTCCTCATATCCCGTCAACATTTTATAACTACTATCCTCTTTCTACTTTATCCCATCTTTCTTTCCAAACTTTTTCTCCATATTGCTAACCCCTTGCATTCTGTTACATAGTGTTCTATGCTTTCTTTTCCCCCCACAGAATTCACAAATTCCCGTTTCCTTACCTCTTATCCCTTCTCATTTCACCCATTCCATTGTCGTCCGATATGACTTAACTTTGGAGGACGTAAATTACAAAAAATAAAAATAAAAAAAATAAAAAAAATGTTTCTGTTCTCATCCAAGCTAACCCTTCTCTCTCTTGCTTATTGCAGTAATCTACATATGCTTCTCGTCCCCAATTTATTCTTATTTACTTATAAAATTGTAATAATTTAATATTTTCTACACTTTTCCATATTTTCTGCCTTTCCATATCTTCTATTTTGCATTCTGCAAATTTAACCACATTTCTTGTATTTATTTCCTCTAATCTTCACATATCTCTCATTCCTATTTTTACATAATTCTTCCTACCTCTGCCCACCAACTATTTGAGTTCTCTAATCCTTTTAGCTGTCCTATGCATAATTTCATAATTTCTCCTTTTTCTGTTGCCAGTATTATTCCATTTCTTGTTTTCTTTCGTAATTCTACTAAAGCTACTTCCCTAGGTGATGATTTGATCAGCCTACTAGCTCTTTTCAAAGCCTGTAATTTTGGTCCAACGTTTTGTTTAACTCTGTGCCCCCCCCCCCCTTCAGATCTGCACTGCATACATAACCTTGGTTTCCACTAGTGCTTCCTACATTCTTTCTAACCAGTTGATTATCATTTATAATTTATACTTGCATGTTCTTTTCCCATTCAGTACCGCCCTTCCTTTTGCTTCAATTTTTCTCCTGTGTGCTCCCCACTTTCCATTGTTATTCAACCTTAAATCTAAGTATTCAAATACATGGACCACTTCTACCCTTTTTCCTTTTAGTACCCACTTTTTATTTGTTTTTAGTTTAACTTCCTTCTTCATGACCATAAATTTCGACTTATTTATGTCTACTTTTATTTCCCATTCTTCAGAGAATTTCTGAATTTCATTTATGGCCTTCTATATTCCTACTACCTTTATAGATCCTACCATTAAACCATCCGCATATAGCAGCCCAGAAATTTCTTTGTTTGCTATTGCCGGACAGTGCTGATTTCCTTCTTTAACATTCTCTAATTTCTCGTCTATCAATAAGTTAAATAAAATTGGACTCATTTTGCAGCCTTGTCCTAGGTCTATATTTTGTTCTTTAGTCTCCGTAATTACATATTTCCATGGTATATGAAACAGCCCAGTGAAGGGTCATCTGAGCAAAATCAATCGGTCACGTGCCTTGTTAAATGGGATGCTGAGAAACGTAGTAGTTATAGAATATGCGCAAATAAAACCAAATTTCAATGTTGTGCGCATTTTTTCATGATACTGTGAAATTTAGCATGCTAATTGTTGTGTAATGGAATGAATCATAACGAAGCCTTCGCATAATCCTTTTTAAATCATACCTAATAACAGCAAATGTCTAAGAGATTCAAGGAAGCTTTAATATTCTCTAAATATTTACTTTATCACATAAAAGCCCATTTATTCTGCTGGTCTGCACTACTGTTACCGTTTGTTAAAAAGCAGTGGACTGCGACCTCTGACCCATTTTAATCCCACCCATTCCGGTATTCCGGTCTTGTTCGCCTTCCTCATCATAATTCGGCTCCGTTGTCAACGTTAATTACGCCCACCTCCTTTTCCTCTGCTCTCAGGAATGTTGGCACAGAAATAAGATAAAAAATGACGCTATTCTCAATATATCTAGTGATCCTACAATTCGTTGCAGAAATTAGTAAGGTATGGTAAACCAATAAGGAAATTCCGAAAACAATAAACCTGCCTCTCCAAATGGCACTTTACTGATATTTGAGGAGCCGTTGACATTATTTTTCACTAGAGAGGTGTTTGTGTTTTACTATAACAGTTTGATTTTGTTAACTTTAAAACCTTTGTGTGACATTTTTGGTGTTCTAATAGCACAATAATCAAAGACATCACTTAAAACTATTTTTAATACAATATAAAACCGGTGTAATTACAAGGTTAAGGAAATAAATTGTAATTGAATGCACTGAATGCTAGTGCTCTATTGCAATTATTAAAATGGCTTCAATTTACAGTGTCACTAAACAAAAACTATGGATTTATTTTTAATTTTGATATATATCATACAATTTCCATTCTTGTTGCAGTATTTCTGTGTAGATAATGTCTGATTCAGTGCAAGGGTTTAAAAGCAGTCACGTTCAACGTATTTTCTGAGTCATTTTCACTACAGCTTTGAATGATACCAGAAATCTATTTAAGATGGACATTTTTCTTCCACTCACTTCCCAAATGCTTGGCTAATAATTTTTCCATATCCACAAATTTTAGTTGGTTGATTTTGATACCTAATTTCCAATACATTTTTCTCCATATTGATTGCTTCGAAACTGTTATATTTCAGTAAAATATGGGACCAAACGTAAAAAAACACAATAACGTGAAAATGTAACCATAAATGGAGGCCGTGACAGTTTTCAATGATTTCCAGCGATTTGATTGGTTCAAACGGCCATGTCCATTTTTGATACTGAGCAAGGAGGTGTGCGGTTTTGAAACTAACTGCATATCTAAAAAGTGAAAAATAGGTTTAAAGCTCCACTTCAGGAACAAACGGACTGTAGATTTAAAAATAGCAAGCCAAATATGAAATAGATTAATTGTTAACTCAGCTTCGATAAAAATTGCTAATGTCCGTATTTGATACCAGGTGCTTCATTTTACTGTATGTCACAAATCAAAATTTGCTCTGCTTTATCCACACTTTAAACTTAATAATTCCACTATTACTTTGAACTTCACTACCACCCTTCTCTTTTTACATCCTCCACCACTTACAGTAAGCAGCAAAGCATTCTATGATATTCCAAATAAGGCCGAAGATTCCACTAGATATATAATATACACGAGGGCTGTTCAATAAAGAAAGAACATAATTTTTACGCTCATACTTTTTCGCAATAAATTCAACCTTAATGATATGCTGCTAGCTTAATGAGATACAAACACGCCGTAGTAGTTTAATTTTTGGTCCTCCTGGTACCCGCTTGTGAGAACCAGGCAAGTTCAGACATGTTCAGTATCGCCTACTGCTGCAATGGAAGTAACATGCAGTTAAAGTTGACGTTAGAGGAAGATCCGAAGTTTCTTTCAAACGTAATCACTGCTGATTAAATTTGGCTACATTATTTTATCCTAAGAGCAAACAGCAAAGCTCAGTGTGGAAATCTCCTTCACCACTAACCCCCAAGAAAGCGAAGGTGGACGCTTCTGTTGAGAAAGTTAGGGGCATCTCATTCTTTGATATTCATGGAATGGTTTATCAGCATGTTGTACCTGCACACACACCAGTAGTTGGACAAAACTACAGGGATGTCCTGAAAACTTTGCAAGTCCATATCAGGTGCAAAAGATCACATTTCCATGAAGCAGGATAGTGGACAGCCGCATATTGCCAATGATGTTGCTGAATATCTTACAAAAATCAACGTGAAGTGCATCCCTCACCCCCCTATAGTCCTGATTTAGCCCCATGTGACCTTTTTCTATTCCCTAACTTGAAGAAACGCCTTCATGGGAGGCATTATCCATCATCAGAAGCAGCGATGAAGGCTGCGGAGGCGATTTTGAAGGATCTCTCTAAAATGTTTTCCAGCGTGTCTTTGAGAACTGGCAGAAACGCTAGGACAAGTGCATCGTATTCAGGGGTGACTATTTTGAGAAGGACCATCAAAGCTATGAGGATGAGTAAATGTACGTTGTCAAAAAAAATTGTGACCTTTCTTTATTGAACAGCCCTCGTATATGTATAATATGTGTGTGCGTACGTGTGTGTGTGCGGATACGCGCGCGCGTCTCAGTATACGGGTTTAAAACCGAGCGATATAACTCAGGCGGTTTCGTCTGTGGCCCATATTCGGAAGTTCCGGGCTCAGTTCCCGCAGATACATGACATATGAGCTTTTTTTCTTGAGTTTTTCCCTGGTCGCCAGGTAAATGTTGGGTAGGCTAATTATATCTCCCGAATTTCTTGTCCATCCATTTCATCTCCCTTATCATTTCACATCATCTCTCATCTGGCGGTCTCTGTCAGTATACAAATGCCGTTTAAGAGACTCGGCGTGGCATGGCAGGAGGATATGCCCCTGGTAAACATATCCTTCTTCATTAGGACTGTCTCGAGGCCAGCCTAGTAGGCCGTTGGTGGATGGGATACCAGTTGTACTGGCCTGCTGGAGTGTTTCTAACTTGTAAATTGTAAAGTCTCTGCCCTTTGGACTGTCGTGACTGCTCAGATCGTCCTTCACCAGTTGAAAGATAATATAAAATGGTTTTAAATGATAAAGGAGAAGAAATGGAATTCGGAGGATATAATGAACCTACCCAACTGGCGATCCGGGAAACCCCTAAAGATGCCCATGTGTCAAGTAGTTCGGCCACGGAAATTGAAACCGAGCCTTCTAAATACGGGCTACAGAGGAAATTTTCTAAATCATCCCGGTCGATTTGTGCCTGTATATACCATAACGTCAAAAGAAATAGGTTAAATACCAAACTTAATGCTGGATTATAGCACTTTTCCAAAATCGAACGTGTTTACAGAATCCTGGCAATTCAAGCTACCCTTTACTTAGAAAATATTTAAAATATCTTGTTTTTTGAAAACGTCTCAACAAATAGATCTAAGTTAGCTTTATGAAAAATGAATTGCATAACTGGAGCTTTCTAGTTATGTCTCTGAACAGCATGTCTCCAGAAGACTTTTGAATAATTGATAAACCCCAACTGATAGAGGAATCCCCGCATATACACAAAGAAGTTATCTCCTTTGTCTACAATTTATGTGCAGATTTTCTTTGCTATTGATCTAAATTTGAGATTGCCAGTCACCTTTATCAAATGGGAAGTCGTTATTGTTTCGACTTTAATTTTTCCTTTTTCCTGGTCATGTAAAACCAAAGGAATTGAAAAGCTATTGCATAGGCACGAGTTCTTAAAATAAGATACTGTTATTTTACGCCACTGTGCAACTGCATTTTCAATATTTCGAGTAACGTGAACGACAGGGAGTGACATGTGTATGAAACAAATTTGTTTCTTTTTGCTGTTTTAAGCCATAGAAAATCAAACTTCGAAGTTGTCACGTTTTGAATCACTGCTAAAATATCTGACTCGCCTAAACTTACTGTATTCCCTGTATTTCTCCTTTTGGAACACCTTGTGTAGTGAAGGTCATATGACATCAGGATTTTGCTATGTTTATCACCTCCAATGGTAAATAGAGGAAGTACATGCTCTTCAGGAATTCGATATTAAAATTTCACCGGATATTATATTGTCCTTCAGGCTTACTGAATATTTTTAGATGAAAATCTGGAGCATGTAAGTACACGCGTGCGCGAACAGCATAGCTGCTCTCTCTCTCTCCGTCTCTCTCTCAATCTCTCCCTCTCTCTCTCCTTTTAAATTTCTAAAGATTTCGATATATGAGAAATTCCGCAAGCTGAGTAATCAGCCTAATAAGCACTCAGAATTCAAAGTTTATTAACATTTTTCCTGGAAATCGGCGAGGGTAAATTTTATATCGTTTTTCTTTATGCTCTGCTTAGATAAACGAGAAAGATAATCCTGACATAATATCGAAAAGGAAGCGGCACTTCAGCTTTAAAGCGAGGAGAAGGTAGACAAAGTGTGTGCAAGAATGTCAAATATTCCTCAACACATAACTGTAACACCAGCAGTGTAAGTGAGGTATTCCTTAAGATTTGCCTCCAACATTGCATGAAATTTGTTGTGAAATTCTATACTGTAATATTTAAAGGATAAAAATATCTTAGGCACTTTAACTAAAGCAGATATAAAACTGTCATCTAAAACTATCCAGGTACAGTTGTTAACTGGGGCCTTTTATTATATAAAATTAGTTTAAATAATTTAACTGAATTGGTGAGGGGCTAATGTAACAAATGTGGAGGTATGAGATACGTTTTAACAAAACTTTTATTGTAGTTATGTTGTGTAGGAATTTATTCGGGTCACTACTACCAAATTATCACCAAGAACATTGCAGGACATTTCGTTTCTAATTCTTGAAAGTATTCCTTAAAATAAGCTTGAATAATCGTTCATATTTTGTGAATGAATTATTTACTGTCCATATTCCCAAATTTTACAATTTACAACTTTTGGCTACATTTATTTGTCTTAACCTTGTTGCTACCTTGGCTTACATAACACCCTGGTTTTCTGCTCTGCCAGGTAGTTGTTAACCTACCTGCATCCTTGTTACTTAATTAGCCCCTTTCTTCCCCTTCATCTCTCTTTCTTATATTCTTTACATTTCTGGTCTACTTTTTTTTTACTTTCCGCAAGAACTCACCAATACTTCTTACCTTCTGCTCCTCCTATCCCGTTAACACTTTTATAGCTACTGTCTCCTTCTCTATTTTCTCCTATTTTCCTCCCAAACCTTTGTTCTCGATATTGCAAACTCCTCGCATTCTGTTACATGATGTTCTATGCTTCCTTTTCCCCCACACAATTCGCAACTTCCCTTTCCCCTGCCTCTTATCCCTCTTAGAAATATAGTTCCTGTTATCATCCAAGCTAACCCTTCTCTCTCTTGCCTATTGCAGCAATTTACATATTCTTCTCGTCCCCAATTTATTTTTATTGCTTGTAAAGCTGTAACGTTTTCATATTTACCAACTTCTCCATATTTCCTGTCTTTCTATATCTTCTATTCTGCATATTACCAGTTTACCCACTTCACCTGTATTACTTTCCTCTAAACTCCATATATCTCCAATTCCTATTTTTTCCATAATTCCTCCTATCTCTGCCCACCAGCTGTTTCAATTCTCTAATCTGTTTTGCTCTCTCATGCATAATTTCATTTAATAATTCATATCATGCATAACTTCCCCTTCTTCTTTGGCAAGGCAGCTATACCAATATTTTATTATTCTTTCCATTATTATTCCATATATTTTTGTCTTTTCTAATTCTACTAAATCCACTTCCCTAGCTACTGATCTCGGTGAGCCTAGTAGCCTTTACAAAGTCTTCTTTATTTTTGGTTCACCGTTTTGTTTACCTCTGTGCCCCCACTGCATACAGCATTTTGGATTCCACTGGCGCTTCATACATTCTTTCTAGCCACTTGGTTATCATTTCTGGCTTATATTTGTATATTCTTATCCCATTCGTTGCCACCCTTTTGCTTCAATTTTTCTCCTGTGTGCCTCCCATTTTCCTTTGTTATTCAACCTCACTCCTAAGTATTCAAATTCAGTGACCACTTCTATCCTTTTACATTTAGTACCTACTTTTTATCTTTTTTAGTTTAAATGTTTTAATATTTTGGGGCATAATGACAATAGAGCAGGTTTACTGAGATGTCAGCGCAGGCCAGTTGAAATTATAAGCAGATAAACAGAACCTTCTGGATGTTTTTTCGATCTGGAATATTCTTGAATTTCAAAGATCTATATCAGCAAGAGTTCTTAGAAAGCGAGTCAGCCGGAGTTCTAATCAGCGAGCCGATAGGTACGTTAGTGAGTGATCCAGTCCTCGACTACGATGATAAGCGTTGCCCTCGAACAATTAGTGGATGCAGTAAGTCCTGACAAGCTGTTATGTCTTCTACTACGTTGAGAGTGAACAATCTAGAAGAAGAGGTGACGAGTATATTTCGTTACATTATGTTGCAGAAGAAAGTGAAGTGACTCTAAATACAAAGTGAAGCGGCAGTATACATCGGAACTTAGTTCACGTTATTCAAATGACAGTAGGAATTTTAGAAGTCTTACTGAAATCTGGGCTAGAAATTTGATCCGGTCACATCTCTGCTTTCATTTTCATTACGATTTTTCTTAATTGTTATTATTTTGTAATATTTTATGTATCAATTGCATTAATTTTACCTATAACTAGAGTTCCTTCAGCTGTAACTTCTTCAGCTCCAGTTTCTGCTTTAGTGAAAAGTCACTGAAAAGCCTAAGCACTGCTAAACGTCACAATGTTTAGCAAACTACATAATTATGCTAATGCTTGTGTGATTTAAAAGCGCAACACTTTTCTTTGTGTCGTACAATATGTAATTTAACCTTCAAACAATCGATACCAATATTTCACGGGAAGTACATGTTTGGCACTCCCGGAATTAAAAAAAATGTATTTACAGTTGAAGGCGTGTATGTGTGCATGTGCATGTGTATGTGTATGTGTGTATGTGTGTGAGAGTTATCTAAGGTATAAACGGAACATCATATAAGTATGAAACTCCCTTCTCAGGATGCGAGAATTAGAGTTAAAAAAGATTTCCGAGGATTATTCTCTCAAAAAGGAAGGATTAAATGGATTTCAAAAAGTAAAGAAACTACCGCTGTTAAAATATTTTTCATCTTAATTGTATCTATTATAGCTGCAGATCATTTTTCGTAACCGTTAATCGTTAATATAATTTAACAGTAACTAATTTTACAAAAGTTGTTAGTGAGAGTCGAAGTGATGTATTGACCACAAACCACTTCCTTTAGTGCACTTTGTCCATGTCCTACGAGGGTGGTTTGAAACGTTTCCGACCTCAACATGAAAATAGCAGCACTAGTAAATAAAAGATAGTGAATTTCGTTTTCCATCTGTTGGTGGTTGATCACCTAAGTTTGAGCCATTTTGGACGCTCAATTGTTATGCAACAATAGCTTTAGTGAGTTGATATGCGTCTTTTTTATGAAAATGGACAAAATCGAGTATCGAGCTGTCATTAAATATTTGGTTTTGAAAGGCAGTACACCAATGCAAATCAAAGATGAGTTGGATTATGTGTATGGGGACTCTGCTCCATCATTTAGCACATTGAAATTTTTGGCAGCTGAATTTAAACGTGGCCGTAAGTGCTTAGGAGACGATGATGAACGTTCGGACGTCCAAAAACTCCAACTACCGACGAAAACATCACCAAAGTTCAGCAAATGGTACTAGACGACCACCGAAATCAAATAAGAAAGATAGCAGAGGCTATGAACATGTCAAAAGAACGTGTTTGTCACATATTAAATCAACATTTAAACATGAGAAAACTGTCCGCGCGTTGGGTGCCGCGTTTGCTCACGTTGAACCAAAAACGTGTTCGAATGAACATTTAGAGCACTCTGTTGGTACAGTTTAGGAGCAATAAATTCGAGTTTTGGCACCGAATGTAGATGAAACTTGGATACACCATTATACGCCCGAAATAAATATATTTAAATAATATATAAATATATAAATATATATTTAATATATATATTAAATATTATATAAAATATTATATATTATTATCTATATATATATAAATATATAGTCCAAATAGTGGACTGCAAAGGGGGAACCGCCTCAAGAAAAGCTGTTTTTTTCGACTGGGAAAGTGATGGCGACTGTTTTTGGGACAGTCATGGAGTTATTTTAATTGCCTATCTTCAAAAAGGAAAAACCATTACAAGAGCATACCACGTATCATTACAGGAGAAGCTGGAAGCAGAACTTGCGGAAAAAAACGGACACATTTGCAGAACAAGAAAATCCTGTTTCTCCAAGACAACGCGCTTTTTCACACCTCAGCGGTTGCAATGGCGAAAATCCACAAATTATGGATTGAACTGCTTGACCATCTCCTTACTCACTAGATCTAACCAAAAGCCACTTCGTGTTGTTCCCTCATCTGAAGATTGCAGAAGAGATCTGAAGAGTACAGAGATTTTCGTCAAATGAAGCGGCAATCTTAAAAAGTTAACAACTGGCGTGACAGTCCTAACAGGGCCAAGGTCTACCAACCCAACTGCCGGCCTCACGCCCACTTGCACACGGCAGAGGTGGGCCATCATCCAACCGATACGGGTAGGAGATGTAGTCAGCATCTCGGCATCCCCCAGCCGGAACGTTGGTTTTGATGACCAGGGCCGCTTAGTTATCGTAAGCCGCTCACATTCCTCACGATGCTGATTGGACACCGGTTCTATACCCGGGACATAAAATCCGCACCCCATGGGTGGGATCGAACCCGGGCCGCTTTCCGTGGCTAGGGACCAAGGCAATTCGTGAACAATTATTTTGTAGAGAAAATCGCTGAGTACTATTTGGACGGGTTACAGAAATAGGAGCATCGCTAGGAGAAGTGTATAGGGTTACAAGGAGGCCATGTTGAAAAATAAAAAATAAAAAAATCTGAAAAAATGTCCTGTATCTTTACTAGCTCGGAAACCTTTCAGACCACCTATGTACATATAATCCCTTAGGGTCGCCATGTGAGGAGTCCACGGTTGTAAATTACAATTATCCCAATTTAAGCTTTTAAGATATTCCTACCTCATGAAGTACTATTGTACCTGTATTAAAATTCAGAGTATCTTAACATCTTAAACGTCACAATAGGTGGCTTTACAATTATTTAATTAACTGTTGGAGGTATACAACAGAACCTACTGCATACGATTAAAGTACTTCCTGTAATTTCAAGTATTTATTCGATGAAAATGAATAAATCAGGAGCACAAGCCCTGGACTTTCTATCATCATCATATTCATCATCGTCACTATCAGCATCGTCATAATCGTCTTCGGCGTCATTATTGATCTTAAAGTAATCCTAATCATTTTAATGCTTAAAACAATTGTCACTGAATAAACAGTGATTCAGTGGTTATACAAGAACTTTGCTTACCTCCAATGGCAATCATCATTAAAGAAAGCTATCCACAGTATTTTATTTATATTTGTTAATGTTTCTCTGAAAATATGTTCAGAAAAATTGCTCGTGATATTTAGAAGCATCAGTAAACACAAGTAACTTATACTTATAGGGGAATATTGAAAAACCCCACATGTCCATTTGTAATGAAATTGAGATATCTATGATATTGTACTTCGAATATTAAGGCCGATCATAATGTAGAGAAGCCCATGGTGTTCTGACATTTTCTGTATTGTTAGGCAACCATTGTGTCACTAAACTGAAGAGAAAACCCACATGCACAAACGATATGGGCTTTCTCAGAATGTTAATTTCCCAGCGCTGTTTCAAACAGAGAGAATAATAATCGGCCTCCCACTCTTTGATTTAATCGATTGTCGTCGTTGATAAAATGTCAATCAGTGGTGAATTTGCAGAATGTGCGGGAAAGCACACATTCCAACTGGCTGAACCATTTGTAATTCCATAAAACCCCATGAGTCAGGCTTATCAAGATAATGCGCTTATAAATGAGAAGAAAATGCAGAGCTTAAGAGAATTTGTGTCATTCCTAAAAAAAATGGAATCATTCAGAGCTTCTATGATGGCATATACAGTTCGCCAACATGTGTCAAAGAATGAACCCTGTGTAGAATATAATGCCCAAGAGTTCTCTATGGTACAATTTGTTTCATTTTGGTCCTTATCAGATTCATAGTGCGGGTTAGGCATAATTTATACATTTTATTAAAAAATATTGAGTAAGCCCACATGTTCACTAAATAAATTTTACCATAATTTCAAGAAAATGGATCAAGAATGTCTACAGTGCAATGACATGCTTTCCTCTACATTCATTTAAACGACAAATGAGGACAAAAGCTTAATTTAAGCATAATTTTAAGAAGTGGAATGTTTTTGTATTTTCTGAAAAATTCAGTTTTTTTGTACATGTGGGGTTTTTCAATATTCCTACCATTTATGGTAATCATAAGTTAATTATTCCTCTGTGATAGCGGAATTTATTGGAATTAGAGGCTTTGAACTTAATTATACCAGCCTGTAGTAAAGTACATTTTGAACAGTTACTGTATACCACTGTAATGTAGGAGTAGATAAAATAATGAAGCACATATTCAACCACATATTTTGAAGTTTCGTTACAACCCAACTAAATTGTGATGGTTAGTTTGGTCGCAAATGGGGAGAGACGGTTTTAGCGCTTTTTCGGGAATAGCGGCCCAACGGTGCGAGATGGCGGGAAGGTGCAAATGACCAAAGAGCAGCGCCTTGACTTTTGGAACTGAGCGCTTTTTCCGCGACCCTCTAGCTTCCATAGGTTCGGAGAAAAGACTCGAAAACTACCGTCGGAAGCCGATATTCAGAGTTAAAGTCCGTTAAAAAAATTTACTATTTTATTTTTAATGCAGTCGGTCCACAGTATTTTGGGCCGCTGATTACTCTAAAGTGTTCCGTTCCTCCGTAGCTCCCTTAGTTTGGCCGCTACGGCCTCAAACCGCCAAAAAATGGGGTGTCGGCGCCCCTAGCAGAGGAACCGTAAGCTAGGGAGCGACTGTCTTAAGTATATACGTATACCCCGGGACGGCGAACCCAACGGTGCAAGAACCAGGTCGCTAGCTTTAATAGTTTAGGATAAAATCGCGAAAAACATTTCCTGAAAAGCGAAAAAATTACAAATCCCGCATGGTCCTCGTTATCGCGTCCTATCTCCGGCATCCTTCGTGCTAGGTATTCGAACCAGGTACCAAATGAAAGCTCTGGAAGCGAGCTACCCGATACGTTTTATATTAACATCGGTATTTTATCAATAAAACAAGCAAATGAGTATCTCGTATTTTCAATAACATTATAGTTTATAAATTGCATGTTAAATTTTGCGAAACGAAGTTACAGCACATTTTCATAATAACAGCTTTATCATATTGGCCTATGCAGACCTAAATGTCAAGTCAGGCACTTTCAAATATTTCAGGATCAGTCATAAAGTATACAGACACTCCCTACGTAACAAATGCCACCAAAGAGCCTTGCTGGAATCACGCCGCTGAGATATATACATACCATACATTTGTGAAATTCTAAAACGTAATGTGTACAGTATAATTATGTTGCTGATGTCACAAGAGACCTTGGTGAACGTGTGGGATTCGAGAGTTCGGTTTATATAATTAGAGCGCAGAGAATTAAAAAGCCGCATAGGTATACCGAAGCTTCAACGTTCACAGGATGGCTAATTTGCATATTATATAGCTGTGAGGTACTCATGTATTAACGGGGTTGACGATTTCGTTTAAATAAACAATGTAGTTCATTGTAAAGGAACTGTAGAATAACAAGAAATGCAATGAAAACAAATATTTAACCTCGTATCCTCAGGCACAAATGATTGTTACATTTCGATCAAGTATTTCATAGTGTCAACCCTCAGAGGTCTTCTGTTAGCTTGTTAGCTTGCTTGCTGCTTCACAATGAAACTTCTGCAGTTCCCTTCGGGCCTTCGTCGGAGTAACATTGCCGCAATACCATGGGACGGGTTAAGAAGACCTCGAAAAAGACTTCCACCGCAGATAAGCAGGCAACCACCGAGGAGCAGCCTCTTTTGGAACCTGGCTCTGCCTCCCAGTCAGGAGTAGGCCAGTCACTAGCGACCGCCAGCCAGCCGCCACCAGGCCACCTTCGTCCAAGCTCAGCAGCGAGCCCAACACAGCCTGAACATGGCCCTGTCTCCCAGCCGGGAGCACGGCAGCTTACAGCGGCAGGCCCGCCTCGGCAGCATAAATGGTAGCATGTCTGCCTCACGTTCAAGAGGTCCCGAGTTCGAATCTCGATCAGGATGAGTTACCTGGATAAGGCTTTTATCCGGGGTTTTCCCTTATCCTTAAAGATGAATGTCAGGTAACTCTAAGCCCCATGGACCCCGGGCTCATTTGAGCACAATTCATTCACCGTCCGATATGACTTAACGTTGGAGGACGTAAATTAAAAAAAAACTTACTGTGGCAGTCATACAACAGCCGCCAACACCACCACATCGTAACAGCATCGTAGTAAAGGGAGTCTCCCGGAATCTGCAAGCACGCTTCGTACTTGTCGCAGCGCAGCAACAGTGGCCCTCAGCAACGAGGGCACATTACATCATGTGAGCCCGGGACCCGACACAGCTGGTCAGAGTGGAGCTAGCCGGCAACTGGAAGCTGCCTTGGTTACCGGCCTGCCATTACTAGGACGGGGGCTGAGGCCCGAGCCTAGCCGACAGACCGGACTAGCTCCATGTCGTCGCTGCTGCGCCTATGGGCATGCAACAGAGTCCTATGCAGCCAAGCCGAGGTGCCACTGCTGTGGTGCCTCTAGCCTCACCTCGGTCTGCACAGAACACTCCCTCCTCCGCCGCTGCCGCCGCTACTGTTTCTCCTGTGGAGGGCACAACCACTACACCGGGCCGGCGTCTGCCCCCTGCATCCTGCAGGAAGGCATCGCCTGTCCCACCAGCGCCGCCAACTCCTCAGCATCAGCTGAGCACACGACAGCTGTTATACGTCAGCAACCTCAGCAACAGCAAGCAGCACCAGACCATACCATCAGCCAGGAGCAGCTCAGGGGGGAAATCCGGGGTGTAGGGGAGGCCGTTCAGGATCTGCATTCGGAGTTCATGGTCATAGCGGCCAAGCTGACCGCCCTGGAGACAACCAACCACCAACCACAACCAACCACCAGAAACATCAGCAGAGAACCAGCAACAGCTCACAGTCGAACAGCAGCGAAAGATCTACAGCCGCATGAACGTGGAGGAACTCAAGTCTCGCCGCGTGCGGTAGTTTCAACAACTTCACCATTTAATCTCGTACCTGCCCTTACCCAATATCCCCCTAACTCCTAGGCTGCAGTCAGGTTTCATGGCTGTAGTCTAGAATTACCTCTCCACGCGCTCATACCCAATAGGTACTTACTTAGTAGCTTTCAAGTACTAACGTCCGTGATATGCGGGACCGCAAGAAGCCACACCATTATCAATTTCCTTCCTATATCCGGTGGATGCTTTTTAATAGGTATTGCCAGGAACAGACGAGCCCCACAGTCCCCATTATGCTCTCCAACATAGTGGGACTCCGTAAAAGGACCTTTCTCCAATTTACAAAAGCAAAAAATGAAACATAGTGATTTTCAGAGAGCATAACAAACTATTCTTGGAAACAATTTTCAGGAAAAGTGAAGTTATGGCGAGTAGAATAATTCTGATACTTTTTTTACAGTGTTTACCTCTGCTCATTGCAGGTTGATTACTCCGAAATGCTTTAAAACTTATATTTCTTAATTTAACCAGAAAAAAATGAATATACGAAACCAACAAATAAATTCTAGAAAGAAGTTCGCGTGTGTGCGTGTGTCTGTGTGCTTGTGTGTGTTTGTCTTTGTATGTGTGTGTCTTTGTTTAATTTGTATAATTTGAGTGTGAAATTAGGATAAATTCCATAGTTCGTATTTTAATCCACCATCTTTTAGGAATCCAGAAGTTTATTTTTAAAATATTTTCGAACATTTTTCGTATCCCTTTCAGATCAACAAAATGTAAAATTTAAATTTTCGGTCATAATGGTTAGCTTTTTCGAGCTTTGTAAAGCTACCTATATTGAATACCTTGAAATACAAACAAATTTACAGAGGGAAAATGCAATTATGATTAAAATAAGTACCACGAGATGAAATGTTTTCTTAGTATAAGTATTTCTTTGTGTGTTCCATGTTGTATTTAGATCATTCATAAACGATCATATATCGAGTTGAAAATGTTGGATTACTTTTTTATTTACATAAGTATTTTGGTATTTCTTCAATGTAAATTGCTAGTGAAGAGAGAAAAGTTTTGTTTAATTTGTATCATGCCTAGGTATCAGAAAAGTTCTTATACGAGGGCTGTTCAATAAAGAATGATCATAATATTTTTACGGTCATAATTTTTCGCAGTAAAATTCAGTCTTATTATATTCTGTTAGCTTAATGTGAAACAAACACGCCGTAGTAGTTTCATTGTTGGTACTCCTGGTTCCCGCCGTGAGAACCAGGCAAGTTCAGATATGTTCAGTATCGCCTACCGCTGCAATGGAGGTAACATGCAGTTAAACTTGATGTTAGAGGAAGATCCGGAGTTTCTTTCAAATATAATCACTGCTAATGAAATTTGACTACATCATGTTGATCCTAAGGGAAAATAGCAAATCTCGGGGGTGAAATCACTTTCACCACTAACCCCCAAAAAAGCGAAGGTGGTTGCTTCTGCTGGGAAAGATACGGTCATCTCTTTCTTTGATATTCATGGAATGGTTTATCAGCATGTTGTACCTGCACACACATCAGTAACTGGACATTACTAAATATATATCCTGAAAACATTGCAGGTCCATATCAGGCGCAAAAGACCACATTTCCATGAAGCACTACACACTCACTCATTCACTCCATGAAGCAGGCTGGATGCTGCTTAGTGCTAATGTTTATGCTGAATATCTTGCAAAAATCAACGTGAAGTGCATCCCTCACCCTCCTTATAGTCTGCATTTAGCCCCATGTGACTGTTTTGTTATTCCCTAACTTGAAGAAACGCCTTCGTGGGAGGCATTATCCATCATCAGAAGCAGTGGTGAAGGCTGTGGTGGCGAATTTGAAGGTTATCTCTCAAAAAGTGGTTTCCAGCATGTCTTTGAAGACTGGCAGAAACGCTGGGATAAGTGCATGGCATTCAGGGGAGACTATTTTGAGAAGGACCATCAAAATTATGAGGATGAGTAAAGGTACGTTGCCAAAAAAAAAAGAATCATATTTTAATGAACAGCCCTCGCATATTGGATTCATATTAACTTTCATTTCCACTCTTCGTCAAAGTATTTTTAAATCTTATTTTTATATATGCTTTATATTAATCACATTAAGCATCTGTAAAATTGTTTTATTATATATTCATTTTCAGATACAATGGAATTAGGGAAACTAAGGCACAGGCGGATATCTTAGGAGCTGATTATTATGTGAAAGCTGCGATAGGATTTCTGGATTATGATGTTGCAGCGTTCCGTCCTAAGTGCTGGTGTTACTCTGTGTCGCGAAGTCCTTTCATTCTTACCCTCGGCTGCTGCAGTCATCGCATGAAAACATCTAACCCCAGGCATAGTATCGGATGGGAGTGCAATGAATGTGATTTTCTAAATAGATTTAATAATTGTGGAAACGTAGAGTCAGAATGAAAAATTCAATGCCATAGCCGGGATTTGAACCACGGATCCTTTGGTTTCCGTCCAGCCGCTCTACCATCAAGCTACTATGGCCATAGTACTATGCCACATTGGCCATAGTAGCGCAATGGTAGAGCGGCTGGACGGAAACCAGAGGATCCGTGGTTCAAATCCCGGCTATGGCTTTGAATTTTTCATTCTGACTCTACGTTTCCACAATTTATCCTACACACGGCCAGTGTGAAAGAAAAATTAATTTCCAGATTTATTAATTGTTTAACTAGTTTTCAAATATTCCAATTTGAATTCCTTCAGAAGTGTGCTTAAATAGGTCGCAACAATTAATACAACATATCAGAAGTGTCGCTATTCCTTTTACAATTATAATGTTTTACTCTTCTAGGATCATTTTACGCAGAATCATTATTTTGCTGCTTTACTTGACGGCGTCTCAACGTAGAATGAATTTAATTCCAGTTCATTTTAAATGATTGAATTGGCCATTGCTATAACAATTCAATATTTCCTCATTGATTTACGTCATCTATAACTACACACTTTTCATGACTATGTTTGATTGTCTTCATAATCGTTTCTTTAAATAATTTTGATAATTTAACATTTAAACAATATTTCTTAAAAATTTAAACTAATACTATTATCGTTAACCACATTAACAATAATTATTTTCCTTTCCTTTCAACTCTTCAATCACTATTTTACCTTTAATTGTTATTTTTAAACTCGTTTCATTTCTATAATTTTAATAATTTCCAATGAATTACTTTCTGAATAAATTTCAATGAAATAAATAAAAGCGACGGTTACAAGGCCTTGAAAAATAAGTATCTTTGCTTGACAATAATGAGAGAAGGAAGAATGAGGACTTCCCATTTGAGGAAGGTATTATTATTGAAAATACATATCAATAATTATTAGGTAAAACTCAGAATAAAATGTGTATTTGACGTAAGTGTTTGCTTAAAGTTTGTCCATCGCTTACGGTTTACCAGTTAAGCAAAAGTCATTCATAAAGAAGGAAATTTTCACAGGATTCAATATGCGCATAGGAATTCTCACAAAATTATCTTGAGTATATTTTATATACACAAAATCAGATTAAGAGAGTGCTGGAGCGGTGATATCTCAATATCCAAATTTTGAGTGCAACGCATTTCATTCTGTGCCTTCTACGTAGAGCAAGGTGTCCAAATGAAAGGCTATTCCTCTGGCTACATATTATGTATTATAACCTTTACATTTGTATATCAACATTGAAAACTGTTAAGTATACAGTGAGTTACGAAAGAAAATGTTGTTTTAATTCACATCATAATTACAATGTATTATTGAAAAACCTGCACAAAGTTATGTAATTTAAGTGGTTGAGCAAAATGACTTACTCCTATGTGTTCTATACTTAATCATTTTCATTTTAAAATTTTACATGTAACATCTTGGTCCTTTGTGAAGCATCAGCACATTCACTCTAAGCCCACATTGAGCATTTAACACACCTGAGGCATGTTTCTTTTGGTTTGGAGTCACTAAATGAGTCATTACAGTGGAGACCAGAAACATCGTCTTCATTAGTGGAACAGTTCATATCTTCATCTACAATGGGCCTATCACAACAATGTTTCTTCTTAGCCTGTACAGCTGAACACCAGCATTCAAACATTCCCGTATTTATGAACTTGTGTACTTCCCTGTCTCCGCTTTTTAGAAGCACGCCTAACCTGAGTCCTAGAAGGGTCAACTGATCTGATATATAAAGGTGCAGATCCAGAAGTTGTTGCACTATCATAAAGTGATGTAGTTGAAACTTAAGGAGCATCTGCAGCAGCACAGTTTTTCTGCATGTTGGTTTGCTTTGGTTGTTTGAAATCCATTATCAGTATTTTCTGCTTCTGAAAGAGATCTCTTTTAAAGCTGATGGACAAAAAAAAAAAAAAAAAAAAAAAAAAAAAAAAAAAAAAAAAAAAAAAACATCAAGGAAAGCTTTTGGGTTGGGCGACTACTGGTTCTCTTAAAGTTATCAGCCATTAAATAAAGAAATAACAATAACAATGGTGTTATTTCTTAAATACTATAAACAAAAGTAGATTTTCGGCCTGTGGTTTCGAGTAAAATTACCTAGGTTGTATGCCCTTTTACTCACAATTGTGGTATGCTATTTTACCAACATTCACATAATTCCGTGTACGAGAGACTACTCATAAATTCATGAACCTATACACCCAAAAAGCTGAAAATGTTCCCAGAAGAAGTGTTTACTCACGTTCGGTATAACAAATATTATAAGTCAAATGATCCAGGCGTAATATAACACACAAGAACAATCGCTACAAACTAATAAACTCCGAAGTTTTAGATGTGTGTAGTGTAGTGTTTAACGCCCGCTTTTACTACGTACGGCACCGCAGGCGATGACACTGATGATATATGAGATGAAGATGGAGCACCGGTGGAATGAGATGGCGTGGGAAACCGAGATCCCGGAGAAAACCCGCCCCAGCGCTGTGTTGTCCACCAACAATCTCATTTTGCTGTCACCTGGGATCGAACTCGGGCCGCCTTGGTGAGAGCCAAGCGGTCTAACTACTGAGCCACGGCGCGGCCCCGAAGTTTTAGATGTCCCACCAATTCTGGGTATCAATGTCGCCAATAGGAGAACATGAGCTTCTGCCGTAAAGTGCTGCCTGCTGTGCCAGTAACAAGAAAATCGTGATTGATAAGTCATTTTACCAGTGTATGTCGTTTTAGGACACTTCCCCTAGCTAGAATGCTTTAGTATATGACAGATGTGGATATGCAAACTTATAATTGGCGGAGAAACTTATGTGACAAATATCAGATTTTTTCCTCTAAACCAGAGACATTTTTAATATTTCTGGAGCATTTATCTGCATACGCGTCACTACGCTCGCTCCTTACTCCCCTGCTCTCTAAATTTGTACGTCATATTTTGGTTCGCGGTTCACATCAAACTTTTTCTTTTCTATTCGTCGCATATTGCTCCATGTCTCTCTGCTTTGCTGAGTGTATTATACAGCATCACTTTTTCTACTTCGTCCTCTACGCTCGTTTTACCGTAATTGCAGAGTCATTAGCATTTTAAACAGTGTAAGGATTTCGGCCATGGCTCTCAACTGAACTTTTTTTCTCCCCTTCCATACTACGGTGGTTTGCTGCCATTTCTCATTCTTCCAGTACGACGGAGTTTGCATCAGGGAGTAGGACATTTTCGCAAATTTAATTCGAATGTAGACTTCTACTGCATTTCCGGTATGACAACTTTCACATTCAACGGCGAGGGAGTTAGGGCGTTTATATGAACACAGTGTAAACCTGTATACCATTAGGCTTTACAATTTCAACAGAGAGAGAAAGAGAGGCATGCTAACTTCTGCTTTCACGTTTTGAATTACTCGACTTTTTTACCCAGGCCCTCTTTTGACTGCTAAAAACCCATTTGCCTTTCCCAAAGTAGTGTTTGAATTCTGTAGCTAATATCTCGACATTATCATCCTTGTTCTATTCTCATTGCCACGTCAAACACATAACCACTTGAATTTCCTCTTCCACATTTTTAACTGTCTCATGAAGTGTATGAGTTTTTGGTAACTGTTACATTTACCATGCCGATTTACCGAAAAACAAAGTTATTGTCCTCTAAGGCTAAGAGGAACCGACTGTTAAAATCGTATAAGTGTCATTCTGAAAAGATACGTGCCTGAAAATAACAATTAAAGCTTGTGGACTGACATTTTGACAAAAAATGAAAGTTGTGAAACTCTAGTTGAAAAATTGTATGTATGTATATATGTGAACATGAAAATGTTATACATGGCAGATGAACTTTCTATCTGCATTTTATACGAATTACCTGTGAAGCATGTTTCCTGTGAATTAGCTTTGTATATTTATCACTGTAATAGTGGTAGATCACGAAAGATTTATAAAGTATTAAAATACGGAAGCATACTTTCGTTGAAAGTACTTAGTGACTTATACGTAATGTTCTTTTTAGGAATAAAACACTATTGAGACATTGAAAGTAATTTGTTAAATCCTTAATATTTGACTTTTAAGTACAGATATCCCTCAGTTGTTTATCACAATGGTATTGATATAATATGGAATAAAAAAGAAGCATATAGTTAGGTACTTTGGACCCTCTTACTTAAGGGGCCCACTTACGAGTATTACTTAAGCCGATATTTGCAACAAATAAACTATTTATGAAGCTTTTTGTCCCTATGAATATAAAGGAAACAGTGCAGTTATTTTTAAAAGCTAAAAAAGCGTAGGACGATATTTCTGAAAAAAAAAATGATTGTAGCCTTCATTTTAAGGTATGAATTCCTTTTTGCGTATCAGTTATGATTAATTTATAATGAAAAATATGCTACTTATTTTCCATTAACAAAATCCAGTTATTCATGTTAGTAGGTAGCATTGATGGGCTGAACAAAACAATTTTATCTGAAGAAAATTTATGGTTTTATTGAAGAATTAAAGAAAGATTTCAGTGTGTCCATAAACTTCACTAAATACCACATTTACTATGCATAAGTTCTGAGTAGAGCTCTATGATCTTCCTTTTCAGCCTAGAATCAAACATATAAACAGCTCACTGAGTTATTGTAAGTAAAGCCTTCAATATTAACCCTAAGGTTTTATCTACATCTCGGATTACAGCTGCATCAGCAACTTAACAGTATTTGTTTAATATTCTGATATTAGTGCTCTAATAATTTTTGTTAAAGGAACAAACATTTGTAAAGAGAAGGAAACGCCGTTCGTTAGAATGTATTTCTGGTATTACTCAGAGGAAACCATTTCATAAATTCCCCTGAGAGCACTCATTGTCAATTTCCATTTGTAACATTAAATTATAATTAAAAATAATTACAATCACAACATAGCATTGGGAGTCGCAATCTCAGAGATACTCAAACTTATTCTTTACTTGATGCACAACATTTTAAAACGAAAATTCTCACTGATTCTCCTCATACAAAAGTACTCTTTGATTCCACAACAGCGTGTAATCCATCTTTAGGTTTCAATTCACATTTACAAATCAATCACTTTATGAATACTTTGCTTCAACTTTGCTTCTTCTGCAAACACAAGGACATCGATTCATCCAAACGCCTGCCTTCTGTGCACACATCTCACGGACTTTTTGGTTCTTCCGGTATTAGCTAACAAGCCACGCGGAAAACGTATGGTTCTTTCCATAAGCGGTTTACATGCATGGACTCTTCCGCTACGTGAGTCGTTGAGCTATTAATTATAAATTAATTTAAACATATATTAATTAAAATTAATTAATTAAATACATTCTATATGATAATGTTTGAAAAACAGTTCATAAACCTATTAATTTACTTGGAAACCTATAAACCTATGTTTAGCATTTTTCTTTGATACAGTAAATTTTGGTACTAATACAAAATCATATTTTATTAATGCTTTATAATTTTTCTTACACCAAAATTCACTTCTAAGTTTTATACTTCTTTCTCTCCCTTATAAATTTAGATAATTAGATAATTTTTATAATTAAAAGCTTTCCGGAAGTACGAAAAATAACTATTTGTCTTTTGCTTTTATTGACTTTCAAAGCTAACACTTTAGACGTACTTTTCTCTGTGCAGGTTAATCATGAATTGTTATGATTACATTTCATAATCAACATTTTAACTAAACATATGCCCGTTATATTAATATTTACAGCTTAAATAGTAATACCAATAATAAATTTGATAATGTAACCCGATATTTGCTAAATAGCTTAGTAAAATCATGAAAATGTCTATTTGAGCTTATCGACAAATTCAAACTCGGGAAAATTTTGAATAAGGACAGTTAGAAATAAATACGCATTTATTACCTTAAAATGTTCTAAGTTATCCGTAATTTTAACTTACATATAATTGTACTCTAAAACCAACTGTTGAGGGCTTTCTTTCTTCCCCTGGCACATAAGTACCAGCTGTGAGTATAAGCACTTAAGCATGAAGCACTTAATTTTACCTGGAGTTCTGTTTATGATTGCATTGTACTGACTTAGTTGCTTGATCAGGACTGTAAACATCAGGAAATATATCTGTGAGTAATCTCTTTTTAGTCCTGGTGGACTCCCTTCATATAAAAATATTCTACACATAGATAGTACTAAACTGCCAATGTAAGCGAATAGTGGCTGGCAGAGTTGCTCTGACGGAAGTGTGGAAAAAAGAGCTAATTGACATGGCACTAGCAAAGTAGAGAAGTTACAACAAAAATGGGGGAGGTAGGATAACATGGAATAAATTATTAAAACTGAAGAGCTGGAGAAAGATATAGAAACGAAAATGATAAAAAAAAAGCAAAAGAAGAATTAAAATTATGAAAAACTACATGAGAAGATACAACCTACTATTATCTGGTATGGAAAAGGGTATGAGGAATCGGAGAGTTGCAGGAGATGTCTACTTCTTTGAGGAAGAGATCAGAAAAGAATATGAGAGACTTTGAACTGTGAGACGCGTTTAGAATTGGGAAATCGGAAGGCGAAGAAAACATACTGGCAAAACTCAGCAATTGAAAATTGGCAACAAATGTATCAAACCAAGTTAAAAAAAAAGTTAAGAAAGTCGTAAAGCAAAGAGAACAAAACTGGAGGGTAATTGAGGAAAGGAAAAAGGCAAAGGAACAAAGATTTAATACTTTTATACGAAAGAAATTCTGCAGATTGATGGACGAGTGGCTTAGGGGCATAAGTAACATCAAAGAAAGCAGGCGCAAGAGTATTAACGTAGCAGAGATAAATAAGGTTACTTCGTTATTCAGTGTGAATGTCCATAATTCATGTGGAGAAATTACAGTGTGTACTGCTGGAAAGGAAGTGATGAACAATGCAATTGAAAGAAAAGACGAGAGGATACTTGGAATTGGCAATTGTGTAAAGACAAAATTGCATTATGGCCAGTAAAGCCAGAAACTAGTATGGGAACACTGGTGATCAGGAAAAACAGAGTGAAAAAATGTAGAACACATGGATTAAAAAAGGTCTGAGAATTAGTTAGGGAAAATCGAAATATCGGGCATATCGGCAAGGTAAATTACAGAAATGAACGCTATCGTGAGTGACAGAGTAGAAGATATGAGAAAATTTCTAGAAACGATAATTAGGTGAAGGGGAAAAGCGGCAAGTGAAACTTAAGAGGGTGCAAGAAAAGGGGAGAACTGTAAGAACACAAAAAATGTGAGGTTAAGTAAATCCAGGTTGAGGAAAGTGATAGTAACATAAGTAAATAATGTTCAGGAAAAGTTAAGGATATTGCAAATATCGAAAAATTAATACGCTGGACAGTATGCAGAAACTGTGTGTGTGTGTGTGTGTGTGTGTGTGTGTGTGTGTGTGTGTGTGTGTGTGTGTGTGTGTGTTTGTGTGTGTAGTGTTTAACACCCGCTTTTACTACATACGGCACCGCAGGCGATGACATTGATGATATATGAGATGAAGATGGAGCACCGGTGGAATGATATAGCAGGGAAACCGGAGATTCCGGAGAAAACCCGCCCCATCGCCGTGGTGTCCGCCACAAATCTCACTTTGCGGTCACCTGGGATCGAACCCAGGCCGCCTTGGTGAGAGCCAAGCTGTCTAAACACTGAGCCACGGCGCGGCCGTATGTAGAAAGGTAAGAAGATTCGAGAAAGCGTAATGAAATAACAGGTAACTGTTAGCACTGAACAGAGGCTAATGAAGTTTGACCCAATGAAAGATTAGTAATGCGAAGTTGACATGTGGTAATAATTAAGTGGATTACATAAAAGTTTGGCAAATAGCAAACTGTAATGCATATATAAGTAAACGGAAAGGAAATGCTATTAAAAGGGACAAATATGTAACAAGTATTTAAATGAATTGAAGGGCTGCACCATTAGCAAAGTGGCCAGAGAGCAAATAGGGCTTGGCCCAAGATGTATTTGTTTTAGTACTTACGAAATCATGTTATACCATATCAGAAAATCAGAGTATTTTAAATTACAGGGTTAAATTAGATATTCCATTCCACATAGAATGTTAACAAGTAAACCCCTTGCATTTTGAGGCGGTTTCCGTAGCAGCGACCTGCTTACAAGAGCAGGACAAATAGGATTTGTCCCCTCGAATTTCTTAAAAATAATTTTACATTTGAAACATAAACCAGAATGTATATGAAAAATTACTTATTCCTAAGTGTAAATAAAGTTATCAACATATTTAATTTCTGTACCACTTACACATAACACAGACATTGTTGTATACCACCGAAAGGATTCATAAGATTTTGCAGAAAAAATGCTTTTAGTGCCCCTGTTAAAGTACAGAGTGTGTGTGTGGCTTTCTCCAAAAAGGGGTAAGATGTTGATTTAAGGAATATATTAGCATTGCATGGCTAATAATGAAAATACATTTTAAAAATACATTTTAACAGTAAATCAATAAGAATTTAGAGTTTTGAAAAGCCTATTGCTTTTTTCTCCTGCGTTTAAATTGAAAATCAACTAAGGAAATATATAGACTAATGCTTATTTATAGGAGCGCTCAAATTTAAACTCTATTTTCTTGCAATGCATTACTTAGCATTTTTTCGATATCAAAATATTTCACGCTGTGCAATTTTTTACCAATTTGCTTCAAAATGTTTGTACTTCTAATCAAAAGTACATGAAATAAAATAGCTAATGTATCTTTAAATTGACGCTTCACTTTTAAAAATTCGTAAATAAGAGATGATAAAGAAAATAAAAATTACTTTAAAAATACTTTCTGATATAACAGGTTTACTTTTCTTAAAGGAGTTTGCTCTGAAACCTGAAATTTTGAGAGGATAGTTTTAAAAAATACATTATATCGAACATGTTTAGTATAACAATAGATTAATCCAATAAGAATTTAATGTGTACTTTTTTTTGGAGTGAAGGAAAAGTCCATTTATGGATTTCCACTGTGTTGGAGGGCACAGTGGGTTATGTGGGCTTCACCTCAAGGGTACTACTCCACTAAAATACTTCCACCGGATTGGGAAGGAGAAATGTGCTGCGGGACCGCCTAAACCACCCGCGCATTCCAGGAGGTGATCTTTACTGCCTCGCAGTGCGATTCAACTGAGTGGGTGTCTGATGCAGGCTTGACATGAAGCCCAGCCTGATCCACTGCCTATTTTGGATGGTATTTGGTAGGATTCCATGTGTTATTTGTTGGGAAGTTTAGGGTAATTTATCACACCGGAGTGCAAGTGTAGGTGTTTTATTGTCACGGCAAGTAATACTTGCAAGCATCTCAGTGATAGTCTATTATACCTTACTGCTATCTTGCTAAACCTAAATATAAATCTAGTTTGCATTATCGGCATTTGCCTTTAATGGTCAGTTTTAATTATCTGCCGTCAGGTGTGTGAAAAACCTTCTCATACTCCATGTATCTGCTTGATCGATAGTTTGGAGTGCGCACTTTGCGGGCGACTTACCTAGTCAATTGTAGGTGCGAGTCTGTGCCACTCACGGGGCACCCTCTTTCCCCGGGGCCGCCTTGGCCAATGATTGGCGCAAGGACTGGAGGGCTGTGGGAGGTGTGTGTGTGTGTGCGCGTGCGTGCGTGCGCGTGTGTGTGTGTGTGTGTGTGTGTGTGATTGTGTGATTGTGTGATTGTGTGATTGTGTGATTGTGTGTGTGTGTGTGTGTGTGTGTGTGTGTGTGTGTGTGTGTGTGTGTGTGTGTGTGTGTGTGTGTGTGTGTGTGTGTCTCCAGTCAGCGATGTAAAGCATCTGGAAGGTTAACTAGGTTTTCCAGATATTGTTGTAGGTCTACCTTCTGACTCCCCGAGATTAATTGTTCTTTCAAAAAGAGACAGTGGCCTCGCGTGTTTATCCTGTGTTGTGTCATATTCCCCTAGTGCCCGTTTTAGTTGATTGTGGTTTATGTTCTTCTTCTCGAGTAGACTGAAGCTGAGCATTTTAATGAATTGCTCGATGGAATGCATTTTGAACATCTCGTGGAGTTGGTATGCCGGTGCGAGTGGTGGTAGTCTGGTAATAATGCGAGGTATTCTATTTTGCATTGTTTTCAATCTCTTAATGTGCGTTGTAGCTGCATGTCCCCATACGGGGGAAGCGTAAGTTAGGATGGGTCTAATAAGTGTTTTATATAGTGTTTTTCCCATCTCTAGTTTTAGTGAGCTGTTTGTATTAATAATAGGGTGTAGTTTATTTAATTGGGCATGTGCTTTTGCTCTTACTGTGTTAATGTGTTGTTTCCACGTAAGGCGCTGATCTATTGTTACACCTAAGTAGGTGATTGTGTCCTTCCATTCGATTTTTTCGTTCCGGAATGTTAGTGGCATTAGCCCATGTTTGTTGTGGCGGTGCTTGATTCGTTTAGTAAATATTATCGCTTGACTTCTTCGCGTGTTAACTTTTATGCGCCATTTAGCGAGCCATAGCTTTAGGTTAGTCAATGCATTACGTAGCCTTTTGGCTATTATTCTGGTTGCGGTCGATCGTGTTCCTCTCGAAGGTCCTCGCCGCCCCTTGCTTGTGATTCAGTAAATTGTAAGCAAGCACCTCGTAGCATCGGGCCACTCCTAAGAGTAGTCATGGTCGCTACGTAGGTTACGGAAACGTTAGTCAAACTTCAGTGTAAATAACAATGGATTTCAGAACATTAAAAATGACATAAATGTTACTGTTCTTACAGGTAATAAATGACATAAATTTTAATGAGACATTCACAGATGTTTCACCATATAAGAATAATGGAGGCCGAAGAAAAGCTGATCAAGCTTTGAGGATTAAGAGAGGACATATATAGGACTAAGCGAAAGCAGAAGAATGTAGTCGATAAGGATGTGGTACATATGAACATTAAAGGAGTAGAGGTAGACCAAAACACATATGGAACGGTTCTTTCAGTAAAAGAAGAGTGGAAAGGCATTCGATTACCATAGCCAGAAGTAAGGATAAGTGGAGAGCACTCTAACACAATTAGGAAATGAAAACATGACATCAAAGTGTGACAATCCAACAGTTAAAGGAACAAGTAAGTTGATTATTACTACGTGATTATATTAACTGGATTGGATGAATCAGAAGCGATTAAGCAATACGCTTACGGGGCTACCTAAGAACCTGCAACCCCTTTATTAGATTTTACAAACATTTTTCCAGGCACAAAATACAGAGAGAAACATTAAAGACAAAACATGTATAGTATACCTAAAAAAACTACTTTAGCAATTTTAAGGAAAAATTTATATAAAACTCAGATTTTGTAGTTCACATTTTCTTTAATTTATAAAATATTATAAAATCATAAACGCAATATTATTAAGTTATTTTCAATATAAATAGTTTATTAGGACTTTGTGTACACCTAGATTAAAATATGTCACCATGTGTTTAAATCAGAATAACTAAATGAATAATGACGCCAAACACACAAATCGCTTAAAGGAATGCAGCACCGAAATTGCATAAAAATATTTGAAAACAGTATTTCTTTTTGAGCTGATAAAATACGTTAAACTTATATAATGAGTTTAAGGCATTTAAGTACCTTCACATGACAATTTAAATCCCAGTGCGCACGTGCATGCCAGCCCTTGGATTCACAGAATTGTGTGATGTGAGTTCGATTAAATGTGCTAAATTAATACATTTCATATTAGTGGGCAAAGTTTCTGGTGGAATTTTGTGTGATGGTATGATGGTTGTTTCTTACAATTTGTTGCACCATGGAAACAAAACACTGGCTGCAAACATTGAAAGCAAATGATGATGTTTATTGTTTGCTTTTGTGTGAGTTCTTAGCGGTCGGGATTTTCTTGTGTTTCTCGTTAACCTACATACTGATAATATATAATTGATGAGTATTAGTGACATTTAACATTTATAAAGATGTCTATACATAAAAACGTGTATATAACTCTTATATAGGTTATAGGTAAAAGATTCTTTGAAACAACTGAACTTTTGTTGACTGTGTGCATAGTTACGATCATGAATAGTCTAAACATGGGATGAAACACCTAAACATAACACAACAATGGAAACATATTTTAGGCCTGATGTGGTAAGAAAACTAATGCCTGTGTGCCAAAGGCTGGCATCAGATGAAATCCTAAGGAGATGCACATTGGGTAAGACACAAAATGCAAATGAAGGTTTACATAACATGATATGGCATAATTGCCCAAAAGAAATATTTGTGTCAAAGAAGAGACTTCAAATTGCTGTGAAATTAATCATCAGGGAATTCAAATTTGGTTGTTCTGCCTCACTCAAGCTGCAGTCAGACATAATGGACACAGATTTCACCAGCATCTCTAAAAATTAGCCACGCTTACTTCATTCTGCAATTATTGCTAAAGTAACTTTTAAAACATCCAGAAGGAAACTAAAATTAAAGAAAACTGCTGCAAAAAAGACAAGGAAGAGGCAAGAGGGACAACTTATCTATCTGGAGGGTTTTGGTCTGCTTCAAGGCATGTAGGAAAATATTTTGGATTTTAAAATTTGATTTACGCAGTTATAGCTTTTTCAAAATATTTTTGTCATTCAAAATGTTCCACACGATGCAATTTTGAATCAGTCCCTCTAACATTTTGAGCACATGTTCTTAGAAAGCAAAAAAGGTTTGTATCATATAAATTTTTAATATTCATTATATTTTTAAAGTTACTGATATATAAAGTCTAAGGTTTGATCATTTTTTGGATTTTTTGTTTGCTCCATACCTATTTTTTCCCCTCTGGAAATAAATGCAGTATAAGAAATTCATATGATAGATCTTTTCTTCAGAGCCATCTGAATACTTATAGAAATAAAAAAAATTAAAATTTTGAAAATTTTCATCACATGGAGCGTTTTGAATTTTGCCCAAATTATGAATTTCAAAAATTAATTACTCAAAAAATTTTGCAGATATTAAAATAAAAATTTGAATTCTGTGTCTCACTATGCATCAGAACTAAGTGGTAAAAATGTCAGCAAGATTGGTTAAACATTGCTGGATTTGGGATTTTTAGTGCTGCATCCCCTTAAAGGAAGCAAACCGAAATCCTTTGTAAGTAATATCTGAGTCGCCGTAGGTAAGTAGTTGGCTAAGGAATTAAACAGGCTTACTTCGTTTCATTTCACTACAATATAATGTGCAGCTTAAAGCTAAATAATGGCAAGTAGAACTTGGGATTTATAACAGCAAACTTTGTGAATCGTATTTCCCACCACAGTGTGAGCATTACCATATTTATTTTTAATGTGGAGAAAAAATCCCGCACATGACCACATCGGGGTTAACCCGGATTAATAAATTGTGGTACAACCCACCAGCCACAGCGCGATAAAGCCCTTTTTCCACATGGACTACAGCACATTTCAGAAGGTCACTAGATTTGTTCTATAAAAACAGAGAAGAGACTCGAGCTGGCGTTTTTTGATCCTTGGGTCTTGATAAATTGAGTTTATGAGTAGAAAATGTACTCCATTTCCATAGACGGTCAGTATGTTTTGTAACCGTTGACTCAACCAGCCGTGCCATTTCTTTGTACTACCAATCCGTAACACATTTAAAGAAATAAAAACAAATTAATCTATATCATTGTTGGACACTGTGAAATATTAAGAGAGGGTAAAATAATCTCATGTCTGTTCATTTTGCCCACTCATATGATAGCAAACGTTTAATTCTTTATATACTTTGCATATATGTTAGTCAATATAAATATGTGTAGAAATGCATTCATTAAACATTTCCTCGTGGAAAGAATGGAACTAGGGGAGTATGTGATGGTTCATCTATAGGCAAAACTTATAAGAGCTGGTTGTTATGCGCAGGCTTTGAAATTACATTCCATTTGCATAATCAGGAAAACTGTCTTTTATTTGAGAACACAGATGAAATCAATGAATGTCCCAGAAAGCTCTAACAGTACTATAGGTGTGAGGGTGTGTGTGCGTGTGTGTGATGAATTGGTGGTTTAGTGACGTAGTTTTTTTTTCAATTAAGACATTGTCTATCTCTTACGCTCTTCACTAGTTGTGCATTACTGACCCAGAATGAAGAGGTCTTTATAAGCTATACCCAATAAAATCGAGATAAGCGTTTAATTTTTCATTAAAATATCTTAAAGTTACGATACTTTGATCAAAATTATTAATCATATTTCTGAGAAAGCGTAGTCCCGAATTGCGTTCTAGTCCTCTTCGTCGTTTATAATCTTAATTTCACATCCCTTAATCACTATCAAGTTTAATTTTTATTTATTTACCAAACTTTATTTGGTTATTCCTGTTCAAATGTAGACATAAAGCCATAGTGCGTGCCTGTATAGCAGCTGAAATTACTATGGAGTGCCAGAACGTTTGAGATGGAGTAACTTCCAGAACATTCTAATGCCTCCAATGTATTATACGCTATGCGAGCGTATTTAGTGTGTGTATGTATATATGTTTATGTACTTATATTAAAGCATTCAACAATTTTAAGGCTGCTCGCAAGGTATCTTAATCAAAATATAGTGTGATCCATATAAACCGGAACCACCTCAATAGGCCATATCTTTTGAACCAATACTAGGACACACGTGCAACTGTGGGAGAATATAATACATAATTTTGAGATTAAATTACATAATTTGCATCTCAGAGAACATATTAGAAGTGTCCTCCACTAGCATCTATACTTGTTTGCACTCGTCTCATCATATTCTCTGAAGATTTACGTAGAGTATGCTCGCCAATGTTACTTATTTCGGTTCAAATGGATTCCTTGAGAACATCAGTTGTCCGTGGCATATTTTTGTACACTCTATTTTTAGATAACCCCACAAGAAAAAATCCGGTGAAGTTAGTTCAGGGGATCTAAGGGGCCACAAACATTTTGAGATTATTCGATTATCAAAGAAACTGGTTACGAGTTCCATGGTGTCGTTAGATGTACGGCACGTTGCTCTATCTTGCTGGAAATAAGCTTCTCTCAAATGTATATAGTACAGCTGCTTCACAAATGCCTTGAAGTAACGCATATTGTCACATATGTCATGGGCGTTGCATCTGGTTACATCTATATTGTTATATTTATTGGATATTACATAATTCTTAATTCTCGAGTAAATCTAAATTATGGCTGGAAGCCTCAGTTCTTAATTCTTACATTATTTAGCAGCAAGCTGGAACAAACGGGCTGGTTACCCGCATCCAGCCAAGCCTATGAAAAGCCCCTTAATTTGCGTCATGTCCGGTGAATAGTGCGTGGCTTTTCCCGAAGGCACGCCCCAGAACCAGATGTTCTGGAAAATTCGATGACAAACTTAGTCTAGACCCGGATGTTCTAGAAGTTTCCAGGATGGGCTGGGTTCCCCATATTTGGAAGAATTAACGTGACTCGGAGTGCCTATATAAGCGGGCGAGTTCAAGCCTCATCCTTCTCCCTCTTCTCTTCTCTCCTGCTACCCGCGCGTGCTCAGCTGGCTCCTGCTGTGCGGCTTCTCCGCTCAACGGACGACCAGGATCCATTACCGACGGCCCTCTCAGGCATACGTACCCCCATAGCTAGATTATGTCAGTGTAACGTTTGGTAATCCCTTCTGGGTTGTCATAAGACTTTGCGTTACTATCCTCCCAGGGTACCTACAATTTGTAATAAATGAATTATCAGCTCAATTAGTCTGTGCTATCTGTAATCTACTAAGGCTCCCCTAGTTCATGCTGCCCTAGAAAAAGGGCAACGTGACAATATAAACATCAGTGTCTAAAGTCGTATCAAAGAAAATGGGACCAACGATCCACAGATGCTGGTGCAGGACACTCCCAACATTTTCTCTGAGATGTAAATAGTATAATGTAATCTCCCAATTGTATATTATGTTCTCCTAAAGTGACACGTGTGTCTTATTTGAAATGGTTCAGGTTTATATATAGTTAAAATGATTAATTACAAGAGCAATGAGGTTTAACAGTTACACTATCCTGAAAATCAGCTTCAAAACTTGCCAACAAAACCGGCTCCGTCATCTGGATTTCTATAGCGGAATCTAGGTAAAATAGCTTAAATGTAAAGAGATCCCAAACGAAAGCTTCAGTCGTGATAAAGTAGAACAATATCCCGAAGTAGTGTAGGAAAACAGAGAGGTCGCTCTATGTTGGAGACTGCAGAATGGCACGTAGTAAAAGTGACAAATGAAAGCTCATTTCGCTCTTTATAGTGAGAATGAGAAAATGTACTGGTAACTGGAATGAATGCATGTGCGCCCTGAATGCAGGATTTTAACTTTGCAATTCACTTTAACTGCTTCATTTCACTTTCCAGATTTGGTTGTTAAATCGCACAATATTAAGTATGTATTAAAACACTCGTATGACAGAATATAATTATAATGCTGTGAAAGGTTCATAGATCTATATCGACAGCAAAATAGTAATAAATGCAATTGATGAGTTTTCTTCTGCTTGGGTTGGTTATGGAGCAACAGTACTGGAGCTAAGGACGCAATTCTGTTGTATAAGAGAAATATTCATATCACTGAAAAATAGTCGTGAAGAGATAAATTAAAGAACTTGTTTCAGAAGACTTTGTGACTTAATATACACGAGCTTTGCACACTTTACACATAATAAACGACCAAGAACATTTGCATAAATTAAATTGAGTTTTACTTATAAAGGCTCCTAAACTGCTGTGTTTCTCAGCACCACATTCGGCATTGGGCTTTTAAAACGTTTAATATTGCTCAAAGGCTTCTTTATCAGGTTTGACGTTATTTTACTGCTGTCAGTATACGACACAGGAGCACCTTCCTTAACTCTCGAAAGAGGAACTCTCCTTCGCTCTCCACCATGTTTGAGCCGGGTTCTTCGGAATCAGAGATCAACATATTAGTCACTCTAATGTCAAGACACTCTAATGAACCCATTTACGTAGGGGAGAGTCGTGCAGTATCGGCCGGCATGCAGTACCGGCCACTACCGCTTTTCCCTTTCCCACTCCATTTGGCAGACTTTCCAGTAAGCTGTAGCAAGCTACGTACGTGCGCTATAGTCGGATATCTTCTTTCTCTTTAGTTATTTTTCTGCTCCGAGTGCTTGATGGTGGTTAGTGTAGCTCTTAGCGCACGGGAGATATTCTGAGACCTATAGCAGCGCTATATTTGCATTCTCTGTAAACCAGTGAGCTAAACATCTGTGAACTGAGCAGAAATGGTAACAATAAGTTCCAATGCGTTTCTATTCTGCTACTGTGGCAATGCAATGTATCACTGACAATCTATATTGTAACAGTAAATGCAGTGGCCGATACTGCAAGACACCTTCTACGAGCCTTATAATTCTATCTTTTATACTTTCGATGTAATGAAGTACTATAAAGAGAAAAGAAAAATCATTACATAATACTATCTATGCAACATGTCTTGTGGTAAGAGAATAATATAGTAAGGTTCCGATTAACCACCACAGTTACAGAGTAAAGTCAAGAAGCTCTACCCGGCAGATACCGCACGACCTTCCCCTAATCATTTCCATAATCATACAATAAGGCAATAGAGTAACATATTAATCTAATTGAATAATAATCCTTTAGTTAGTCTGAAACTTGACACTAAACTATCAGTTTTTATGAAACATAGTTGTAACTTTAAAAGTAATACCGAGACTCTCTTGAAGGGAATCCGCTTTTATTTTAAGACAATATTTGAATCTTTAACTGTCAAATGATTTTTATTTATGCCACAAATTATCACTCTCCAGTTGATAATAAAACTATCTCTCGGTATGTTAACGAAAATAGAATAAATGGTAGGTGTATTAGAAAACTTGTCATGTAAAAAATAAAAATATATAACGCATACAAAAGGTAATAGCAGGGCTGTTCAATAAACAATGTTAATAATTTTTACGGTCATAATTTCTCGCACTAAAATTCAATCATATTATATTCTGTTAGCTTAATATGAAACAAACACGCCGTAGTATTTTCATTGTTGGTACTTCTGGTTCCCGCCTGTAAGAACCAGGCAAGTTCAGATATGTTCAGTATCGCCTACCGCTGCAATGGAGGTCACATGCAGTTAATCTTGATGTTACAGGAAAATGCGGAGTTTCTTTCAAACGTAATCACTGCTGATGAAACTTGGCTATATCATTTTGATCCTGAGAGCAAACAGCAAAGCTCAGTGTGGAAATCTCCTTCATCACCAACCCCCAAAAAGCAAAAGTGGTTGCTTCTGCTGGGAAAGTTATGGTAATCTCATTCTTTGATATTCATTGAATGGTTTATCAGCATGTTGTACCTGCACACACATCAGTAACTGTACAACACTACAGGAATGTGCTGAAAACATTGTGAGTCCATATCAGGCACAAAAGATATGGTCATCTCATTCTTTGATATTTATGGAATGGTTTATCAGCATGTTGTACCGGCACACACATCAGTAACTGGAAAATACTATAGGAATGTCCTGAAAACATTGTGAGTCCATATCAGGCGCAAAAGTTATGGCCATCTCATTCTTTGATATTAATGGAATGGTTTATCAGCATGTTGTACCCGCTCACACATCAGTAACTGTACAATACTACAGGAATGTCCTGAAAACATTGTGATTCCATATCAGGCGCAAAAGATCACATTTCCATGAAGCAGGCTGGATGCTCCACCACGATAATGCGCGGCCGCATATGGCCAATGTTGTTGCTGAATATCTTGCAAAAATCAACGTGAAGTGCATCCTTACCTTTCCTATAGTCCGGATTTAGCCCCATGTGAATCTTTTATATTCCCTAACTTGAAGAAACGCCGTCGTGAGAGGCATTATCCATCATCAGAAGCAGTGGTGAAGGCTGCGGAACCGATTTTGAAGGATCTCAAAATAAATTCTAGCAGGTCTTTGAGGACTGGCAGAAACGCTGGGACAAGTGCATCGTATTTAGGGAAGACTATTTTGATAAGGATCATCAAAATTATGAGGATGAATAGAGGTGCGTTGTCAAATAAAGTGACCATTCTTTATTGAAAAACCCTCGTAATTTATAACGTTAGCAATATCAATACTTACAATATACCAACCTAAAATCTTTAAAATTAAGAAAATACGGACGAAGTATGAACAACATGCACACATCGTCATGGAAGTCATTATTTCACTTTTCGGATCCTGACTGAAATGCCAAGTTTTGTATGAGTTCAGTTTTCGTTTTGAAGCTATTTTTCCCCCAAATGCGCGCACATAAAGGTAGTTCTCAGTTTATAGGGGCTATGATTAAGGTAATTCCAGTTTTTATTCCAATATATTAGTCTTTGCGTAGGAAACTTTCTGAAGTTAACTTTCTTCTATTCAGAGAACAGAGAATATGTATTTTGAATGGAGCCTCTACATGTTATAAAACTTTTGGGACGTTGGTTTATTTTTTCTACTTACCATAAACAGCCTACAGAACAAATAATCTTAATTTTATGTATTGCTTACAATAAAATTTAAAATGTAACATTTACAATCAAATTAATACTTTACAAATAATATAATTTATTGTTGTAATATTACTTTTGGATGAAATGCTTACCATCAGCAGCCTACAGAAAATATAATCTTAATTTTATTTATTGTTTACAAAAGTTCTTCCAAATAGCGATTGGTGTTACAACTGTCTGTTTGAAATTGGTATCTATATATATATATATATATATATATATATATATATATATATATATATATATGTAGCTGTAACAGGAATTAAGGTGCCGATGGGAAGATGGTGTTCCCGAAACCCCACGTTGCGGCGAACATGTGGAACGGTATTATTCCCACCTGATGTCGTCCCGCGTTGTGACTGGGGTTGTGGGTGGTAATGAGACCCCGGGAAGAGAATGACGAAGCCGCAAATTTCTAATTCTTCTTGGTCCAATCTAGTACTCAGAAAAAGAATCCCCGGATCTGCTTCAGTGTGAGCCATGAGAAATCTTGAATTTTCAGATGTGGTTGCAAGTGAAAGGATGATACCAATAAATTCTTTCTAGAAATTAATTGTACTTTCACACTAGCCGTGTGTAGGACGCACTATGAAAAGATAAGCCCAAACTGAAATGATTGCTTTTTTAATTTTAAGTCCTCCAAAGTTAAGTCATATCGGACGGTGAATGAAATTGTGAAATGATGCTCAAATGTGTCCATGGTCCATGGAGCTTAGAGCTACCCGACTTTCGTCTTTAAAATGAGGGAAAACCCCGGTAAAGCCTTATCCAGGTAGCTCACCCTGATCGAGAATCGAACTTGGGACCTCTTGAACGTGAGGAAGACACGCTACCATGTACGCTACTGAGGCGGGAAGACTGAAATGAAATTTAATGTCATGTTGGCACACTGGCCATAGTAGCTCAATGGTTTAGAACGGTTGGATGGAGACCAGAAGAGCCGTGGTTCAAATCCCGGCTATGGAATTGACTTTGTCGTTCTGGCTCTACTCTTTCAAATTCTTTTTACTTTAAAAAATCAAGATGTTCAATTTAATTTGTATTATTTATACAACTTTTCGTATAAAACTTGACAATGATATTGTATATCTTGATTACAAATAACAGAATACGGATATTAACTCTATTGCAAGGTTTCGTCGTGGCACTGGACTTATGTCTGTTTACCTTAAGGTTCCTCCATCAAAAGACGCCTTTTTTCCTAACTGTTTTACCAAAATTATATATTTTTCATTATCTCATTGCCATCACTACCAATCAAACTTAATTTTTGCTGGTCCACGTCACACATTACATAATCTCGTTTTTAAAACTACCAATGATAAAGCATTACTTCATATGACTTACATGTTACGTCATCTCATGACCCGCTGAATTTTAACAAATTCCGTTCTTACTCATTTTAGCCTGTCCATATTGATTCTTACATCATTAAACATATTAAACAAATTTACAACTATAGGAGCCTAAACCATATCAACGGTTACAGAGCTGTACTTCACACCTATTCATTGATAGAATTTCCTCAAATAAGTGAAATTATCTTATTGGTTCAGAAGGCGTTCTTTGTCAATTTTAAAATTAGGTGTTTTCATGGGAAATGATGCAGTAATAAAGTAGTTACGTTTCACTAGAAACTTAGTTTCAGAAACAAGTGCATATAAAATAAAATGTAACAGGCGGAAGTTGCTCTTGCTGAGAAGCAGACATAATACAAAAAATACATTTTGTCTAAGGTCCTCTAGTGCCCAGCCTAATAGAACCTTGTATAAACGGTAGAAATTATCACATCGATACTCATATACTGTATTAGTTCTCACAATAAAAGTGGATAAAATACGTAAAAGGATTTTTATACTGTTAGGAAGTTTATAACATTCAATGCATTAGCTCTTAATATGTCCTACTTCTATAGTTGCTTTAACGTCTAAATATTTAGACGTTAATATACTACTTAGCTTTCTCTCTTAAAATCGAAACCAGAGTGACAAAAACACACTAAAGGGGAACTACTGGATAACGTTTGAGTAGAGTCAGCAAACTGAAGAGAGAACCAGAATCTCTCGGTCACACTTTCACTACGTCATACCTTTGTAGGCGTTGTTCATGTCCGGAGGCCATTCTCTCGCCATGGGAATGGTTTTACATGTCTTTCAGAGTCTCCCAAGTGGAGAAGCGCTGAATGGCACGGTTTTACTACATTACCGCGAGCACCAGCCCAACTGACATGACGCTTAGTGCATGTACAGGGGACATCCACAGACAAAGATAATTGTACTTGCCCAGTATCTGGACAAAACCGAACTAAGTGTGCGTTTAAGGCCACCATTTATTCCCCAAAACTGTCAAGACACGCGTAATTCACATCCATTATAATGATGATGATGATGATGATGATGATGATTAGTACTGGTACTAGTATTAGTATTAGTATTATTGTCATCAGCATCATCATTATTAAAATCGAGTTAAATAAACGCTACGCCACTTCTAAATGTTTATGATAAATAAACTTTTTTTCAAAACCTCACGTGTTTATTAACATGACATTCTAAACCAACCGTGTATGTTGATATAGCAATCTCTTCTTGAAAAAGAACTTATTATTCTAACTGTTTAGTATAACTGAGGTAAATTTTTAGATAATAGCTTCGTTAGATACTGATTTATAGGTGTAAAGTAGATAATCGAACATTTAAAATGATGGTGCCACATAATGCCTGCAGTTCCATATGTTTTTCACGACATGCTAAAAGCAGTCAATATTGAAGAATAAGAAATAAACATTTCCGCAGTGTGCATCTCTCCCATCATCAGGATATTTAATAAATGTTATAACCACTAATGAATCACTGGATATAACTAGAATATAAACAAAGACAAAACACTATCAAAATTCGCATTGCTGAACAAAAGACTGTTTTCAGTCAATTAAATGTCAGATCAGGGGATAGAGTGAGTATTCAAAATTAATTGGGTCAGAGAAGCGTAACCAGTTAACTTGATTATGAAGCTGTATTGATCTGTGCTTCTTAAGCCGACAGATTTCCATTTTAAGGCCGGCTTCCAAGAGGAGGTGAACTGAAATCCAGCATCAGGATTAAGCGTGCTGCTCTCGGAGGAAATGGCCAAAGGCTCCTTAATTCTGCGCTCCCAGTAACTGTTGCATTTTGCCAAGATAGTCGTCTCCCGTAAATTGCCTTTATGGTCGTTATCAAAACAATTCTGTGCCAGCCCAGACTTCTCAGGTTGTATTAAACGAATGCTCCGTTCACATTTGTTTATTCTGGTAGCGATGGTCCTTTTATTTTTATTGCAATTTTGTACCTGAAGTTTGTGCCTTATACACACATGGATAACTCGTATCTTAAATCCGCTTTTTATGGATTCTAATAGTAGGTATGTATATATTTACCATTATTTGTAAATACGTTGTAACCTTTTATATAATACTTCTTAAACCTGTTTAATTATATAGGATTAGAATTGCCACTGAGGGGAATTGGCATATAAACCTGTGATTTATTGTACATAAGTCCCAAGTGGGGCATCTCCGAGAGGAAGGATGAGGCGAGGGGAGCCATAGGGCGGCCGATGCAGGAAACCAGATGGAAACTCCCCTGGAGAAAGAATAAGTGTTTACCAGGAGCATATCGTCCTGCCATGCAGCGCCGAGTACTCGACGACACTTCTACCCAAAAAGAGAGCACCAGATGAGAGATGATGTGAAGTGATAATAGAGATGAAATGGAGGGACAGGAAATTCGGGGAATGTAATTAACCTAACCAGCATTCACCTGGCGAAAATGGAAAGCCTCCCAAAATCCATGGGTCCGGTATGTCGGACAGAGAAGTGAACATCGGTCTCCCGAATGTGGTCACAGTTGAAACCCCCGAAACTGCATTAAAATATTTCGAAATTAGTGATAGTAAAATGCAAGGAGATGAGCAAAAGTAGTAGCAAACTTTTTAGCTATCTCCACGAAATGACGCACTCAATAAGATACAACCTGCATATACCATTGAATATTACTAGGATGTCTTCCTCTGTAGACAATTTAACTAACGATAATGATGTTCCACTTTTTCTAAATCAGTCAATTTTCACCTCGTAAGGAATATCTTCAAATTGTGATTTATTTATTTATCTCAGAGGTAAGGTGCTTTCATTGACATCAATGTCATTTTTAAAAGGCAGAAAGTAATTAAAATTTTACCCATTAGTTATAAGAGATGTGTAGTTGAAGTAGAGAATTTTAAAATATTTAGCTAGTGAAGGACCTTTAGCAAACCCTGTATACATTAGTTATTCAGTTTAAAGAATGCAAGCTACACTGAAGCTGAGTAAGGGGGTAAGAAGGATTAAAATATGAGGTTTTTGTTTCCTAGATTTTCAAACCAAGCATTTCTTTGCCAAGAACTTGCAGCTTCAGTCGTTGGAAGATCTTAAAGTTGGCACCGTTCTTGAATTTAAGACAAACACATACAAATTAACGCAAGGCTGAATGAAAACAAGACCTTGGCCAAGCTTTAAGAGAATCTCTCACCCACAAAAAATGGAAAGGGGAGTTGAAAAGAGAACGTCTAAAGAAAGAAAAAGAAACTCAATAACACTCTTTCTTTGTCGGAGGTGCTTCTTTCTACTTTATCAATGGTGTCTCTCTTACACCCTTACTTAGTTGTGGCCTTCATCTCAATCTTCAGCGCCCTTCCCTATCTCGAACTCGTCCTACATTTCCCACGCGGTCGTCGGGGAATTACCGCACACACACCTTGTTAAATAGGTCCGCTGTAATCCCCGCGTTTCCACGAATCCCCAAGCTATCAGGACTCTGCTCCTTCTCATTCTAAGCTCGTTAAACTCGTCGAGTTTGCTGCACAACAATACATGCCCGTTCTGTCGACCAACAAAATGACCCTCTGTGATTTAGTTTGGCTTCGATATTGTATCTCTAGAGGGAGTCGTTCTTCTTACTGCTTCAAGAAAACATTTATCTGCGAGTTGGACAGACTTCCACCCTCCGATACCTTTTCTTCTGCTTCGGGACTTAAACTGCTGTAATTTGACAGCTTTCTTTTTCTTCTGAAGAATTATCTTTAGGTTTTTTACTGCTCACTTAATGAATAACAAGTGCATGTTTACATTCATGTCATAATCCCCACTTATTCTTTCACAAAATCTTCTTAATCATTTTGTGTTACATATATCCTTCACCAGCCACTTTTGTTTAGTAGTATCGTACAAGTAATTGTTACAGAAGTTTACTGCTATATACTCTTGCCCAAATATTCCCTTTGCAGCCAAGAATAAGTTTTATATGTTTGGTGGGGCAGAGGTTCCTGTTCTCTCTCTCTCTCTCTCTCTCTCTCTCTCTCTCTCTCTCTCTCTCTCTCTCTCTCTCTCTCTCTCTCTCTCTCTCTCTCTCTCTCTCTCTCTCTTCTCTCTCTCTTTTCTCTCTCTCTCTCTCTCTCTCTCTTTTTAAGGACTCCAGCATGTCTTATAATCTAACAGCTCCTACAGCTAGTATTAGATATTGAATATCTCATCTTAGGCTATGAGTAAATACGATTTTTACTTATATATCTGTGCGTTTTCTTTTCTTAAATTACATTAAAAGGACTCCATTCCCCGATCTCACCGATATCCATCAGTCTCCTTGCGTACGGTCACCTAATCTGTTTTTTTTCTTTCGTTTAGTTTCTTGTTTGCTCGGCCATTTCAGGCTTTCCTGGGGGTTTCACCTTTACCTTACATTATGTTTTATTTGCTAGGGTCAAAGTTCTGCAATTCTCCTAGTTCGACTTGTTCAATCATGTTGTAAATTTGAATCAGTGTGATTAGTGGTGCATTTTTGTCTTTGTTGTTTTGTGTGATTGTTTTCATTTTTTGAACTGTATTTATCAGTTTTCTCCTATATGGCCTTACGTGTGCTTTGTCTTGAGCATCTGCTGGGCGATGTGTCGGTCAATAGGCTCTCCTTTTCTGTCCCTGTATATATCTCGGTTTCTATGATTTGATAACAGCTTGTGAGCTCTGCGTAGATATTTACGTTCACAGGACTGTATTTTTGTATTGTTTCGGTGTTAATTAATGGCATTGTTGCCACTGCTGAATATGCTAGATTGGGTCTTACTATATATGTATAATCTTCGAAGTATTCTTGGTGACAGACCCCATTTGTTGAGTCTGGCAAGGTACGAGAGTGTTGAGTGTATAAGTATGGTTTTTCTCAGGAGACTACGTGATACAAAATATACAGTGTGTATATAATGCATACAATGTATGAAATGCGGTAGTTGAACATAGAATACTGAAGTTACACACAGAAGTCATAATAAGATGTTAGAATTCCAAAACAAACTTTAACGAAATGCTGTGGAACACTTACAATACAAAAGTGTTAATGAATTATATAGAGTGTATATAAATGGATATCGGGGTTATAACTCTTTATAATATTTATTGCATTCAATGTACAGTTACAAATGGTATGTCAAAAGAAAAAGAAACTCGAACAGTTTTACCAAGAACCTAAACGTTCAATGTGACTACCCTTCGTCACACGGCACACATCAAGTTTATAGCAGAATTCTTCCCAAACGTTGATAAGTGTGTATTCAGTAATTGCAGTAACAGCTGATTAAATCCGGTTTCTTAATTCAGGAGGTCAGCTGGTAGCGGAGCCATGTACACAAGATCCTTGATGAAGCCCCAAAAGTGAAAATCGCATGGCGTTAGGTCAGGGAACGTGGAGACCATGCATTGAAAGCCCTGTCATTGGGACTCTTGCGACCTATCCAGTGCCCCGGGTACAGTTACGTTCAACCAATCGCGTGCCAGTGAGGTGGCACACCATCTTGCTGGAAAATAAAGTTCTCTGCTCATTTTACGCCAACTGAGGGAAGAGATCTTGTCCTAGTGTATCAAGGTAAGAAGTGCCAGTTACAGTGGGCTCACTAAAATATAACGGCCCATAAACCTTTCGCCGGGATACGGCACAAAAACACTCATTCTAGAGGAATCTCGTTGAATTTTTACCATCTTGTGAGGATATTCTGTCCCCATATTATCAGTGTTGAAATGTCCACTAAGGTGAAAAGTTGATTCCTCACTGAAGACAATACGATCCATTAAATCGTCATCGTCATGAAACAACATGTTGTTTGCAAATTTGGCACGTAGTCCATGGTCTGTCGAATTTAGAGCCTGTAATAGAAACTCGTAATTCACGACTAACCTTCCCAACTGATTTCTTTGGGCTACGAGTGAACGACTATCTCATTCACTTAACAGTCTCTTCACTTACTCTTTGTCGTCCCATGCTCTTCCCTTACAAAGGCAGCTGCTGTCTTCAAACTGATGGTACCATTTACGAATGTTATCACTAGGAGGACCGCAACCGAACTTAATGCGGAACGCATGCTGCACAGTAACTACCGATTCGGTCTTTGCAAACTACAAAACACAAAATGCTTTCTGTTTACTAGTCGCCATCTTTGCTACTACCGCTGTCTAGCGAATTGCGACAGACACTTTGCACGCGCATGCATTCTGGTGCCAGCAAACAAAACTGTTTGAGTTGCTTTTTCATTTGACATATCATTTATAACTGTAAGTTTAATGTAATAAATATTATAAAGGGTTAAAACCCCAATATTCATTTATATACACCCTGTATATACATATGATAATACAAAAATTACGATTGTAAATTATTATATATGAACACTAGATTTTCATATAAATTTTTCTATTTTTGAGGAAGAGTAGTACTTGCTTGAAATTTGATGGTTTGTTGAGCACAGTAGAGGAGTCTCCAGAAATCTCATGAATTCGTCGTTGTTTAGCATATTGTTTGCATTCTGTGAAGAGGTGTTTAACGGTGATCTGCGTGTCGCAGACTTCACAGTAAGGTGGATTGGTTTTGGCCAGTATATGTGAGTGGGTTAATAAAGTGTGACCAATTCGAAGACGTGAGATGATCACTTGATCTTTCCTTTTTAGAGAGTAGGCGGGTGAACAATTAGTATCTCCTTTTCGTACCTTGTACAATTTTTCTGGTGCCGTCTGGTTGCAGGTTTGTTTCAGTTGCATTCTGAGTTGCCTGCTGAGGTGGTTTATGGCATCTTGGTAAGGAAAAGCTTGTCATGGCTTACTGCATAAGGATATTGTTTCCAACTGAGCCACCCAGGCTCGTTTAATGAAGCGTGTTGCAATTTGTACGCCAAAACAAATTTACAGAGCATATATTGGATAAGCAATGTACCAGATTACCACTTTTACCTAACGAGCGGGATGGCTCAGGCGGTTTCATCTGTAGTCCACATTCGGGAGGTCTGAGTTCGATTCCCGTGGCCAGCCTACCTGACACATGGTGTTTCCCGGGTCGCCAGGTGAATGCTTGGTAGGTTAATTACACCCCCAGAATTACCTGTCCCTCTATTTCATCTCCATCATAATCTCTAATCTGGTGGCATGTTTCATGATAGAAAGAGTCTGCGGGAGTCCCGGCGGTGCATGTTCAACACTCCTGGTAAGCACTTTAACTCCTCCAGCCTCCGGGTTGGCCTAATTGGCCGTTTTATTACCATAGAGGGAGGGATGCTGGCTGTCCTCTCCTAAGAGAGCATCAAACTCTTCAATAGTAGAGATCCTACCCTCTGCATCATCATGACGTCTTGGTCATCATTGCTCCTGGAGATGCTCCACTTCTGGTATAGGCATAATAGATCAGCACTGGCCGCAGTGCTGTGTCCAATCCATAAGAATCTATCCTATACCATTGTTACCTATACCATGCCATCTGAAAATGAACGAAAACAAAATATTGGATATATGGGTATATTAAGAAGAACCTAATTTAGTGAACACTCTTTAAGAGCTTTTGCAGTGTTAGTGCAAAAAGTAATATTGATATCTACCTATAATATCAAGAAAGAGTGGTATTGTCCCATCACTACAGGTAAGCTATGAACGCGATAACTATGGGGACAAATAATGTCATTGTTACTGGTAATGTTGTATATAAACAATTAGTGAAATTTAACTGCAAAGTTTATAACCACCGTTTAGAATTTTAACCGTTTGTTATGTTTCTAACTGCATGCATTTAAGGAGCAGATTAATCTTTTTAGAAAATAGAATATAGCAAAGTAGGGAAGAGCAGAAAGCATAAGGGTGAAAAGAGTAAAACGCGACTTAAGAAAACGTATCATGTGTCTCCGCCCTCTTGACACTCCCTTTATTTGAACTGAATGAGAAGTCACTGCTCTATCTATCTGTGTTCTGAGCAGGGAGTGAAGGAAGCAACAAGAAATGAAAGGCGTCACCCGAGCGAATGAGACATTTGGAAGTATTTTGCACCCTTTTCCAGCCCTTACGTTCGTTGTCACATAATGTGCTCTTGCCCATGCTTCCTCTAACCGTGGCCATCCAGTCCTTATATTGCCGAGGAATTGTTCCATCGGTGACGATGTTGCCAGCAGGGCCCTTTTTGGCAACGAATCAAGATTTCTTCGTTTTTTGTTCGACTAAAGGTTGAAACTGGCGAACCGGAAGGACCAGTTCCCCCAAAAGCAAACATCCACCTCTGGTGATGCCTTACATAAGCGACGCACTCCCGTGCCTACTTTATAAAAAAAACATTTCATTCTGTGCCTGAGGCAATGGTGTGGATATTTCTCACGGGATACAGCTCCACTGAAAGTTGCTTACCTACACTGTCTTCCCCTGTATCGCGGGATGGCTCAGGCGGTTTGGCTTGTGGCCAACATTCGTAAGACCCAGGTTCGATTCCCGTGGCTGGCATACCTGATCCATGGGTACTTTTGGGGTTTTCCCGGGTCGCCAGACGAATGCTAGATAGGTTAATTACATCCCCCGAATTTCGTATCCCTCCATTTGAAGCGGTCAGAGGCAGAAGTTGCTAAGTCACTGGTGCAAAATTGTGCAGCAGAGCTGCTTAAGGTTTTCAAAAGTAACTTTAAATACCAAAATAGTAATACAAATGAAAGAATTTTATGTGATGGGTCCCTTTGAAGGTACAAAATACTGTGTTGTAGTGTTTCTCACGGTTTGACATATGTAGCATGTGTAACAGAATATTTTAATAAAATTTCACAACTTTTAATTTAAAATGGATTAAAGGTTGTTAAATCACTTGACTTAACAGCTCCTGATTCTTAATGTTAGTTTTGCATTATACAATATTATAATGTGTAGCCGTGCATAAACTATTACCTTTGTTTCACAAATACATCTCTTGTATGGACTAATCCAATATGCACCTCATGGATTGACCTGCAACATTGTCATCAGAACATCGCTCCATCTCTTCCACATCTTCTACATCACGTCCATGTCATTGTGTCATAAAATGTGGTACTTTCTGGCAGAGTGACATGTTAAAGTAGTGAACGAACATCGTAATATTTTGCCTTCTTAATCTTCCGAAGCCTATCTGGTGTGCTTTTCGAACTATCGCATACATTCTGTAAGGCTTGCAACCTCACTACTCTCCTCAAAAGAGACTGCTGAAGATAAAGTGAGGAGGACATTGTCTGAGGAACTTCTGGTACACATCCTCTTTGGAAATACACAGCCCGGATTAAAGTGAATTTAGGAATACTTCTTACCAGGACATGGCTCAGGGCCTCTTGGAAGTCAAAACTTCAACAACTGGAGTGACATCATGTTCCCCGTTATCGGTGCATGTTTGACATGGACAACATAAATGGGCTCTCTCTGTTGTGAATCTTTGTTCAGTTTCACCCATGTGGAAGGGACTAAGACTTTATCCATTGATCGTTTCTTCTTCTCAATATTGTCAAAAATTCTGTGAATAGGCATGAAAGAGTGCCCTGGTATTGGGAAGTACAGATAAACTTTCTGAAAGTGTACTTGAGGAATGTCTACAAAGTATAATATCTAAATGTCCGATATAAAATTTATCAGCAGCTGATATCAAAGAGCTTGGATGGCACAATGTAGTTGCACGACCAAACGGCTAATACGGCAACTACTTGACTTAACAACATCTAACTAGAAAAGGCTGACTTAATAACTTTTATTTTCAAAATTGATGCCCATTCAACGTATCAGGGACATAATATGTTCGACCTAAGATCTTCTGATCCGCAAATCTTTTAGCACTGTTACAGAACTGAGTGCTTATTTTGTGTTTAACAGTATTTCTCAAAAACATTGACTTAACAACTTCTGAATCTAAGTGCTTCATTTCATCTCCACTGTCATTTCACATCATCTGATGGTTTCTTTCAGGGTAGAAATGTTGGGGATGTCTCGGCGATGCATGGTAGGATGATATGCTCCATATGACCAAAAATTTTCTGGGTCCTCAGTTCTTGATACGTACACAAGTTTGCACAATAATACTCAGAGTAATAAAGCTCACATTAATTCCGAAATGATCTGTACGACAATATCAGGCGTATTTGAGAACCGTGCAGCAGAAAACTATAGGAAAATCTCCAAAAGGACTGGATTATAAGATAAAAATTGGTATTGAGTAGTATTAATATTGGACAGAAAACTTTTAATAAAGTTGCACATTTATTTCTTGCAATTAAGTTATGTGTAGGCTTCAAAATAATTTTGTGATAAAATAACATTGAATAAAGCGCATATATAATTCCTATCTGTTTATGAAAACAAAATAGAGCAGAACAATAACGGCAAGAACAATAATAATAGTTATAACAGTAACAATAATAATGGTGGTAATGGGGGGAGGAGGAGGAACAGGGGGAGGAGGGGGAGGAGGGGGAGGAGGAGGAGGAGGGGGAGGAGGAGATGGAGGGGGAGGAGGGGGAGGATGTGGAGGAGGGGGAGGATGTGGAGGAGGGGGAGGATGTGGAGGAGGGGGAGGATGTGGAGGAGGGGGAGGAGGGGAAGGAGGAGGGGGAGGAGTACAACGAGGAGGAGGACGAGGAGATAAAGCTTGGTTTCCTGGACACATCCGTGCATTTATATGATAAGTTGTGGCATAAGTGGCGTTCGGAGCACTATCTGAATTAGAAGACTGTCTAAATGCTAATTTTCGCTTGCAAGTTGCAGAAAATTGTCTTATTTATGCTTTCATATATAAATAAGATTAATCCATTTATACAAAGGGCCAACATAAGCTGTTACAAGTTGAACTGGCCTTAAGATGTAGTTCTGCACCGTATAATTTGTGTTCGCGTAAACCAAGTAATTTTTAAACAAATGTATTTAGATATAGAAGCTGTACTATATAAAACTATAAAACGAAGCATAAAAGCAAACCATTAGTAATCCATAGTTAAGGAACCATTCCGTAACCATGAGGAATTGCACACCAGCTTTCAGTATGAAAGGTAAGGGTGTTAATCGCGGCATTGTAGCATATGACATTATGAAGGTCTCTTATAGTTGGTGTGGACCAATTTAGGTACAAATAGCAGCACTAAAGTCATATTGTATTTCTTTTCTGATTCGAACGGGAGCAGGGAGGGATGCAGGGCCATCGATAAGAAAACGTGAGCGCCAGTAATCTATTTAGAAAAAAGGAAAATATCTAGCTCCGAAACTGGTTAGATTGCTTTTGCACTTCTCTAGCCCAGGTCTAGAGTTCCAACTGGGCAAATGCCAGAAGTGAACTATTCAACCAATAGAGAAGGTGATGAGGCTAGCCAACATCATAAACTCCACAAACCGCATGTTGAATTTTGTAACAAATATCGCTTGCTATCTGTCGCAACATATTGCTGACTGCCTTTTCGATGTCTTCAGAGTCGTTCTCCGGGGTTCCTGATGGCAGCTGTTCCAGCGATGAACTCTCTTTGGGTGTGATTGGAGGATTTGCATCAACACCAAATACGTAAATGGAGGATAAATGTTATAAATAGTTCGAAGTCGAAAAATTAAATTGCTTGTGGGTCCCATCATGGCAGTAACTTACCATGAATATTCGCTAATTTCAGATGTATCTAGGCTTCGTCATTCAAAAATAACTGCTTTCCTATTAACAAGAGGAGGTGTAGGTATATGTGTATGTTCCACATAACTCGAGCGCTGTCATTTGGCACTAAGACATGTCAAAAATCGATCATAGCAGAAACTTCTATATGGCTGTAACGTTCAATGTGAAACATGCAAATTTTTGAAAAAACACACTCCTTAATTATATTCCTGCCCACGAAGTCTCGTTTCTCACTAACTTTCTTATGCATATTGCCAATTCTTATATTCTAATTCTTTTCTGAAACATGATTTGTACAGTTTGCCATGAGAAATTCCTAGAACATTATTGATTATAATTTTCGAAAATTCGTCCATGTGGTTTGTAAACAGCTTGACTACTTAAAATTTCTAATTCTGGGTAATCTAATTGCCTTCTCTACACGACGCAGCACGGACCTTTGTAATGACCTCCTGTTAAATTTTCGCGTTGTTAGCTAGTGCTTGCAGTTCATGCCTAGGGCGTATGCATTGGTTTTACAGACGAAAGTTTATAATTTAAATTATTTATTTATATATAGGATAATATGGCAGGCGTTCATAGAAGTAATTTAAGGTGTTGCTTAAACGGATTAAGAAATACATATTTCAATCCTTCCATTATTTGTTATCCTTCGTATCTTCTCAGCTGTTGAATGTGTCTCAAACTACTTATTATTAACCTCAAAAGATGCCACATAATAGGTCCAGAGCTCACATATTTGAGAATTTTCCTGGCCAGGCTATGTGACCTCTCAGCAATCCACTGTTGCGAGGAAATGTGGTCTAAGTAGCAAGCTGAAGATCACAGAATCAAAAGGTTGAACTAAATTGTCTAATATCCTTGTTTTGACATTCATTGCTTTTTTATTGTATATACGAAAGCTGATCAACAAAGACAGACTTATTTTTTTCACAGATGTTTATTACTGCAATTTAATGTTTACATGGTCATTTTAAAAGTAGTCATCTCCTACTTCAATGCACCATTTATAGCATCTCTGCCAGTCCTTGAGAATCGTCACTCTTTTTTTGATCAGTGCTTCGGAGTTCTCAAATCGAATACCCCTAAGCTTTGCCTTTAGTGATGGGAATAAAAAAGGTCAAAGGGTGCAGGATCAGGGCTATAAGGTGGATGTGGTACACATATAATGTTGAATCGAGCCAGATACTGCATGACATGATTTGCGACGTGAGGCCTTGCATTGCCATGATGAAGTCACCACCTAGTCCGACTAAGCTCTTGTCGTTTCTTTGCAGTGTGCTTCGTCAGTGTAGGCAACACTGACGTTTAGTGTGCTGCTGTAACAGTGATGTGAGGCGGAACTACATGCTGGTAGATCATTCCATTACAATAAAAAATGTGATCATCACTTTCCCCGCAGATGGAACAACTTTTGCCTTTTTTGGTGTTGGGAGGACCTGGCGATTTTCACACTGTGATGGCTCGTTTTCCTTCAGGATCATAATGATTCAGCCATGACTCATCACCGATGATAATCGATTTTAAAAAAGGCTTCCCTTCCATCAGCAAAGAGACGCGGCACATCTCGGCTTATTTTCATTCGCACAGCCTTTTGTTGGGGAGTCAACGGACGTGGCACCCAACGAGCACAAAGTCGCGTCATATGGAGATGGTTGTGCATAATTGTAAACACACTGCCATATGAAATTCTCGACATTTCAGGTAATGTTATATGCCGGTCCTCTCGGACAATAACAGCAGCATGTGTTGACGTTGACTTCAGTCACAGCAGAAGCCAAAACACGAGGACCACCTTGCTTAACACTGACAAGTTGGCTTTCTTTGAAGTCCTTGAACCACCTAAACACTGTTTCACGAGGTAGTGCGTCTTCACTGTACGCTTGCTTCTGTTTTACATAAGTTTGGGTGGCTGTGTCGTTTAAGGGAAAACAGAATTTGATTGGGTTGTACTGCTCCTCTCGCGTCACCTCCATAGTCTGGTTTGCAAAATGCACGTAAGGCCTACAAAATAGAGCATTACTACCAACCTATCAATAGGAGAGGGCTGCCGCCTATCGAAATTATACATAAAAACCCGCTCTTTTCAAATATTTATGCTACAGATATGAAACTATCATGGAAGCTGCAGGAAAAAGTCAGTCTTCGTCTTTGTTGACGAGCCCTCGTATTTTGTGAAAAGATTTTGAAGTGTACTATCTGAAATGCATATAAATACACGATATACCGTCTAAAATATGAAAGATACCTTTATTGCGTTAAATAGCGGTGCAGCAAAAAGAAATTATAAAAGCTATATTCCATGAGTACAAATAATAGCAATGAAATAAGTGGAATTCCATGCATTAAAGCAAAGGAAAACGGGAGGGAAATGTTACACTCCTTTAACTATATAGTATTCTCTTTTATTACTTAATAGTAATGAATTACACAAAAGTATTTTTAGGCATAATTTGTTGAGCAACTATAGAAAATTACTATCGAAACTGTAAATATAAAAATATATGAGGGCTGTTCAATAAAGAATGATCATAATTCTTTTTCGGACATAATTTTTTGCACTAAAATTCAATCTTTATATTCTATTAGCTTAATTGTGAGCCAAACACGCCATAGTAGTTTCATTATCGTTACTCCTGGTTCCCGCCTGTGAGAACCAGGCAAGTTCAGACATGTTCAGTATCACCTACGGCTGCAATGGAGGTAACATTCAGTTAAAGTTGATGTTAGTGGAAGATCTGGAGGTTCTATCAAACGTAATCAATGCTGATGAAACTTGGCTAAATCATACTGATCCTGAGAGCAAACAACAAAGTTCAGTGTGGAAATCTCCTTCATCACCAACCCTCTAAAAGGCAAAAGTGATTGCTTCTGTTGGGAAAGTTATGATCATCTCATTCTTTGATATTCATGAAATGGTTTATCAGCGTGTTGTACCTGCACACACATCACTAGCCGGACAATACTACAGGAATGTCCTGAAAACATTGCAAGTCCATATCAGGCGCAAAAGACCACATTTCCATGAAGCAGGCTGGATGCTGCACCAAGATAATGGCCAGCTGCATATGGCCAATGTTGTTGCTGAATATGTTGCAAAAATTCCTCCCTATGGTCCGGAATTAGTCTCATGTGACTTTTTTCTATTCCGTAACTTGAAGAAAGGCCTTCGTGGGAGGCATTATCCATCATCAGAAGCATTGGTGAAGGCTGCGGAGGAGATTATGAAGGTTCTCTCAAAAATGGTTTCTAGCATGTCTTTGAAGACTGGCAAAAACGCTAGGACAAGTGCATCACACTTAGGAGCGACTATTTTGAGAAGGACCGTCAAAATTATGAGGATGAGTTAAGGTACGTTGTCGAAAACAAAAACTGTGATCATTCTTTATTGAACAGCCCTCGCAGATGTTTCCTTAGTCCGGTTGAAACGGAACTAACAAGGAATCGTTGATACAATTTTGGAGCTCCCTGTATATGTCTATCTCCATACATGGAGTTCCGCGTTAATCAACCACACGCCTCAAAATTTATTTAGGAGGTGCTGGACTTTTAACTCCCCCTGTATATCTTCTAAAAGTTTTGAATTACTGCAGAAGTAAAGCTGAAAGAATGCTCTTAATGCGATAGAAGAGAATTATTTAGCAAGGAAACCACAATGTGAAATCACCTTCTGTTCAGTTCGATGTGTCATTGAGCTCAAATCGTGCAGAAGAAAAAGAAATAATATGCTTTCTGGAGTACATTAACGAATTTTTACCTCCGGTAACCGCATAGGGAAGCTCCCAGTGTCGGTGTCTGACATAAAGAAAATCAAGAAGCAGAAGGAAAGGGAGAAACGGAATAGATGGGGAGTGCTTTCTGAACATTCGCCAATTGCCTCCGCCGGATCTTACTGGAGTGTGGCCAAAACATCCATCTCATATATGCATAAGGGGTGGTTCACTATATGTTTAAGGAAGATATACCCTTATTTCCATCTACTGTATATGTTGTAGGTTCTCTAGGGGTGGGGGGACGCTTAATCGAACACTAGTGTAAATATAAATCATAGTGGAACTGAAAAATAGTTACAATGTGAATGATAGAAATACACGCAGTAAATATTAAGATCGTAAATACGCATATGGGATAAAAACAATCTTTTAAATATTTGTTGAAAAGTAAAGTTTAGAGTACAACCAATATTTAAAATAATGAAAAAGTTGATATTATTTCATTATAATACTATACGGGTCTCTAAAATGATAAATAAGGCGAAAATTAATAGTGGTCATTCTTCGCGTGTAACTTAACCTGTACAGATTAACTTTTAAAAATAAGTTTTTAATTAAAAATTTATTCCTGAATAGCAGTTTAACCCTCCTAAGGTATCAGCTCAGGAAAAACATATTATAAGTCTGAGGTCTTTTTTACCCCAAAGTGATTCTAATAGCTATGTGGTGATAGTGTAAAATATTTCCACAAACATAATGACTTTATTTTGAGAACAAAGCACATCTTTAATATTAAAGCTCCATTATTATAAGCTTTATAGATTATGTACTCGACATTTCTGAATCATAAAAACACACACATGTGTGTGTGTTTTAATTCCAGTATATATGTACTGTTTGAATACATAATGTTCATTTACCTTACACTATATAACAATATTGTAATTTTTATTATGATGTACATTATCACTTTATAAAAAGTCCTGTTATAAGTACACTTGTACTCATTCTCCAATTGAAATGATGAACACTCGTTGCACAACAATGTTACTTTTGCATGTTCTTTGCAGATACATTTGTGACACGTATTGTTTCTTCACATTCTTGTCCTTTGATCTTGGTCAGGAATCACATATTTTTCGTTTCAGATTTGGAAGATCTGTATCCTGGTTCCGTTGGTTGCCATTTAGAAGATTCTTGAAACCAGCTTGATTTATTGCTGAACGAATGAGTCGTATTTTGCACTGAGGAGAGAGAATTCGTCTCTCAATTTGACTGGTTCCTTTCCCAATTCTGAGAGAAATTCTCTTCTAGCATTTTACCTCTCATATGATGTATTTACAGTATAGCACGTAAGCACTAAGACATGCTAAGCCAAGTATATCAAGGAATAGTGCAAGTGGCCGCCTACTTGCTCCACGTTTCACTGAATACTGCCCATTCATCTTATCAACAATACCAACAACTGACTTTGTTGAGTTATAGAACACAAATGCTTCAGGGATTTTATGTTTTTAGCTATTTCTTCACGTCTAACTTCCAGAAAACGTAATTGCTAACTGTGTATTTTATAATAATTTGTTATGTATTGTCCACGAATTTGCAACAACAATGGACATACAAATGAAGGTTCAGAAGGTTCATTGTTGCCAAATTTTAATTGTTGTGGTTAATTAATAATATAACACGGACAATTACATGTTGTATACCTGGGGTATTTTGACCCTGTTACCAAAAAGAATTAAATCTTCTGTGCTACTGACCGTCATATTACGAAAAATACTTTGACCATTTAAAATAAAAAGTGTACAAAAAGCATATCTGGAAGATGAGAAGCCTTCGTTCTATTAGAACAGTTTCTACGTAATTAAAGCAGCCTTGGGGTCTATAAAGACCCCAGACACCAAGCAAGGGTTAAATAGTAAGCAAATGTCAAATTTCTCTGCACTATAAAACAAAATTTATAAGTATATGTTAATATGTTATGAAGTATACACTGAATTGTTATTAGTCAGTGACCCTTAAACGTCCAAATTCGGAATTGTTGAACAGAACATGAAAGATATTTGTATCAATAAAGCACGACAAAATTAATTATTTAGCCAAAATAATGGTTTGATGAGCTCAACAACCTTTTATAGAAGAATACAAAACAGCTACATGGTCAAAAAAGGGAACACGTGTTATTAAACGACCAAATAAACCCTTGAAGGAAGATAATGAGAAATGAACCAAGGTTTTCACGGTACAAAGAAATTGAATTTAGAGTATCTTTTTATATTTTTATGTTTATAAGAGCTTTTATCTTTTATTAATTTTTAACAGATTCCATAACTTAAATGAATTATAAACTAAACTATTGCTTTAATTTTTAGTTTCCATAAACTTTTATTCTATTTTTCACGCATCAGTTTGTTTAATGACTTCCATTATGCTACTCGGAATAAATGGCGTAAGAAAACTTTCATATGAGTATTTTAAAATCATATTTATATTAGATATACAAACAATGTATTATAATTAAAGAGAAAGGTCATACAGTCATCTTATGCCTGGTGGATTGGTTTCCGTGAGTTTTTACCGCTTTATACCTAAGGCAACTTGCTGACACTCTTGACTCGTACCAAGTTGCAATTTGAATCTACTTCGGTGTAGTGTAGAACGTAAATTATCTGAGAAAAAGAAGTATTCCTTAATGTGACTGAGAAAATTCAGACGTTTGGCTTCGTATGCCTGGTGTATGAAAGATCCGAAAGAAGGAGAAGAAAATGAATGGAATAGTAGCTGATAGTGACGCAGGTTCTAAAAAGATAAATAAAATTTCACCAGCATGAGTTCAAAGATACTTTGATTGAAATATTCAATACGAACAAATTTAGATGCCTTTACAAGACTTTTGCAAATCATTCTTGAAATATCAAAGTTTATGTAACGCATGATCTACAAGAATGAATTGTAAATCGAAACCCTAATTTTGCTTTTATCGCTTTTATAAACAGCTGTTCCTGAAAGTTTACGCTGAGACTAATAGCTCGTTGGCTCTCCCTTCATCTTATCCTGGTAAAATTTCATTCTCACTTTCAATCTTGTGCTGCTCCTTAAATTATCTTTTTTAATTATTAACCCTAAAACTTTGAGAAAACTCATTTAGCTGTTATTTGAAACGCTAACTTCATCCCGAAAATTTAGTAACTGGCTTTTATTGCAGGAATAAATTATACCTGATGTAGTGCTAAGCCTACGGAGATGTGTTAAAACAGAAAAAAATTAATCAAAACAACAGGAGTGTGTTTGGAAAGTTCTGGAGACGTTGAAAATGCAAATTGCAAATAAATTCCATTTTTGCTTTCTCTTGTGTTTCTAGGTCTTAAAGGAGATATGCTGGTCCTCAGTACTGCAAAAGTAACCCAAATAAACCTTTGTGTAAACATAAACTTTCAGGAATAAATTAAGCAAACGATAATGTATGAATTATATTGAGATTAACCAACCTGATCCTCCCCTGCAGCTGTTTTTCTCACTACTCAGTGACTGATATTGAATGAACGTTACTGGTGTGAACAGGTCAGGTATATTTCACCACTTTTGATCATCAGTGAGGTGTTCCAGTAACATTATTAAGGGCTGAAATATATTTATTGAATGCGCAGCTGGTAATCTGAGGTTTTGCTATGCGAATTCTTTGGTGCAATAGCGGTAAACCTACCTAACTTTTACACTTAGATAATGCAAGTAATGAAAAAACATGAAAATTAAATTGTTGTTTTACACCAGCCGTGTGTAGCCCAAATTTTGGACAGGTTGAGTGACTGGAAAATTCAATGCCATAGCCGGGATTTGGCTCGTTGGTCATATTTCAATGATTAGTGCAATCGGACGGAGATCGGGAGATCTGTGTTCAAATCCCAGCTATGGATAGGCATTTTTCAATCTGACCCAACCTGACCCATATACTGAAAACAAATATTATCCTCATCTTTCTTTATAACTGAACAAGGTGCCGCAGTTACGAGTGTGACTCTCATTAAGAGATCATGGGTTGTATAGCGCACACTGACTTAGAATTTCTGATTTCCGTTTTCAGAAAATTGCGGTGTTTACTTTTATTCCTTAATTTCCTTTCCAACATATCTCTTGATTTCCCTTATTGCCTTGCAGGTATGCCTCTAAGCCTGGCACCTAAACTCGACTAATTCTTATAGCCAAACTATTGAAAAGTGCACTGTCTTCCAAACTTTCAAGAGAAGCATTTGCTACATCAAATTTCTCTTCACCCATATCCAGCTGTTAAGAACACGTTACTTTAAATCATTAAAGCGAATAGGTCGATCACTCGTGCATGTTTATTGAATTAAAATTTAAAAAAGAAATCCCTATTCCACATTTCAATCTAAGTGAAAGGAAGTTTCAGAGTGCAGTAAGGTTTAACATATTAAAATACTTTGAAACCAGGTCGCTATGTAATTACTTTGAAACTTCATTTTGTATATATGGCCAAGACAACTTAGCGGTTTGAGAAAGGTATAAATATTTGAAAATAATTCAAACCAATAACCAAAGGATACCTCAGAAACAATTAATTCCACAAGGTAATGCAATGGCCAATCTGTGCTTTAACTAGGTTAAAGTGTGCTATTGTGCTATTTTTGTGTAGTGGGATATTGCATACCATACTTTAGCAGTTATATCAAAATAATTCAGATGATTTAAGACATTAATCCCAGAAATGTCAAGATATACATTTCATTTGTAATGACATTAAACATACCTGTAGACTTTTCGAAGAACAATGGGAAAAGAAAAATACTTTAGAAGAGTGTATCATCTCGTCTTCTTTTCTTCTGCTGTTGTAACACTTATTTATTGTAATAGAAGTCTAGAATTATTTACAACGGAATCACTGATAACTGCCGCAATCCTTTAACACACTGTAACTAGAAATCAATTACAGCCAGCTCAATACAGAATATAAATGTTGGTTAATTTTGTATTTATTTGTACTCTATACATCTACAGGCTTTTTGCACGAATTAGGAATGCTATATTTACAGTATATATAAAATAATTATCATAATATTCCATGTTTAAATGCAGCATTAAACAATAAAATAAAAACATATCATCATCATCCATCATCCATCCTCATCATCCATCATCCATCCTCATCATCATTCTCATCCTCCTCCTCCTCCTCCTCCGCCTCCTCCTCCTCCTCCTCATCATCATCATCATCATCATCAAGAATTTTTTGTCGTTGAGCTTTACAGAAATGGACAACGTCAGAGATACAATACAAATTACAACAATATGATGCAGAGTAAGTACAAAGTCTAGCTTAAGAGCAATTGATGTCAGAACATAACATAAATATTACACTACAATACAATACAATCTTTCTATTCTATTTAACAGAATATATAGATATGAGAAAATAATGTTCAGTGAATAGGTGACACTATTTACAATTGAGATGCATTTTCAAAAAATTCCTGTAGCGAGGAGAATGGGTTGATTAACAATCTGTCCTAAAGCCTATGTTGAAAGCTGTTATTTGGCAGTCTAGTTACATATTCTGGAAGTACTTTATACATTTTATACCTAATATTTCAAAACTATTATGTGATTTTGCAAGCCTATGATAAGTTGTATCAAATTGGTTTGTATACCTAGGATTATATTTATGGATATCCTGTCTATAGTTGTAATCAGATAAATTATTTTTATATAAATTAGGATGGTATAGATATGTAAGTTTACTACTGTCATTATTCTTACTTTAGTAAAAAAAGGCTTACAGTGTGCGAATTTGTCTGTATCAGATATAATACGGATAATCTTCTTCTCCAATAGTAGGATATTACTAACGTGGTTCTACTACCCCAAAGTAAGATACCATACAATATAATGCTATGAAAAGAAGCAAAGTAAAAAGATCTAATGTATGTATTCCGTACACAGATTTTTCAGTTTTTGATGAGATATATAACTCTTGAGAGTGATGTAATTAATATCTGGTTCCCAGGAGAATTTATTGTCAACTATTGCACACAAAAATTTGACTTCTTTAGTATCATTTGAACTTGTCAGGTCCCTTAAGCTAAATACACAGTTATATACTTATGTGCAAGTTTCAATTCAGCTTATGGTCCTAGCCTGAGCTTTGGATTAACTAAATGCCAAGTTCCTGTGAGACGTTTGCTGTTCAGCATACTGCTAAACAGGTAACAATTACTCCACTGAAACGTGGCAACGTAGCTCTGCCACTTCTCCGCTTCGGGCAAACTCACAAGATTCATATTGTTAAAACTGCCTTGTAACAGCATTTAGGTATTTTACCAAGCAAATATGTTCTGAGAAGTTAAAATCAATGTATTGATAGCGATGAAAACCTGAAAACACAACGGTAACCTAATCCTATACCACTCCACTATTGTTTATGGAGTATTATAAAAATTATGTTACATTGATAGTCATCCGAAAGGGATCATGTTCCACAAGTCCTAGCAGGGCTTGAAAATTGGAATTTTATTGGATTTGAAAACGTAATTGTCGGAAACGATCTGCTTCCCAGAGACTGGATTAGTATTGGACCAAAGTATCATTTAGAAGTTCTGTTGTTGTTTTGAGCTACACGTGCAGAGCCTTCTACCAATAAGCTAAACCTGGTAGAGGGTGTAACTGGTAAAATTAAAACGTATTTCTTACATTCACATGGCAATATCTGCACACTCTTCTATTGTTGATATCGCATTGTTTTGTATTGTTTGTATGAGCTGAGGTAAATTATTATGGAAATGGTTTGATCAGATATTTCTTTTCAGCTTCAAGAACATTAGGGAATGCCGTAGTGGCATCATGATCTTCATCAGGTTCCTCCAAGTATTAGGTATCGTGACCTAGTTCGGTTTCAACAGAAACAGGATTTTAGAGGTCTTATTTTATGATACACGGCGAACATATTGGCATTTCTTTTTGTAGCAAATCTTTAAATATCAGGTTAGTATGATCACGAAACTTTGGTACATCACCATATTTACATCTGGCTTGAAGCCCGAGAGAACTTGGAATACTCACGCCGCCAAGAAAGCTACAGCTCCCGTTAATGTTAGTTTATGTTTAATTTTGAAATTCTTCTGTTTTCACAACAAAAAAAAGGAATGGCTACTTAGTTATGAACGATAAAAGTTTTGGTAAATGAGATATTTTCATCATTTTAAGGAATGAGTACACAAATTAATTTAAACTCTAGTGCAATACGTGGCTGTGAACTGCTTCGTGACGCTATATCATGCTAAACCATAATCAGCGCCTCTCCAATGCAAGAAATTCCCTCCTAAATAAAATTTCTTTTGCCTAAGGGCTCAACACGAAATTTCCACAGATCTGAATTTGTTTCAAATGAGCTGAAGTTTCATGTTTGAACATACAGCTAAAACTCTCACTGCAGAGCGTGTAGTGCAAGCTACCAGCTACAGTTAATGGACTGACCTTGTCATATGCGCTCTAGGGTTTAAGATATCAATTTTGATGGATAAGCCTTTAAGGGATAAAAAAGAAAATAACTGAGCACCGACAACAAGCACTGTTATAGGATATACTACCTTAGTGAGCTCCCAGCAGCAACTGTCTACATGAGGAGATAAATGAAATCCAGAAATTTTGTGAAGAGTAGGGAATAAAAATAAACATAAATGGGTAGAAGTGGTCAATGAATTTCAATACTTAGAAGTAAGAGTGAACAACAATGTAAAGCGGGAACCACACAGGACAAAAATTGAAGCAAAAGGAAGGGCGGCAATAAATGGAATAAGAATATGCAAATATAAACTAAAAATGACAACCAAATGGTTAGAAAGAATGTATGAAGCAGTAGTTGAATCCAAAATGTTGTATGCAGTGGAGATTTGGGGAGGGGGCACAGAGGTAAACAAAACGGTGGACCAAAACTACAGAAGGTTTTGTAAAGAGCTACTGGGCTTAGCAAGGTCAGCACCTAGTGAAGTAGCTTTAGCAGAATTAGGAAAGACAAGAAGAAATGGAACAATAATGGAAACAATAATAACATTTTGGTATAGGTGTTTGGCCAAAGAAAAAGGGGAAATTATGAAATTATACATGAGACAGCAAAAAGGATTAGAGAACTAAAATAGTTGGTGGGTAGAGATAGGAGGAATTATGGAAAAAATAGGAATGTGAGATATATGGAGATTAGAGGAAAGGAATACATGTAATGTGGGTAAATTAGTAAAATGCAGAATAGAAGATATAGAAATACAGTAATTATGGGGACGTCTAGAAAATATGAAATAATTGCAAATTTACAAGCAAATAAAAATAAATTGGGAACGAGAAGCATATGTAGATTACTGCAATAGGCAGGAGAGAGTGAGAGAGAAGGGTTAGCATGGATGAGAACAGGAATAATATTTCTAAGAGGGATAAGAGGTAGGGAAAAGGGAATTTGTATATTGTGTGGGCGAAAAGAAAGCATAGAACACTATGTAACAGAATGCGAGGACATTGCAATATGTAGAAAACAAGTTTGAGAAGAAAAATTTAAGAAAGTAGAGAAGAGGATAGGAGCTATAAAAATGTTAACGGGCAGGGAGGAAAATAAGGTAAGAAGTATTGGTGAGTTCTGACAGAAAGTAAAAGAAAAATGGGCCAGATATGTAAAAAATTAGTAATCAAGGAGGTATGGATGTTAAGAGCTAACTGGCAGAGCAAAAGACCAGGGTGTCATGCAAGCCAAGGTAGCAAAAAGGTAAAGACTAATAAATGTGGCCAAAAGTTGTAAGTTGTAGAATTTTGGAATATGCAAAATAAATATATCATACCTTTGCCGTAAAGAAATGTATTGGCATTTTATTTATAATTGTATAAAATATTTGATAAATTTGTCCTTTTAGGATATGTATGCCTGGAATTTCATGAACATTTTCATAACATCACGTTTTCCTCTTTTAGTCTATAAAACAGTATAAGTCTTCCTGAATCCAAATAATGCCTATTTAGCATCCTCAAGCCGTTTCTAAATGCTCTAATTTAGTTTGTAAGTTACGTGAATGCTACTGTTAGATATGAATTCCAATTAATTATCCTTGTTTTCTCACTATTGAAAATTTCAGCGTTTTTCTTAATTTAAAATGCTCCTTGCATCGCACTTTTAGTGTTAGACTAATGAAACGTGCTACACACGTTCATAGAGACACAGTAAATATAAATTGCTCTGGGTTTTATTCTGAGGTGCACTTAAGTATACTTTCTTTACTTCAAGACACAAAAATATTAAACATTTGGTTAGAAAAGGCCATATTTATAGGTTTAAACATTTCTGGTGCCTAACATTATTGAGACAGAGAGAAACACACGGAAAATTAAAAAAATGGATTCATTGGAACCCTATTGTTAAAATATTAGACCAAAATTTGAGTTATTTTGTCACGAGGGACTTTTTAGGTGACGTAACCAAAAATAAATAACTTTGCCCATATTTGCCAAATTATTACAGTGAAATTGACAAAAGTTTGGTTGTATCATATTTGTACTAAGTTAAAACTATGGTATAAATCTTAAAAGAGCTAGCTTTATTAGTTCAGGATTTCAATTTTCAGTCATAGGTATCTTTAGAGACCTACACAACTGTTGTGTGGCACAGTTTTTAGGTTTATTAATTATATAAATTATGGAATGCTAATTTAGAATGAAAATAGCCTAACTGTCTATTCGTATCAAACTGGCCATCTATATTTTGTCATTTTAGATATATAATTTTAATCAAACTAGTTGAGAAAATGTTTTCATAAAATAAAATCACAACCAGCAATGTTCCATTTAAAGGATGTCGTGTAGTGGGGAATGTGAGTGAGAATACTGCTGGTGTTATTTATACAAATATTCATTTGGAGACGTATTAAATGAAATCTTAAAATACATTTGTATTAAATTCTGAAAACTTTATTTACCTGCAATGAGACCTTGATATGAAGTTTTCAGTAGTATCTAGCCCTTATACATAAGTATCTAAGCTATAGTTAAACAAACAATATCCAGATTAAAATGTGAGGATAGTGTTAGAGATTCTCAAAGTTGACAATTGTTATAACTCCGTAATTAATGATAGTAATTGAGACTAAAGCCTACGGCAGGATAGGATGGGAGTAGGGGTGGCATGCTGGACGTTGATTACGACATCCTGCTAATTATCGCTTGGTTTGAGCGGGTTTCATGATATCTGTCACGTACTGAGGCCAGCTACGGTCTTGTGGTGATCGAATGCGGACAACCACCGAGACCGCGAGGTTGAGGAACTGTGCAAGGTTCAGCTACCACACACCATTACAATAACGTCATGGGGACCTACAGATTACTCTTCATTACAAGCAAAATCCGTTTACAGCTCTAATCCATTCTAAACTTTGATTGGTGAAAGTTGAATTCTATTCTCACCCAATCTCGTTTTACTCAAGTTCTGTGTATGTAAGCTTTGAATTCTTTGTAGCTAAATGGGTATATAAGCTTATGTAATGCACGGTTTATGCTCAGTTGATTCACAACATTTAGTAAATACGGCTCTATATTAACACAAAGGATGAAGAAAAGGGCACTCTCTACACGTTGTGTATTGATGAAAGGGATAGGACTGCCAAAATACATTTGCGCTTGAACTTCTAGCAATCTTTCTTGCATAATAAAATACAAACCGTAGTGATATTTTTCTATTTGGGACAAGTAATCGACGCTAAAGTGTACAATGAGCTGTCATTCCCTGTTTCAATTCTGTATCACTGGTGTTTTGAAGTCGTTGGCCCTGGACTATTATGTGATAGGTATCTAGAATAAGAATTGTTGGAAGTGGAACATGTTGCATGTGATTGTAGCAAAACCTTCGAGACATTTAGTACATCCTCCCCCTAGATTAAACACCATTGAATTAATGTATATGAACTTTTTATAGAAGAACGCTCCTAAAGCATGTGGTACAACGTATGAGCTAAGTTTCATTTAAAGACAGGTTTCATGATATCTTAATTACTTATCCTAAAACGGGATTTTAATCAGTTATGGCGCCAAAACAACATAAATAGTGTTTTTCTACTATCAACGCAACGCTTCCCTTAGGCTCTTACTGATATGAAAACTAACTCTGAAATCACTTCACGTGAAAATGGTTAAATAATGTAATGTAATTTGTGGTGTTGAACGCCCGCATTTACTACATGCGACACCGTAGGTGGTGACACTGATTATACATGAGATGAAGATGAAGATGGAACAGTGGTGGAATGAGATGGCAGGGGAAATCGGAGATCGCTGATGGGAAGAGTGGTCCGCTCTCCTTAGCAATAAACTTAGATCTTTGAAAGAACTTCCGATTCCCTGGGTTACCTCCTGTCGTTCATCTCGTCGAGAGGTAAGTTAGGCTCGGTTGCGGATTGGGCACTGCGTTTCTACACATGGTTATCTTTTGAGAAAGGGCCCTGCTGCAGTTTTTCCGTTTTGCAACGAAGCTTTATCCGTCCGTCCGTCCATCCGTAGAGTGTTTTTGCCTAGCACACCTTAGGGCGTCTCTGGGGCTGACGGCCAGCTTTACGGAGATCCTGGCGGTTGACAACAAAGCGGTGGTAAGTATTTTTATAAATTGTATTATAGAGTAAAGTGGAGAATGATTTTTCTATCTCTTTTGGCTTTATACGAGGGATGTTCAATAAAGAATTGTCATAATTTTTTCACGGACATAATTTTTCACACTAAAACTCAATTTTATATTCCGTTAGCTTGATGTGAAACAAACACACCGTAGTAGTTTCATTGTTGGTACTCCTCGTTTCCGCCTGTGAGAACCAGGCAACTTCAGACATATTCAGTATCGCCTACCGCTGCAAGGGGGGTAACATGCAGTTAAAGTTGATGTTAGAGAAATATCCGGAGTTTCTTTCAAACGTAATCGCTGCTAATGAAACTTGGCTACATCATTTTGATCCTGAGAGCAAACAGCAAAGCTCAGTGCAGAAATCTTCTTCATCACCAATCCCCCAAATATCAAAAGTGGTTGCTTCTGCTGGGAAAGATATGGTCATTTCATTCTTTGATATTCATGGAATGGTTTGTCAGCATGTTGTACCTGCACACACATCAGTAACTGGACAATACTACAGGGATGTCCTGAAAACATTGCAAGTCCAGATCAGCTACATTTCCATGAAGCAGGCTGGATGCTGCACCACGATAATGCGTGGCCGCACTTTGCCAATGTTGTTGCTGATTATCTTGCAAAAATCAACGTGAAATGCATCCCTCACTCTCCCTATAGTCCGGATTTAGCACCATGTGACTATTTTCTATTTCATAACTTGAAGAAACGCCTTCGTGGGAGGCATTATCCATTATCAGAAGCAGTGGTGAAGGCTGCGGAGGCAATTTTGAAGGATCCTCAAAAGATGGTTTCCAGCATGTCTTTCAAGACTGGCAGAAACGCTGGGACAAGTACATCACATTCAGGGGAGACTATTTTGCGAAGGACCATCAAAATTATGAGGATGAATAAAGGTACGTTGTCAAAAAAAGATCATTCTTTATTGAACAGCCCTCGTATGTTTATTTACAGATTTTTTGGGGGGGAGGGTGGTTTTGACTAATTATGTATATGTATCTTATTTGTGATTTAATTTAGCGTTTTATTAATTTTTAGTATCCTTTTTATATGGCTTTTGGGCGCCCACCACAAATCTTATTTTGCGGTCGCCTGGGATCAAACCTTGTTGAGAGTCGAGCGGTCTAACCACTCAGGCACGGCGAAAATGGTTAAGGGCTTCCTAATTATCTCATGAGGAAGAAAATGGTCACCATTTCCCAAAATGACATACATTAAGATTGCATTTACTCTTTTCATAAAAAGAATAATTTATAAATTTAACTCAAATTTTCCGGTACTAGCCACTGGAGCTCAAACCCACGTCATCGACCATTCACTAACAGCATTTAATGAGTTTTCCTATTTTCTAGCTGACTGCTGGAATTAACTATTACTGTCAGAAATTCAATCCCAATAACTGAATCTCCCTTTTCACCTATAAAGGTTGAGCGGCAAGTGAGAACAAAGCTATTCCTACTCCAGCATTTACACCTCCTACTTGCACCTGGCATACTATATGATAAAGTTTATTCATTATTTTAAAGCCCATAGCATCATAAATAGCAAGCACTAATACATTCAGCCCGTCTAAGTGGCGTGGATGGCAGCATGTCTGCCTCACTTTCAAGATGTTCTCAGTTCGAATCTCGGCCAGGGTGAGTTACCTGGATAAAGCTTTTTCCGGGGTTCCCCTTATCCTCAAAGAAGAATGTTGGATAACACTAAGCTCTATGGACGCTGGACCATTTTGAGCATCATTTCACACATTTCATTCACTGGCCGATATGTTCTGACGTTGGAGAACGGAAATAAATTAAAGAAACACTAATACATTCAGGAAGGGAACAACAGAAAGTCAGTGTGCAGTAGTTGTAGGAATATTACTAGTTTCTGTCTCCAGTGGCTACCAGGTATACATATACACGGTGTATATAAATGAATATTAGGGTTTTAAATCTTTCTTATATTTATTACATTCAGCAAACAGTTATAAATGATATGTCAAATGAAAAATCAACTCAAACAGTTTTATCAAGAACCTTATAAATGTATGGAAAGATAGATTCAGACTGAAAAATTCAATGCCATAACCGGGATTTGAACCTCGGATCTTATGGTTGCCGTCCAGCCGCTCTAACCCTTGAGCTACTATGGCCAACGTACCGACATGAGATTAAATTCTCCAACTGACTTGTGTTTCTCCCGGTAAACCACTTAGGAGTTCTCATAAACAAATGAGACAACTACCTTAGTGGCGACCTACAACATGTAAGTGCTTTAAGGCCCGGGCTTTATAGTTAACCACTATTAGGTCAGTTAATTGAAATTAATTGTTTTTTTCACACTGGCCCTGTGTAGGCTAAAGTGTGGCGATTATCTTAATAATAATTAATTTCTAACAATTAATAACAATTAATAATTAATTTCCAACCTTATAAATGTTCATGTGACTACTCTTTTTCATACGGCATACATCAAGTCTATAGCAGAGTTCTTCCCAAACGATGATAAGTGTGTATTCGGTAATTGTAGCAACAGCTGCTTCAATCCAATTTCTTAATTCAGGGAGGTCAGTTGGTAGCTGAGGCACATACACACCACCCTTGATGAAGCCCTAAAGGTAAAAATCGCGTGGCGTTAGGTCAGGAGAACGTGGAGGCCATACGTAGCAAGCCCTTGCGGCCTATCCAACGCTCGGGTACAGTGACGTTCTAATCAATCGCGTACTCTGTTATGCCAGAGAGGTGGCACACCATCTTGCTGGAAAATGTAGTTCTATGGCTCATTTTCTTCCAACTGAGGGAAGAGCCATTACGCCAGTGTATCAAGGCAAAAAGTGCCAGTTTCAGTAGGTTCAACAAAATAGAAAGGCCCATAAACTTTTTGCCGGGATGCGGCATAAAAAATTCACTTTAGGAGAATCTCGTTGCACTTGTACCATCTCGTGAGGTCATTCTGAGCCCCCAATGCGCACATTATGAGTGTTAACATGTCCCCTAAGGTGAAAGGTCGATTCATCATTGAAGACAACACAATCAATAAAATCGTCATCGTCATGAAAGTCATCGTCATCGTTTGCGAAGTTGGCACTAAGTCCGCGGTCTGTCGGCTTTAGAGCCTGTAATAACTGTAAACGGTAAGAGCGTAGCCGTAATCGTTTTCTTCGAGCTTTCCAAACTGTCAACACAGGCACTTGTAATTCACGACGAGCCTTCCGGACTGATTTCATTGGGCTACGAGTGAACGACTCTCACTCGCTCAACAGTCTCTTCACTTACTCTTGGTCGTCCCGTTCCCTTCCCTTAACAAAGGCAGCCGGTATCTTCAAACTGATGTTACCATCTACGAATGTTATTATTACTGGGAGGATCACAACCAAACGTTGCACAGTAACTACAGATTCCGTCTTTACAAACCGACAAAAGCACAAAACGCTTTCTGTTTACTAGTCGCCATCTTTTCTACTACCGCTGTGTAGCGAATTGTGGCAAAAGCGTCGCACGCGCAGGCGCACTGTTGCCAACAAACAAAACTGTGTGAGTTGCCCTTTCATTTGACGTATCATTTATAACTCTAAGTTTAATGTAATAAACATTATAAAGAGTTAAAACACCGATATTCATTTATATACACCCTGTACTATATGTACTAGGAAAAGGATTTATTTTGTTACAATTTTGGATAATAAAGAATTTAAATTTATACAATTAAATGTAAACTAAACAATTTTAAATGTTGCATGATAATACACTAATACTTAAATATATTAATTACAAAATGTTTACTGTTAATACCTTTTATTCTTATCAGGTTTCACCTTGTAAGTTAATTAAACTGTCATTAAATTCTTATTAATAATTTCAAAGAATATTTTTTGTTGTCTTTATATTTATAAAGCTGGCTTTATATGTTTGTAATAATGTAGTTATTTGTACTGATACTACTTTGTACAATAATTAATTAAAATATAGTCACAGTTAACATAAATATTGGGAATTTGAGAATACCTTGGCATTGAAAGCTAATTATATATAATTGCAGATTTATATAGTATTTACACATAGAGCAAAACAGATTTTTATTTGTATTTATTTTAGTCCTAGTATTTGTAGTAAGTATTACCGATACTAATGCGTAGTTTGAATTGTAAAATATGGGACAAATGCATTTATACCTAATCTCTGTTTCTTATAAATTTGCCCCGCTGACATATATCACTCCGCGTTCAACTACGTTCCGCCTCACCCTAATTGGCTAATACTTTGGCGCCATAGACCATAGCCGGTGCTTTCCCGTCACATTTATACCTGCAGTAAACGTCATAGTAATTGCCAGGTAGACAGAATCATACAAATAAGGACATGAAGGTATGCAAAAGTACAAGTTTGTAATGAAACTCAACTCATCTCAACCTTCGGCCTTCTCCACTGGGATTTTTTAAACCAGCACACATACCTTGCAAAAATACTTGTCCTTCAGTCTTACAAGTTGTGTCACGCCATACGTTACTTTTCGTGTGTTCTTCATGCATCCAAGTCTCGTCAAGGTAGTACATAGTGTCGCGAACCCGATCGCGATAGCGGGGCTTGTGTACACAAAAAGCCTGGAGAAAAGGAGTATGCCGGAAGAAATAATGATAGCGCGAGGTAAAAGACCGCTAGGGTTACGCTTCTGGAAGATGATAGATCATTCGATTCCTGTTTGGTCAAGAAACATTTCGAATTTACGAAATAGGTATTTAAAGACGTGATGGCTCGCAAAGAGTTGTTGTGTAACAGTCAGTGTTGTAACGAGAGCTAATGTAATCAGCTGCAAGTATTTGTTATTGTCCTCGACCTTGGAAGATTGTTTGATGTAATTTGTATCCCGGTACAGTCTGTCCTTAAATAACGTCTTCGCCACACCGCAATATCGCCTCTGTCTCTTAGCACATTTTTCTTGCCCCTTTTTTCATTCACAACCCCCAGCTGTATAAGCAATCTATAAAGACTAGATCTACTAAAATTTGGTAAATTTTCATCCTCATTTACAGCTGACAAAATTTTATTTATGTTAGGGAGTTCGTTTCTAAAGAAAAAACTACGCACTTAATGACTTAGAGCATTTTTCACAAACCGCCTTCACCGAGCACTCGCTTTTGTTTATTCCTGCTTTTGCCTCGAGTGATAAGTTCTCCTGATGTCTCAATTTCACATCACGATTTTCCTACGGACCTAACACTCACACCGGTAAGTTCAGAGCGCAGCTCACTCTCTCGCTCACTAAGACGGATTCTTCTCTGTGAGTGCATTAAACACATGCACCACAATTTATTTTTCGCTGCTTTGTAAAGGTCTTCCCTTGTGATGCTTCAGCGAAAAACTGGTGGCAGACAGCTATTATACATATAACAAGTACATGCGCAATAAACGATCAGTAAAATAATTTAGCTCTCGCACTGGGCACAACACACCTTCGAATGACAATATATGACTAATCCAGTTCAAAACAAGGTCAGTGATAAAATTCATATTAACAAATATATCACAACTATCGCTAAAGCACGTGCTACTATGTCATCTGAAAGGCGTGCTAAAGCAAAGTACCTCCTCTTTACTTCGTTTAACAATTAAGATACATTTCGGATAACTTAAATCTGTTGCATAATATATTTAATTCAAACAGTTATGAAACTATAAATTTGACAATTCTCTTCCCACATCACCATGTTAAATAACGAACGCATTTTTACCGCACAGCAGTCTATACCACAACAGCCAATCAGAGGGGATTAGGTCACGTGGCAGTTAAGAGATACGGGGCAAACTTATGTGAAACAAGGATTAATTATATATTTGTTAATTCACTTTCAATGTTACAGATCTCACTGGTAGAATTCTACTGACGTCATAGCCTTATTTGAAGTCCGCGATACATCCTATTGCGAAGACGAATAAGCCCCAACTTTTGGGAAATGACCGCTTGTCTTGCCAGGGAAGTTTCCTCAAGAAATTGCAGTGGTAAAATTGACTTCAGTCAACACAAGGGGGCGTGGAGCGGATGAGGAAAAACAAACCGGCTTTTCTGTTTTTCTTTCGAGCGGAAACATCTCAGAGGATACGAGGCAAGGGAGATGCGCGTTATATTATACTATTGGAAAACCGATATAAACAATGGATGCCAATATATGGCTGCAAGTGTTTAAAGAGACAGTTTGTCACTACATTTGTCATCGACTTCCATACATTTACTTAGATGGGCTTCAATTCTGCTTCCTGTTTGGAAGTTCTTCGGTCTCCTTTTCGCATTGTATAGCATAGCTGACTAATGGCTATCTAATGACTAATGGCCGTGCCTATATAATGAGACTCAAGGAAGCAATTGTGATAAAAGAAGGAATATTATTTTCTCTTATCGTATGTCATTTTGTAACCAATGGTATACCGACTATTCCCAGAGAAACTTTCTTTTCTCCCCATTAGATAAACGTATTCACAAATGATTTCATCACAACGTTCGCATGTGTTTATAAGAAAATTAAAGCGAAAGTAACACTTTTATTAGGACGTTAGCTATAAGCTGGCTAAAAAATTCGATACTCTTTACATGATCACGAGAAACGATTTTTCATAACAAATATCACTTATAGGAAATTTTAACAAATAAAAGAGGAATATTTCTGTAATTGTTAATTACATAAAATACTTTATAACATTTGTTTTAATTATATCTGCACTACTTAGTTTATCAAAGTTAATGCCAAATGAACAGGACTTTACAGGATATTCTCAAAATAGGATACTGCAGCAATAGGTTTTATTAACAATGTAAATGTATAAATAAAATTGCATTTAGTCAAACTTCCTTAGAACATTTTTGAGCACCAATTATAACAAAATATTTTATTCATGGGAGGTATCACTTGTCGATTCCCATATGGGTACACCGTGCATATATTGTGACTTTGTGCATTCGTAGAACAAAAAGTCCAATTTGTTACAGGCACACTGCGTAGCCACAGAATTACCTCACATATCACAATCTACAACACCAAGTTCGATGACAATAACAAACAGCTTCCTCAACTTCCACTGTTGTTACATGTATTTACAACTATTTACTACTCACGACTCCTCTCGTTTTACAACTCTCACTTCCTTATATACCTCATTCATAATTCGAGACTGTTCTGTACAATCACAAGGTGTTTCTGGAATAAACATCGAATGACGAAATCCGAACCTTCCAGAAGCGTAACTTAATCTGGGCCGGCAAGTTCTTTATCTCGCGCTATGTTTATCTGCTTTTTACAAATCTCTTTATTTCCACACTTCCCGCCTATCAGTTCCTTTGTGTGCGGAAGCCACGTCATCACGATCGGGTTCGCGACAGTATAATAGATTCATCCTAATAAACGTTATATTTTTGTAATAGAAATCAAGAATGCCATACAAAGTAAATTACTGGTTCACGATTGATTATAATCCTCTTCATTGTATAAAAATTTGATTATCTGCATTATATCTATAGCTGTATAATACCATATATAGATACAAATATTAAATATATATGGAAAGATAAGGACAGACTGAAAAATTCAATGCCATAGCGGGGATTTGAACCACGAATCTTCTGGTTGCCGTCCAGCTGCTCTAACCGTTGAGCTACTATGGCCAACGTGCCAACATGACATTAAATTCTCCAACTGACTCGTGTTTCTCCCGGTAATCCACTAGGAGTTCTCATAAACACATGAGACAAGTAGCTTAATGGCGACCTACAACGTGTAATTGACAGGAGTCAGTTGGAGAATTTAATGTCATGTTGGCACGTTGGCCATAATAGCTCAAGCGTTAGAGCTGCTGGACGGCAACCAGAAGATCCGTGGTTCAAATCCCAGCTGTTGCATTGAATTTTTCAGTCTGACTCTATCTTTCCATACTTTAGCCTACACACGACCAGTGTGAAAGAACAATTAACTTCCATTAAATATATATTGCGATACGTATAAACCTGAATCATTTCAATAGGACATAACTTTTGAACCAATAATAGGAGACAGGTACAACTTTGGGAAGATATAAAACACAATTGGGAGATTACATTGCACTATTTACATCTCAGAGAAAATGTTGGAAGTCTCCTCCACCAGCCTCTATACATGTTTGCACTCGTCTCCCCATTTTCTCTGAAGTTTTACGTAGAGTATCGTATCCTCGCTAAAAAAAATGTGTAGTGTTTAACGTCCGCTTTTACTACATACGGCACCGCAGGCGGTGACACTGATGATACATGAAATGAAGATGGAGCACTGGTGGAATGAGATGGCGGGGGAAACCGGAGGTCCCGGAGAAAACCCGCCCCAGCGCCGTGTTGTCCACCACAAATCTCACTTTGCGGTCGCTTGGGATCGAACCCGGGCTATCCTCGCTAAGGTTACACATTTCGGTTTGAATGAAGAACATCCTTGAGATAATCATATATGTACATCATATATCATACATATTCTTGTACATCCTACAATTTTATTATGTGTTTCAAATGGGAAGGTGTTTGTCCTTGAGCGCTACTAGGAGAGCAACCAATCGGAGTCCTGCGGTGTTGTTGTATTGCATTCCTGCTAAGTGGTGTGTGGGGAGCGTCAACCTAATCAATCTCTATGAAATACTATTCGTGCTAAGACAAAAGTTCAGATTTCGCCAAAAACAGATCCACGTGGAAGGAAGAGCGTAATGTATCTAACATAACCATGAAAACCCCATATTTTTAGCTCAAATAGTTTTTCTAATACCAATAAATGAACCACTATTACTTGTATTATAACAATAAATCGCGATGATGATAAATGAAATGTGAAATGAAATGTGTAGTGTTTAACGCCCGCTTTTACTACATACGGCACCGCAGGCGATGACACTGATGATACATGAGATGAAGATGGAGCACCGGTGGAATGAGATGGCGGGGGAACCGGAGGTCCCGGAGAAAACCCGCCCCAGCGCCGTGTTGTCCACCACAATTCTCACTTTGCGGTCGCCTGGGATCGGACCCGGGCCGCCTTGGTGAGAGCCAAGTGGTCTAACCCCTGAGCCACGCCGCGGCCGATGATGATGATGATGATGATGATGATGATGATGATGATGATGATGATGATGATGATGATGATGATGATGATGATGATGATGATGATGATGATGATGATGATGATGATGATGATGATGATGATGATGATGATGATGATGATGATGATGATGATGATGATGATGATGATGATGATGATGATGATGATGATGATGATGATGATGATGATGATGATGATGATGATGATGATGATGATGATGAAGAACTAAGTATAAGCATTTGCAATAATGACTAATAATTCTCTCGGTGATAGAATGAAGTTGCTCTCCTTCCCGCAAAATTTGGTGCTTATGGTTATCTAACCTTCCTCCACCAGTGTACCGAGATGCTCAGGTTACGACTAAAGCACTTAGGTCCCTTAACATGTTGCATTACGTTAAAACAAAATACCTAAGACGTTCACTAATATAATACATAAGCATTATCAGTTTGTTTCAGTATTTAAACACAAAACTAGACAAGGATGATTGAGATATTTAACGCTGCAGTGTTTGACAGTATGAGAAAACTATGGTGATCAGTGTTACTGGACCCTCAATATAGATAAACATAATAATAGCTAATGCTCTTCCGGGGCGGAAGTATGCTATACGTATACCAGAGTTAACAAAACCTCTAAAATATTCTGCAACCAAACCAGCCATATCTCATGCCACTGTTGATGTAGCATACATTTTAAGACTTATCAGACATACAGCTCATGAAAATTTGATGAAGCTCAGTGCCCTACTGAATCGATATAAACCGCTCTAGAAATCTCAAAACAACGTTTGCGTCCATTGTTACACAGCACTTGCGTGTACCATATACTGGTCTTATAACTTTTAATGATGGTGATGTTGCGAAGCTGAAGGGATTGAAACGTGGTTATTTCACTGTGAAGCAAATCTTAAATTTGAACAAAGAAAAATGAGAGGCACAGAGATAGCTTAGCTGTCAGTTACATGGAACAAGACAACACTGTGTAGGAGGACAGGAAAAAGAAATCTAGAAGATAAATTTAAAGAGTATATAAACAAACCATTTTATGCTGTAGGAGTGTGTTGACTTCTTTAAAGTTCATTTCTCTGCTACGGATTTACAGTTTGCGGAGTGAGAGACAGAAGCAGAAACTGAACCAGGCTTTACTTCAAAAAGATGGAAAATTATTTTATTTTTATGAGTAGCATTCCAGCTACTCATATTTTTATTGTAAAATTAAATTAATGATCTTAATCTACCATTTTCGATATAATTGATTTAAACTTGTGTATCATTTGATCATTTGTTTCGTTTTATTTTTATTTAATTTGACAACAACCATAGAGAAACCGTATAACTACGCAGTTATTGTCTCTTTAAACCATTCTGAATGGTATACAACAAACTCTAAGATTAAGGACAACAATTAACAACAAGTATTACAAAAAAGAATAGAAATTAACTTCAAATGTAGTATAAACTACTCCTGCGCCGTGGCATAGCGACCCGGGTTCGATTCCACCCATGGGGTGCGGATTTTAAATCACGGGTATAGGACTGGTGCTCACTCAGCATCGTGAGGAAAGTGAGGAGCTTACGCTAGGTAAGCGGCCCTGGTCACGAAGAACGACGTTCCGGCTGGGGAGTGCGGTGATGCTAACCACATCTAACCGTATCGGTTGGATGATCGCCCACCTCTGCCGTGCGTAAGGGGGCGTGAGGCCGCCAGTCGGATTGGTTGACCTTCATCCTCTTAGGGCTGTCGTGCCAGGGTTAAACAAAAAAAAAAAAAAAAATCTTTTAAATGTGAAGTTTAAGATGTATAGCCAAAAAATTATTTTCTAATAACAATTTCAGTGACATTGTTAAATATTAATAATTATCATAATAATTTCATTTGAGATATGATATATTAATTACCACGATTACCTTGTATACAACATGATTTATCCAGGACATAGTCTACCCAAAAGTGGTACAGTCTAGTAAGCCGAGATATTTTTTGGTTGTTTAAAACCAGTGTGGTTTATAAATGGCACTTATTTGGGTTGTTTACGGTGTGATTATAAGTGAACAAATAAATCCGGATCTTTACATAAACTCGCTACATAAACGAAATCCTCTTTTTCTCAAAATGTTTTCTCACTTTCCTTGTACGGAAGAAGATTTACGTCTCTGGTATTATTCTTCTGAGTAGTATTACCGTGTTGCAAAGATCTGTTAATAATTGGGTAGTATTTTAAAAGTATGTAGATGTTGATATGATATAATCAGCTTCCCATTGGGTGCAGAATACACCAAAGCCTTTATAATAATCTTGTGGTAACTAACAAGAAATAGGTATTCTTTGAAGCAGATTTTTTTTTTTTTTTTTTTTTCATATTTTAGTCCCATTAGTTTATGTGAAGAAATTCCATTTTGCTGCTTATGATATGGAAGTCCATCTGTCTGGTGCCCCTCAAATAGTTTGAGATACTTTGTCATGAACATATACAAATTAATGAATAAGGACATTTAAGACCACCTTACAAAGTTCTATTTATCATCATCATTGTCATCATCATTAGGTGCTGTGAAATAAAACTTTTGTTCTGTGTATAATTACTTCTTTGTTCAAACTATAAGCCTTGTATAAAAATTTATCGCACTATGTCTCTCGACATTCAACATTCAGCCTGTTGAGATAAAAACGTAAACAAAATACTGAAGCACACACAGGTACTACTGTAAGTTTGCTTCCTCTTCCATTTCCCAGATCAAAACTGGAAATGGATAGGGAGGGTGTAAGCTAAGTTTGGCCACTTCCGTTGGTCCGGGCGAACTGCCAGATATTTGACTGTTATTAATGGGACGTCACAAGACCCCAGCAACGTCAACCGCCCGGCCAACGTTGGTTCTTGCGAGTCTCTTGGCTAGGCGCAGCGAGTGTGTCTCTTGGAGAGAATATTGCCTTTATGTAGGCTTGCTCTCTCATTCTCTCTTTCCTTTCCTCTGCTATATTCTCGTTTCTACGCCAGATACCGCTTCTGACGTCTTCTCCTAATAACAATACGAATTTGCAAGCCTCCTTTGCTCATAAATACATAGCATTACGACTAATTTATAGGAAACGGAAGTTTATAAAGAAAGAAAATGTATGTGTGCATGTGCCACTTAAAATATTCAGATAACTTTTAAACCACTGGAAAGGCAAGTTGGGTGTGACAGATGATAAATATCTTCTAAATGTGTTTAATAATTACGAAACTATTAAAAACGATTTACAAAGTCCTTGTATTTGTATACGATATATTCAAGCTATAAAAGAATATGCTTGCAAAGACGAGCTTTATATTACCTTTGGGAATGCTATAGACTAGAAAAGTATATGTTACACTCCACAGAATATAAAGAGTAGCTCTACTTCACAAAGAGTATAAAAATAGCCAAAACATTACAATTACCATTAACTATTTCAGTGAATGAAATGTACGAGTAGAAAGCCACGATGTAACACTTCAACAAAAAGAGGCAAGAGTTTCAACGGTAACGTTTCTTTTTTGTTTGCTTATTTACTATGTATGAAATATAAGAATGTATTCCAATTCTGTAAAGGTATGGACTGAAGTTTTGTGTATGCCGAAACCTAATGTGTGAAAATCTTGCTTAATTTTCTTTTTATATATTTATGTTTCATTAAATTTTGTTAGACAGTTTGTAATAACACCACAAGGAGATAAAGCTTCTGATACTAGACATGACTGAGCTGTTACTTTATGTTCACAAATGAGTTTTCTGAATGTCCACAGCAGCTGTTTTAGTAGTCTGGAAGTTGAAATCTTATTTCTCTGTATATGTTTAGGGTACTCACATTACGTAAAACTTATGTAGTACTTTGTTTTTTAACAACGATGACATCAAAAAGAAGGCAGAGTGGCTTAAAATTACACACACTAGAATTATTTAATAAATTATTCACCTTTCTGATCGAAGGTATTTCCAAATTGAAATGCTCTAGTTTTATTTTGAAAACTTTGAAGACAAGCAAGGGGAAGGTTAAGATACGTTATACTTTAACCCATTTTCGTATAATTTTGTAAGAACAACCTAGCATTTTCTCTCGTTGTTAGAAGCAGTCTGGTTTGGTACGAAGTTATATTTCCAAGATGTAATGCAGAGAAATATTCACTAAATGGTTCTACAATAATTTCATACTGAAAAGGGAGAGGTAAATAAAATTGAGAAAATCCTCATTAGATTAAAAAGATAAGTGTTCGAAGACGGAGAAGCCACTCTTTTTATTTCTTTTTTGTGTCACTGTGCTCGCATTCCGCACTCAGCTTTTATTTTTGTACTTATTTATTTTTAAATATTTAATTTTAAATTCATTCATTATTTAGTTTTTGGTAATTGTAATGTTTTGGCACAAATTAAGTAGTGCTGTTCAAGAATAAATGCATAAACATAACAAATCATAGAACATACGCTCCAAATTTCATATGAGCTTCTCAAAATGTCAGTGTATGCAGGAATTTGTTTTATGTACGAGAGCGGATCGAAAAGAATCACGCATTTTTTCCGCCATTTTTTTCATGACAGCTGGAATGTTAAAATTTCACACAGATGTAGTTTCAAGCTTTCTCTACAGAGAGTTTGTTTTTTGTTCACGTGCAGCTTTAGCAAGAGAAGCGTGAACTATGCAACAAGGGTGGTGCATATGCTGCGGTCGTCCCACTTGAAGAGCAGTGCAGTTAAGTTCGATTTTTATGAGCCAAAGGGCCTAAACCGAACGAAATTTACAGGGAAATGCGTGGCGTGTATGGGGAGCAAGCTTTAGACTGTAGTATAATCTACACATTGTGTGCATCCTTCCAAGCGGACCGTGTGAACTTGACTGATTCGCCACGTTCCGGGCGGCCTGGAACGGAAATTTCAGCATGTCATGAACGATATTGTACACAGTACCGTAGGAAATGTTGAATTGTTGTGATAAGGTTCGAAGTTGCACTCGCCGGTCGTTCAAAATTGCCGCTTCAATAGCTCTGATATTTTGGTGAGTACCAGCCTTTACAGACCGCCCGGAGCGTAGCGAATCAGTTCACACGGCCCCCTGGGAAGAACGCACACCACCTGGAGACACTGCTACAGTCCAAAGCATCCTCCCCAAGCAAGCCACACATTTCCCTGTAGATTTCGTTCGGTTTATGCTATTTCTCCCGTAAAAATCGAACTACACTTCGCTGCTCTGCAAGAGTGGACGACAGTAGAATGTGCGCCATTCGTATTGCATAGTTCACGCTTCTGCCGTCAGAGCGGCACTCAAACAAAAATAAACTCTCTGTAGAGAAAGCTTCAAGCTACATTGTGTGAGATTTCAAAGTTCCAACTGCGATACCGTGGCAGAAAAAAAAGCGTTGCGATACTTTTCGACCTTAAGCTATAGAGATCCTTTGTTTATGTCCAGGACAATTTTTTATGTTTTCAAAATCGGGCCAGCGCTTCAACTGCTGATGCGAAGTCAGTGAAAATTAAAATTTATAGAAAAAATTATAAAACGATTTGGTATGCAGTAGAAGATAGTACAAAGATTAGGTTAGTTGCTATTCTGCTTTAAGATTCTTAATTGTTGAGTATTGAAACACAATGCCACGAAAATGGCGTCCTTTCTTATTCAAAAGCCTCTCCTAACAACTTATGCTGATTTAATGAACCTGAATTCCGTAGTTGAGGTAATCCTGTAGCGGAAGGTAGGCCCCAACAGTCTGTCTTTTCGTTCTTTACAGAGCTGTGCACTTGCTACTTTCTTCTCTATTGACCTTTCCCTCCTTGGACATACCCCATCCAGCCATTATTCCCGTGTCTCGGTTTGGAAGGCTGGAAGCTACGATAAGCCGTACTTTATTGTAATTGTGTCCACTAAGGTCCCAGGTTTCACGTTTGGTTTGTTTGTGTTGTGTCCCTTACACCGGCCGCAGTAGAGCTGAAATAATATGGGGATCAGTACCGGACAGTCTCATCCTTCTTATGCTATCTCCTTAGGAAACATATGGCTCCACTTCTCTACAAAGAGAGGCAGCGAACAACATTTATAATATTTAGCAGCAGCCAAAGTTCCTTGTCATTTCGGTAACCATTTTCAAAATTGCAGGCTATTCAATAAAACTTCAGTAAGTATCCTTACAACCATTCTAAAATGAAATATAATGACCACAGTGCTCCATAAACACAAATAAAATTCTCCCTTATGCCTCACATGAGAAAGAAGGTATATTTGGAATACAAATCTCGGCAAAGAACTGATAAAAGCATTTCCTTTTAAGTCTTCTCCAGAATATCCATATTTCATGAAAAATGCTCCCCGCTGCTTCAGTGATGAACTATGGTGTTCTGTTTTGAGGGCATGAGAGGGTGGTTGCGATAATAGACAACCTCATTTAAGTTGACTAACTCATAAAATCAAGGCTAATAATAATTTATTAATTTAAATGGAGTCGTTGAGTGTTCAAGGATGTAGAGTTAAATTATTTCAGTATCCTTGTACCTGAAATTGTAGCTATTAAAATATCATCTCAGCTCCAGAGGCAATTTTATTGTCTCCAGAGACAGTAAAACGCATGATTTGACATTAATCACCGAAATGCTAAACTAAGGAGCCTGTTGCAGCTCCCTCAATTTTGCGCTAACCTGAGCGCGGCCTTTAGGCATTATGGACTGTTGGTGACCCATCAAAAATGCTTTTGCAGAAAGTTAAGAAATTTACGCCTTTTGATTAATATAAACCCTACTTGTATACGGATCTCTTAATCTGCAAGTTACTAAATCCAAAGAATTTTTTAATATTACAGTATTCTGAGTTGCAATGCCTAGATATAGTAACCATCTGCCCATCGATGGCCACCGATTAAGATGCCACGTGGCGAGATCGTGCACAGGGATAACTCAGACATGATTCATGCTTTACGGAGTGGTTGGGTTATCTATAAACGTTGGGTAGCACTAACTAAAACCACAATTAACTTGATAAGAAAATTTATTACACTAAATAATTACAAAGATACTCCATCGGATCACTTACCTGATACAGATGGGACTTTACACCCGATCCAGCCAAAGGCCAGCACACAAAGACAACCAAATCATGTATATCACTCTCACGCCACTAGGGGCTGAGGTCGCACACACGTGACGTCACTGCTACACTATCCATACAAACTCTAGCTTCTGCACCGATCAAATCAGTCACTGTTGTGACAATGTTTGCAAAAGAAAGTATGTTTTCTGACGTCCTGAATTCTAGGTTCCCAAAACTTAAGCTAGTGATTTACTTTTGGTTAAGTTCTCATAAATACACAATATTCTTAATTTAACTTATAGTAACTGGTCTTTCTCTTAATATATAACATTTATTGCTACTGAAGTAATGTATGAAGCTCCCAATAATTTATTTATAAATAATAAAACGAGACACTAATTCCGATATTGGAACACTACTCCCTCTACATTCACTCACCAAGGCGGCCAGAGTTCGATCCCAGGCGACCACAAAGTGAAATTTGCAGTGGACAACACGGCGCTGGGGCGGCTTTTCTCCGGGGCCTTCGGTTTCCCCCACCATCATATTCCACCGGTACTCTATCTTCATCTCATGTATCATCAATGTCACCGCCTGCGGTGCTGTGTGTAGTAAAAGCGGGAGTTAAGCGCTACACATTTCATTTCTCTACATTCATTTCCATGAATGATTCACATAACTAATATTGTAGAGACCTATCATCAAAATTTCACTCCAAAATAACACATTTTGGGACAATTTGAAGCATTTTATTCTGATAACTTCTTGAGTGTCTGATATAGTTCTGATCCATATAAGGATAAATTAAAATGTACACCTTGTCAGCTGCCTCGATTTATAATTTATATCAAAAGATTGCCAAGGCCCTTAAATAAGAGGGCTTGTCAAATATATGGTTGTTTTGTTTAAAAAAGGAAAAAGCATTTGAATATTTTCGGAAGTCACCCATAACAATTTACATGGGTACTTTTATTTATACCTTTCGCATACTCTGATTCGTTTGTGGAATTTTAGTTAAGCTCTAATTAAGTTTTTGTACCTTCTCTCAACTTTAAAAGACAGTATGGAAGTAAATAGACTATATATATATATATATATATATATATATATAACACGGAATTCTCATTAGCTTCGTCCCTTTTTACTTTCGCGTTGTTGCCACTTGCTAATAACATGGTATAGGTAAATAATTAATTGTAATAATTTCTATCTTTGAACACACTGTCTTCTGCAGAATATTTTCTCTATCAGATTACGGCTTTTTACAGTCGTTTTGTGTTTCTATGGGCCCAAATTTTTCGAAAATGCTCTTTTGGTGGAATTAGGATATTTCTATTTCTATGTATATCATGCGATAACTATAAAGCTTACCGCTACAATACAACAATTTTTTCTTAGGTAGAGAAGACTATAATGCTCCTACGTGCCAAGGTTTAATTCACCATCTTAAATCAGACGAGTGTTATAATTTTTTACATTAAGTAATTTCGGAAAATTTTATACATACCACTAGAAAATATAGGCATTGAGAAACTTTTTTGTTATGGAGTTTACATCGGGGGACAAAGCGAGAGATATATAAGGGAGAGTTGAGGGCAATTTTTAAAAGAAACAGCAATCGTTTTAACTTCTGGCATTCGTCGCATGTGTCAAATAAACATAAGGCATTCATCTATTAAAAGAAACGGCGACACGCGCGAAACAAGGAAGGCACCACACCGTGTAAAGCGATGCAATCAAAGTGAACACGTTTGCAAGAGGAGCTCCTACGACTATGTTTATAGGTGCGAAAGATTGTGAAGAGTTACGTGAAGCTATTTAACAGTTTTGTAAATACTTATAGTTATGGAAGGAGAAGCTAAGAAGAAACAAAGTACTGGTAAATTATGAAGTGAGGACCGCACGTTAGTATTGAATGACCTGTTATTTTCCTAGTAAAATTAGTACCAGTAAGGCAATGAAAGAAGCAGCTAAGTCTACCGGGTACTCAGAAACATTAGTAAGTATATAGATTAAAACAGGAACGAATTAAAGGTACCCTATGAACTTCATAAAGTAAGGGCGGGGAAACAAAAGAACGCTAAGTAAATGCAATATATGGAATAGTGCAAAACGGAGTGCGGCCTATTGCTCATTCTTTGCTGCTTGAAAAGATTCCACCCACGATGGATCTAGTTTTGGCAAGTGATGACGACACCCTACCTAATTTTTCAAGGGCTACTTTGAATCTGCTCTTACACGATTTGAGTTTCGAATATGAAAGAAGGGGTAACAAGTGTATACTAATAGAAAGAGGCGATTTCAGGTTTGTCGCCGAGATTAATGGACGACGAAATGCAAGGTATTGCACACTTATCAGATGATAGAGAAGATGCACAAAAGTAACTGACATATTTGAAGCATATTTAAAGCCTTTATCATTGCATGCCGCCATTTGGTTTGTTATAATATATATTTCTTACTGCGAAAATCTTGTTTTGAACCACTAAAATCAACAGCAAAAGGAGGAGTAAAAATTAAAATGCACGCACTGAAAACCTGAATCTCTTAAAATAGAGTTTAATAGCAGTGTAGATGGTTTCGTATTAATAATGTATAATTTACAATATAAAACCGACAGACCGGTCGCCGCGGAGGCCGAAGATGTGATTGTCCGTACAGTACATGTGGCAACAGGTCGCCCCATAAGACCTGTACTGTTTTCTAAGCGTGAGACACGCTATATTATTATTCAATACAAGTCTGCTCAGATATACAACAATACAGCTTTCATAATGTTTTATTCACCTCCTGTAGTTGAATTTGCCATGTTTGTAATAATTGTTTTTTATTAAAAATAGATTCTAGACAAGAGCAGAAAATGTTAAGATGATATGAAACATTATAACAGATTAAGAGACAAGAGAAAATACAAAAGAACCATGTGGAAGAATAACTATTGACGTTACTTGAATGTGAGTAATAAATTAGTGGACTTCACCAAAGATTATTATTCATTACTTGTTTATTTAAACATAAATCCTAATAAAACAAAGAATAAAGTAATAATTATTAAATTGTTGCTTATGTTTATTCACTACCTGTTACTTTATCCAAGAACCAGCCTTTTTACAAAGGGAGATTTAAAATGTACAAATCATATACAACATCAAAAAACTCCATAACAGTTATTAATTCTATATACAAGATATACCACTGCTTCAATACAGTATATAAGAAGGTTCGAGGTGAAATGTTTAGAATTTCCATAACTTAGAATGGGGTAACTTATAAGATTCTTATCTGGCAGTTAGGTGTGTTTTATAAAGTGAAACAGGTCACTTCCTTAGCAGAATATCAACTGTACAGCTACAAAAACAAAACGCTTGCTTGCAAATGATGATTATTTTAAACATAGGAGTTATAATGGAAATTCCAGTAGTTGATTCTCCAGTGAAGACATGAACTTCAATGGGCGTGTCCAAAACATACAATCATGATTGATGTTTAGGGAAACACTTTTACCTCGAGTTCTAGAAACAAAGATAAAAACCGACCTGAGAAAATTCAGTTACTTATTAATGATCGCATGAAGTCTCTATTTGGTAGAAACACTCATAATTCAAGATATACCCTAACCATTATCACAAGAAAGTCCATATATACTACGAATAATTTTCAACTCGTTTCTAGATATTGTTATTTTATTCTAGTAGCATAACATATGGCAAGGATTCCACACATGAATATTGTCTTCCATTCTGATGCTCTTTGCATTGGTGCTCACGTATCTCTATGTATCAGACACGCATGTGGCAAAGGAGAAACCGAAAACATGCCTTTCTTTCTACTATCGACTTGCTTGTTTATTCATGCGAATTCTTCCCCCAACATAAGAGTACACGTGTTCACTTTTATTCGTTATTTCCCGCCCTACGATTAAGCAAGAGTCTATCTAGAAATCATAGTGTCCTCTATGGAAAAGCGGAACAGTGAGTAAATTACATCGCTCTTTGGTTACGCTGATAACTAATATAACCAGCTTCCCCTGGATATGAATACAGAGCCCAGCAGCTTGATGTTTGAATGCTCCTTTCGTACTGGCATTATAATTGGCGAGACATATAAATATAATATAAATATAAATCTAGCATTCAGACAAGTCCCTCAGAGCGTAATGTAGTCAAAAGTGTCCAGGTACCGTCAAATTCACAATAATATAAACGTTTTACGTTTTATCAGTATATGATATAAACGTTTTGTCGTTCTCACGCTTAATTAACCTGTCTATTAATGTTGGTATCCTTATGTCTTTTAAAACCAATAGGTGTATCAAACATTTCCAAGATACATGATCAGTTACTCGTAAAGGAGAGACACTATATGCTATAAACTGCCTGGTTCCAATCTAGAATCAATAAATAATTAAATGACAGAAAGGCCTCAAGCATACCTTCTCGCAATACAGAGAAGACAGGGAGAAAATATAAAACAAATATAAGAAAATGGACACACAAGACTATGCACTAGATATATTTTCTTGTTTAGACCTGGATAAAAATTTGTACATACTGTAGCACTAATTTATTTTTCATTCCTGTAACATATCCTGCTAATTTTCTGATTTGTAATGAAGTTACAGTGTGAGGAGACTATGTGTGATAGAAATGAATGGAAATAAAATTGAAATATTTCTATTTTACGTGACAGGTTTACAATATCCATATATGTCAACTATAACAGAAAAGCAGATGTTCATTGTAAAAAAAAGTGTTATTTGACTTATCATTTCGTATATTATATATGGTATACTTTTATGGCCGCATAATTAGCTTTGCAGTGCACTGCATTGCAGTATGTAGTTTTTTTAAATAGTTGTCGTATCTACGCACTAGGAGAAACTACGCACCTTTATATTATGCGGGCAGATCCACCTCTAAAATAGTATATTTACCTGCCATTAGAGGGAGGCCTCAAAGCTGCTGTCAGCGCATCAAATACGATGGCAAGCTGCTAGGGGAAACGTATATAAGTTCGCTCATCAGCGATGCTATTAATGACGTAAAATTTTTTCACGGTAAATTCACAGATAAAAATGAACACCGTGTATAATAGTACACTCGCTAAAAAGTGGAGACGAACCACCTGTTTTTATACTAAGCTTTCTCTAAGTACAGTGTCCGTGCCATTAATGGATCCCAATAAAAGCAATGTTGTTTTCGGACTTCTTACGTAGTTTAACTTGAATGCAATTAGGTATACGCAAACTTAATTTGGGTCTAATGAATCTCTATCTATTTGTTTTAGAAAATATCTGCAAGCGAATCGTTAGTAATTTGAATTTATTGTGCTAAATCGTCTAGGTGCGATCTACAGCGTTTAATGTTTTGTGCCTTCTCTCACAACAAAATTATATTGTACTCCTAGTTCGTGAATTTCGTTCATTAACGCCACTAATTGCTCGTAAGGTGTACTGAAGTTGGAAAGAAACGAGAGCAAATAGCTTTTTCCGTTAAGAAAAACAAACTGAGGTAAATTATAATTATTAATGATGAAAAAAGTACCACTTTGGCAATGAAATGGAAAATCCGTTAAAGTGGGTCACTCTTTCATAACGAGCACAGTGCCACTGATGAACTTCTCGGTCTATAATAGATTTTATCCTAAATGCAATACTGAGGTAATGTCACAATAAACCGAGCGTGATGGCTCAGGAGATTTTGTATGTGGTCCGCATTCAGGGAGGTCCGGGTTTGATTCGCGTGGCTGACCCACCTGACTATTGGCTTTGGGGGGGGGGTGTATTCCGAGGTCGTTAGGCGAATGCTGAAAACGTTAATTACATCCCTCGAAAATCCTGTTCCTCCATTTTATTTCCATTATCGTTTATCATCATCTCTCATCCGCTGGTCTCTTTCAGGGGACGTGTCGGCGGGTGTGTCAGCGGTGCATGGAGGAATGATATGCTCTGAGTGAACCACTTTCTCTTACGGTAGGTCGGTTGTTGGTCTCTCGACCTACTGCTGGGATTGCTTCCCAACCACACTAGTGGGAGATGTTCGATGCCCTGGCCTTAGCGAGGACGTTTCCATCTAAGTAAAACGTAGGGACCCTGCCCTCTGAACTGTGATGGCGCCTTAGGCTACCCGCATTCTCTCTCCTCTCGCCTCATCCTTCCTCCCTGGATACCCCTCTTGGGGAATAGGTGCAATAGGCCCAGACTGGTCGGAGTGCATCAACGCCGTAGTAAAAAAGAAATGTCATATCACTTGAGTTTCAAATGTTATTTATTTATAATGGAACCCTTTTTTCTAATTTACGTCCTCCAACGTTAAGTCATATCGGACGGTGAATGAATTGGGTGAAATGATGCTCAAATGAGCCCAGGGTCCAAACAGCTTATAGCTACGCTACATTCGTCTTTTAGGATAAAGGAAAACCCCGGGAAAATCTTATCCAGGCAGCTCACTCTTACCGAGATTCGAACTAAGGACCTCTTGAACTTGAGGCAGACACGCTACCACCACGCTAACGAGGCGGGAGCTTCCACGCACGTGTTTTGAAATCATAGTTATAATTTAGATTATTTAACTTTTTAATCATTCAAATTGAATAATAAGACTACAATAATACATTAATTGAATATTAAAGTGAAGTATGTGGTACTTTTATTACCCTGTGGCTATCCTTTACTAGCAATTTTGCATGACAGGTGTGTCTTTCAGATGTACGTCTTACATTTGACACACTTTAGGGGAATTTTGCTATCAGTTTTTGCACATAGATGACACCTGCCTCTGTTCTTACTCTATCATCATCTTCTGATGTGGAAGGTGCACACTCAAATGATAATGTTTGTACAATGTGTCTTGCAGCATGTCCTTTTGACAGATGTCCTTGTCTTTTTATTTCCTCATAGATTAGCTGCTTGCCAAGTGTTTCTAAGAACAATCTTCTCGCTGTAGAATGTTTGCTTTCAATCGGGGGTAAGCTGACTTCCATAATACCTAAGATTTAAATACAGATATATCCACTATATTTGAGAACACAACAGGCTATCTGTATTATGTAAGTACTGCCATTTTTCGAATGTGCCCATAGCTCCTTTTGTAGCATTGTAGTCTAACATAATTTTAAGTTTTCTTTCAATTTTCTTACCATCACTGATTTCTGGGTCCTTGTGCAAAATGCTTTGCAGTTCAAAGCAACAATGACCTCAGTTCTTCATAACTGTCTCACCTCCACTGTTCAGGGAACGGAGTTTATTTAAAGCAAATGCTTTCAAATTTGTGGACCATCAAAAATTTTACTCTGTCAAAAGAGACCCGTTCACTTTATGAAGTTTAAAGCAAATTCTTATTGAACTACTTATTTAACCTGACGCTATCCATAGTGTATTTTAATTATATGTGGTCCAATGCACTAAAACAGGAAAGATGTATCACCCAAGTTTCTTATTTTATTTGTAATATGTTTAAATTATTTCTATTGATAACGGTAGATAGAGATTTTATAGAGTGAGTGAATGAGTGAGTGAGTGAATTTGTGAGTGAGTGATTGAGTGAGTGAGTGAGTAGGTGCATGAGTGGGTGGGTGAGTGGGTGAGTGAGTGAATCAGTGAGTGAGTGGGTGAGTGAGTGAATGAGTGAGTGACTGAGTGAGTGAGTGACTGAGTGAGTGAGTGATTGAGTGAGTGAGTTATTGAGTGAGTGAGTGAGTGAGTAGGTGGGTGAATGAATGAGTGAGTGAGTGATTGAGTGATTGAGTGGGTGAGTAGGTGGGTGAGTGGGTGGGTGGGTGAGTGGGTGAGTGAGTAGGTGGGTGAGTGTGTGGGTGAGTGAGTGGGTGGGTGAGTGGGTGGGTGAGTGAATGAGTGGGTGAGTGAGTGAGTGATAGAGTGAATTAGTGAGTGAGTGAGTGAGTGAGTGAGTGAGTGAGTGAGAGAGTGAATTAGTGATTGAATGAGTGGGTGAGTGAGTGAGTAGGTGGGTGAGTGGGTGGGTGGGGTAGTGGGTGAGTGAGTGAGTCAGTGAGTGTGTATTTGAGCTCTAAGACCCTCGACTTGCACTTGCACTTTCAGGCTTGTGAATTTATAGGTACATTATAATTTATAGTTTATAAATTGAAATAAAGTGGACTTTTTTCTGTTTGTTACTTTCTTTTTATATTTTGCTAGGATTAGTTTTTATAAAGCTTTAACAATATTGACTCTTATTTTAATTTTACTCCTCTAACGTTAAGTCCCTTCGAGGGGTGAACTGAAATCGTTGAAATGATGTAGTAATGAGCCCAGGGTTGATTGAGCTTTCCGACATTCCTCTTACAGGATACGGAAGAACCATGAATAAAGAACCTTATCCAGATAATTCACCCTAATTGAAATTCGAACTTGGGACCTCTTGAATGTGAGACAGACACGCCACCATGTACAGAGACAAGTAAAATTTTGATTAATCACATGCTTAAGAAAATGCCATAGCGAATTAATTTAAAACATTAGATTAACAAAATGTAGATCGTACTAAAGCATACAGTTTGTGGTAAATTATTTTTAGTATTTTCGGGATATTTCCAATTATTATTTTAATTTAAAAATACTTATAGTTTTCTAAAATGGAAGAATTTAATATTTGCTTTTCTTTTATTTCTTGGACATGCAAAGAGAATGCAAAATGATATTATAGGCACCAGGTTTAAACAAATTTTACTAACGCTTAATAGTAAAGTATTATCCTATTTTCATTTTATATGTAAAGAAATATGTAACATAACCATTACATCATTAAAATAAAGAAAAAATCCTATTTTAAAGATCAGAACAAGATTGAGTGAACACAAAGGACTTTGTTGTAATAGCTAACTCCTAAGTAATTTGAAACAGTTTTGAGCTCACTGCGAAAGAAAATTGCCAAGATTTTGAGAGCCTTAAAAGAAGATGCGTTTAAATTCCCAGCATTATCATCCTTCTCGAGAACTAACATTAGTCGTTTGGAACCCTCATCCCTTAATCACAATGTGATGATCATTTGATGCCTAAATTGAAGGAGCCATTACAAGGCATTACGTCTTTCTACCCTGGAAGACGTTTCCAATCCAGTAGCGCATTAGATTCTTAAAGCAGATGGTTTTCGGTGTCTTCATAATCATTAGTGACGAGTGATTATCGTTAGCATCACTGAAAATATTAAGGATATATTTGGATATAAAGTTCCTAACTGTCTTGTAGTAGAGAAGAGTATGGAAGGCCTAGCTTTTCCAATTTTGACGTTTTCCCATAAACAGGTAAGTTGGTAGACGCGGTATAGGTATCACTCATTTAGGAAAGATTATAATTGTATATAAATAATTCTTGCGAGAGTTTACCTATTACGAAAGACTTCTGTCCTCGACATGAAGATGACAGCCCTCGTAAATAAAAGCTTGTAAACTTCGTTGTTCATCTATTGGCAGTTACTCACCAAAGTTTCAGCCTTTTTGGGTGCTCAGTTGTTATGTAATGGTCATTAAAGTGAGTTGATGTGAGCAAAAATTCGACAAAATCGAGTATTTGGCTGTCATTAAATATGTTTTTTTGAAAGGCAATGCGCCTACGCAAATAAAAGATGAGTTGAATTCTGTGTATGGGGATTCTGCACCATCATTATCCACAGTTAAATTTTGGGCAGCTGAATTTAAAATGGGCCGTAAGAGCTTGGGAGACGATGAACGTTCGGGACGTCCAACTACCGACGAAAACATAGCCAAAGTTCACCAAATGGTGCTAGGCGACCGCCGGATTAAAGTGAGAGATGTAGTAGAGGCTATGGACATGTCAAAAGAACGTGTTTGTCACATATGGCATCAAAATTTAGTTATGAGGAAGCTGTCCGCACGTTGGGTGTCGCGTTTTCTCACGTTGGACCAAAAACGTGCTCGAATGAACATTTCCAAAATTCTGTTGGCGAAGTTTAGGCCCAGTAAATTTGAGTTTTGGTACCGGTTAATTACTGTAGATGAAACTTGGATACACCTTTATACGCCAGAAGCAAAAATACAATCCAAACAGTGGACTGCTAAGGGGGAACTGGCTCCAAAAAAGCAAAAACCTTTTTTTGCCTGGGAAAGTGCTGGCGACTGTTTTGGGAGATAGTCATGGAGTGATTTTAACCTATTATCTTCACAAACAACCAGAAAAGCATTATAGGAGCATACTACGCATCATTACTGGAAAAGCTGAAGTCAGAACTTGCGGAAAAACGGTCACATTTTCAGAAAAAGAAAATCCTGTTTCACCAAGACACAAGGCTCACACCTCAGCAGTTTCAATGGCGAAAATCCACGAATTACGATTTGAACTGCCTGACCATCCGCCTTCCTCACCAGATCTGGACACAAGCGACTTCTTTTTCTTCCCGCATCTGAAAATTGTGCTCGGAGGACAGAGATTTTCGTCAAATGAAGAGGCAATTACCTTCGTGAAAAATTATTTTGCAGAGAAAACATTGAGTACTATTTGGACGGGTTACAGAGATGGGAGCATAGCTAAGAGAAGTTTGCAGAGTCACAAGGAGACTATGTTGAAAAATAAAAAATAAAATATCTGAAAAAAGTCTTGTATCTTCATTAGGTCGGAAACTTCAGGTCACTTATGTATATTATAGGTAGGAAAATATAAATATATTTCTTGTTGACAAAATCAAAGGAAGAAATCCGTATTGTAGGTTTTATTAAAATTTGTTTTTCAAAATATAACGACTTTTAGTTTGCGAATTAAAACATACGCTTGAAACAGCAGCACGCTGTTCCGTCTCATTAACTGAGGCATCCACCCCCGTAAAACCCACATTAGACCCTCATGTACAGTTAACTAAAATTCCTATTTTCGTTATAACCAAACGTTACATCCCATTTATATTTCACTTTATTAAATGTTTTATTAAGAGACTGTGATGTTCTGCAGTCACATTTCAACTGTGCCAATTCTTCTGATATTTTATTACAAAATCTTATTTTCCTCTCTGCTTCCAGTATGTTTCAGTGTGGAGTTTGTTTTAGATATAAAGATAATACAAGATATTGAAGCGATTGTGAAACTTGTAACATGTAAGAAGGGACGTCTTAAATTCCCGTCATAAGCCGACTATTCAAAGAATATTAATTAACACATTTTAAAATGCTAAAATAATATTTCTCAAATTGTCCGTTATAGCGCATTTTATATTCTGTGGAGTAATACTTTGTCTACCATTTACTTTTACTAATTGCAAGGATAAAACTGAAGTCGACTTCATAACGCATTTCATATTCTGTGGAGTAATATTTTGTCTACCATTTACTTTTACTAATTGCAAGAATAAAACTGAAGTCGACTTCATGGGCTTTTAGCAGAAATTTCATGTATAAAAAGTGTTCAAAGTAATTTTTGTATTTTCAACAAACTCTTTGTAAACATTTTGGGAAAATTGAATATATCTACATTTTTTTCATAGAAAGAATACTTTGAGGTTTAGAAATGACAGCTTGAAAGTCTTGGAGTTATCTTTAGGTAGCAAAGTAAAATGGTGGTCCTGAGTTGCATAGTTTGGGTAGGTCAAACAACTTCAAGCCAAATAAAGAAACCTCTGAACAAAATTAAAGTAATCTTTGCTCGTTCTTACAGAAGGAGGTAGTGAAAACTATACTATTTTAGGGGTGTCCATAAATGAAACTTAATTTCAATTTAAATATTTTGAATACTGCAGTTATTAAAGTTTTGAATACGTAAAAATATGCTAAAACATTTATTATTGTTTCGGATTTTTATGAACTTCAACAAGTTTTCTACAATTTTGAACACTTTAACTTTAGAACCTCTTCATGCTTTGAATAGCTTACCACTCCTTGCTTACAACGCGCTTGGGAAAATAGCGACGTTCAAAAATAGTTAAACAATCAATTACTTACTTTGTCCATGTAGAAAGCTTTTTGGCAACAAGAGTTACAAAGACACCTTTGAGTGATTTTTACGACCTCTGTGGTGCTCTTCTCCAAGGCAATCTATATTACCTACTCTTTAAGGATGAACTGATGAACTTTGTAGATGACCTTTGCTTTATGGACCATCAAGCTGTCATCTGAGCAAACTTCAACCGTAAAGCTGCAGCCAAGTCCTTCTGATTACTTCCAACATCGTTACGTGGAAATTGTGATTAGGCTTTTAGGGTTATTAAGATAATAAGACGAAACCACCTAGCAATAACCTTTTTATGATGTTTTAGATTGCAACAAATTAATTAACTCTGTGTGACTACAAACGTCTACAGTTTGCTTTAAAGCTTATAAGTATTTGCTAATTTCGCCAAATGCCATGTATTGGTTACTCAACACTGTACTCTCTACTTTCCTCTGCTTTCAAAGATAAACAAAGAAATTTGTAAATATAATTGTTTCACTAATAAAATGTAGAATCATTCATAAGTGATGGATGTGAATTGTTATGCATTATGCGAAATACTGCGCCACGGCTTCTCCGCAAATCATATAGGTGGCTCACACCAGCAGTCGGCTTATCCCGGATAACATCGATGTCAAAAGGTTTGCCTAAGCAGCACTGTAAAAGGGAATGAGCCCCAAGAGAGAGAATACTTTGCTAAACGAAGGACTGGTTCTGTAGCTCAGTCGGCAGAACATACCTGCTGTGCGAGATATTCCGAATTCTATTTCCTGCTGGGCTATATAAAGATGTCTTTAAACAAGACTGCTTAACGGTGTTTCCATGATCTCTTCTTTGCATGCTTTTGCTTGTGCAATGGATGTCAATTAATAACCAATTCTCCCATTAATAGGAGTTAAGAATTGTGGTAAGCCGAAATACATGTTAAGTACAGCTTGAATATTTATTCTAACTAACGACCTTCATCCACGGAACAGTTACTAAGCCGAAATCTACCCTTCCTTCTCCTATATGGCGCTGAGTTATAGTCCATGTTACATTATGCAATATGTAGTGCGAATCGTCTGTCCCAGTGTACAGCTGAGTCCAAATATTGTCGTACGTATGTAACTGTGACTTTACATATGCTAAATTTGTGATAATTCCTGCGTTAATTTCAAAGTTAAAGGGATATACGATTCCTTATATAACTTGTGATCACCGCCCTTTATGGAAATATTGATGAAGAGAATAAACATAAGGAAATTAAAAAACTGCAGAAAGTGTTTGTTGCAGCTACTGTTCTGTTTTCAGTCTTTTTCTATAAAGATGAAAACATAGCATGGAAGGAGCATCCCTTGGGACTCCTAAAATACCGCAAAGTCCCGAAAAGGGTAACAGAAATTGACGAAAGAATGAAAGCATTTAAGGAATTATAATTTAAGATAGTGAAATGTAAAGCAGCTACAAGCCAAATATTTAAATCCACTGGATACGAAATTAATACGAAATTGTTCTCTTCGTGCTCTGTTGTGTAGAACGGAAACCATTACTGGCACTGTCGACCGACCACAAGAAGGCAAGCTAGAGGAATGTGTAACGTAAACACTTTTGTTGTCCCCACGGTGTTTATGTCGCCCTTGCCAGTATGACAAATATACTAGGTTCGTTTTAAATACGCCAGTGTTGTCACATAGCTCACCCATGCATAATACCTATCACTGTATTTACTGCAACAAACATTAGATTCCCCCAGGGGCCTACTTCGGTAGGTACGGGTTTGGCGCACTCGGGGTCCCGAGCCAACAGTCTCCCTCGTGTGGGCTCCTCTTCGTGGTTGAGGGAGACGGTCAACAGGCCCACCCACGTGTAGGCCGTGCGTGGAGACCCGTGGAGAAGGTTTTTAGATTATTGTCTAGTTTAGAGTTTAGGATTTAGTGAACGAAATTTTTAGTAGGTTTTGATTGATGTTTTGATTTTATATCTGGCTTTTTCCATGAAAAGTTCTTTAAAGGGCGCTGATGACCGCCGTAGTTGAGCGCCCTGATATATCATCATCATCATCATCATCATCATCATCATCATCATCATCATCATCATCAAACATTAGATCTGCAGCATGGGTGACTAATATACACTGTCACACACTCATTTCGTAATAAACATATCCACAAAGGGAGCAGATAAACAATACAAGACCCTCTCCCCTTCATTCGCCTCTGGCCTTCTTGTGGTGGGCATGCTGCTCAAAAGGTTATCCTAGCTCTATTTGTGTTAATAGAAACCTGTCAGATAACGCACTAATTACTCCTCGTGGACATAACATCTATCTTCCAGTTGTAATCCCTAAACATTTCATTGGCTGACATGCGTTCATTGGTGCTTAGCAAACGTCCGAGAAGCGCGCCAGTACCCCGCTTACTTTTCCAAGAATATGTAGCAGATATTTCATGTTGTTAACAAGAATATTTAAAAGAATTGAAGTGTGTAATGAAATAGATAAATCTTGTAAGTTAGGTGATATGTAAGCATGACAGCCTCAAATGAGAGGAAGTTGATAAATGTTTTAAATATAGTTTTTTCTGTTTAAGAACGTCGTAGGAGAAAGACCTACATATGTGTCTCTCCGAGGTTGTGCAGACTTAGTTTAGAGTGTGCATTTAAGATGCAGAAATAGTGTGTGTGTTAGAGAGTAATAGTTAATCAATGCACCGGTCATCGTTTGTTAAAGAACAACGTTTATATTATTTAAACTTGTATCACAATTTGAAAATACTTCGCAAGACTGAAATCTTCATGTTTGCAAAATAAAATAATAATTATTTGTCCATTCTTCAGCAATAGTAATATTGGCTTCCTCTACTCGGAGATTACAACCTGGGAAAATAACTTATCTCTCCAGAGTTATTGATAAACCTACAGATCCAGAGTTGCAGGGGAAACCTTTAGATGCCTTCAAGATCGTTACCAAAGGTGAGAAATTCATATGCATCCATCATAATCTCATGAAAATGCATCAAATAATGAGTGCGTTATTTTTGATGTTCTATTAATAAATATAAAACCAAGGTAATGTTTGGAGCAGCGTATAATAGAGTACATAATTAATTTAGTAAAAGTCTTGGTTCCAGTCTTTCATTTAAATGTTTCATTGTTCAAGAAGAATTGCAAAAATGTACACTCTAGTTAATCTGCAGTAAGTACAACTATATAACATTAATCATTCCTAAAAATCAGCAACACTAAAGAAAATTATATCTTAATACACACAATTTTGCTCCTTAAAATAAATCCAGCGATAAATTCTATTACATTATTGCAACATTCGTAAATATAAACATGCTCAGATGCACGTCCGCTTATTGTTACAGGGATCCTCGGCATAAGAATGATAAAAACTGTCGAAGTAACGTTCAAATGGACGCGAGGTCCCGATAACTAAAACGGATAAGGGGTCACTCAAGACATTCTAACCTCGTAATTCTCCCAAACTGAGATTCGATTTCAGGACCTGTTGTATATTATGCCCACACTATACCTTCACACCACTGAGATTGGGACACAGGTGAATTATTTTTGAGAAATAGGTAAGGTTTCTCAAAATTCAAGCATTTAGCAAAGAATAGCTGGGCAATGGCTAATACAATAAAACAGTTTATTTCACATACAGCTTTTCCTTTGATAGGACCCATATTTTTTGTACGGTAAAAAATCCATCTCGTAGGATATTCCATTATGCAAAAGTTTCTCAGGATAAGGAATATTTAGGTAGCTATTTTCTCAAAATTGAAGGTACATATTATATTTTTTCCATGAAAGAGCCTTAAATACATACTATTCAGTCAAAATGTATAATCTTTTGAGAGACTTGAAAATTTTGTAAAATATTGCCCCTGATTGACAGAAAACATTATGGTATTTGGAAAAGGAATAAAAAGAGGAGCAAGATAACGACCATTAGTAAACACAGACGTAATGCAAGTAAGTAAACAATAGAAGGACGCCATAAGTTTTTGTTGTTGTTTTTTTTTTTTTTTAATTTACGTCCTCTAACGGTAAGTCATATCAGACGATGAATGGAATGGCTGAAATTATGCTCAAATCAGCCCAGCGTCCATAGAGCTTAGAGTTACCCGACATTCGTCTTTCAGGATAAGAGAAAACACTGGGAAAAACCTTAACCCGGTAACTCACCCTGACCGAAATTCGAACTCGGGACCTCTTGAACTTGAGGCAGACACGCTACCACCACGCTGCCGAGGCGAGCAGACCGTAAGGGTTAATCACGTTCACGGACTGCTGCTCATGTTCCGGTTCATACGCAGAGATCCATGTTGGTCACCTGTCACAATCTTATATATAGAGTGCGATCCATATTTATATGAACCACTTCAATAGGCCATAAAATTTGAACCAATAATAGCACACAAGTGCATCTTTGGGAGAATATAATAAACAATTGAGAGATTACATTACACTATTTACATCTCCAAGAAAATGTTAGAAATGTCCTCCACCAGCATCTATACGTGTTTGACTCGTTTCACCGTATTCTCTGAAGTTTTACGCAAAATATTCTCGCCACTGTTACTTATTTCTATTCGAATGGATTCACTGAGAACATCAACTGTCTGTGGCCCATTCTTGTACACTCCATTCTTTAGATATCCCCACAAGAAAAACTCCGGTGAGGTTACGTCACGGGACCTGGGCGGTCACAGAAATTTTGAGATTATTCGATTATCAAAGAAACTGGTTACAAGTTCCATGGTGTCATTAGATGTATTGCATGTTGCTCCATCTTGCTGGTATTAATCTTCTCTCAATTAGATATCATCTCCGTAAAACTTCAGAGAATATGGTAAGACGAGTGCAAACATGTATCCATGCTGGTGGAGGGATGTTCAATAAAGAATGATCACAACTTTTTTTGACAACGTACCTTTACTCAACCTCATAATTTTGATGGTCCTTCTGAAAATAGTCTCCCCTGAATGCGATGCACTTGTCCCAGCGTTTCTGCCAGTCTTAAAAGACATGCTGGAAACAATTTCTTGAGATATCCTTCAAAATCGCCTCCGCAGCCTTCACCACTGTTTCTAATGATGGATAGTGTCTCCCATGAAGGCATTTCTTCAAATTAGGGAATAGAAAAATGTCACATGGGGCTAAATCCGGACTATAGGGAGGGTGAGGGATAAACTTCACGTTGAGTTTTGCAAGATATTCAGCAAAAACATTGGCAATATTCGACCGCGCATTATCGTCATGCAGCATCCAGCCTGCTTCACGGAAATGTGGTCTTTTGTGCCTGATATGACTTGCAATGTTTTCAAGACATCCCTGTAGTGTTGTCCAGTCACTAATGTGTGTGCAGGTACAACATGCTGATAAACCATTCCATGAATATCAAAGAATGAGAAGACCATAACTTTCCCAGCACAAGCAACCACTTTTGCTTTTTGGGGGGTTGGTGATGAAGGAAATTTCCACACTGAGTTTTTCTGTTTGCTCTCAGGATCAAAATGATGTAGCCAAGTTTCATCAGCAGTGTTTGCGTTTAAAAGGAACTCTGGATCTTCCTCTAACATCAACTTTAACTGCGTGTTAACTCCATTGCAGCGGTAGGCGATACTGAACATGTCTGAACTAGCCTGATGCTAACAGGCGGGAACCAGGAGTACCAACAATGAAACTACTACGACTTGTTTGTTTCACATTAAGCTAACAGAATATAATAAGATTGAATTTTAGTGCGAAAAATTATGACCGTAAAAAGGATGATCATTAATTGTTGAACAGCCCTCGTATATATCTTTTGAGGTGCCACCATTATATTTCTTGAGCAATTTTGTTAACCAATCGAGCATATTTTTGAGATTGTGTTAAATTATTTGGGATCCAACGAGGTCAAACCTTTTCCACGACTAAATAATCACGCAATATGTTATACATGCTGATGTAACTAATACCTAAAGTTGCCCCAATCTCACATGTGTCGCATGTGTCTTACATTATTAGTTTTTGCACAGCATCAGTGTTTTCTGGTACAACAACTGATTTTGGTCGACTTTCACGAACTCCATCACCGAGCGATCGACGGCCATATCAGCGTTTCACGTTGGTAAAGGATGAAAGTTAGTTGATCGATGCACTCTTGTTTTGATAATAATCCACGTCGAAAGTAATAATAGGTCCTTTCACGAACATTTTCCCGAGTTAATTCCATGTTTTTGTTGAGACGCAGTTTTCAAGTTCATGTAAACCAAGCAAATGACACTCTATTAAAAAATGTCTGGAATAGACTATGGTCAACAAAGTCAAACTTTCCATTGGAAATGTCACATTGCAACTACAGCATTCAGGTTTGCCAAGACCCAAATAGTGCTCCTCGTACTATGATTACAAATAAAGGATGTTTCTTTTTTATCTATTTTTGTGTGTTACATGGCAACATTTATTTTTTATGCACTCCTCCAGACTTGAAGTCTCAGAACGTACAAAGAAATACCCTTTCAAACAACAATTTTATTTTATTAGGACCTGTGCAGCATGTGTACTGAACCAAGGAAAACATTATTTCTAATGAGTAGATTTTGAATTAAACAATAAAGCTACTTCTGTCTAAACTGAAATGTAAATTGTCACAACTGTCAGCAATAGGCTAAAGAGAATGCCAATTGGATGACTTAACAACATACACAAAGTCCACAAAAAGTACATTTGTGGGCTGGTGTAATTAATGACGGTGTAGCAGGCCCATTTGATATTGAAACGAATAGGATGGATGGTGGCGCAGGTTATGAGCAAATAGAGGTACTATCAGGGTATGCGTGGATATGTATGAGTAAGGAGAGTTCTAATGACACTGGAATGCCCGTTTCAAACTGATTTTATGACTGCCTTTTTATCATCACATCAATCTCGAAGTTGCCGTCAACGGTCATCAATATTTCATTGCTTAGAGTGACTTATGACGCGATAGTACTTAATTAATTACGTATGAACCTACAGGTATCTTTTCTCATCGCTTCTGCTCTGTCCCCGACCAAGATAGAACCAGAGGACTGGCCAACCAACTACGGTCTGTGTCCTTACTGGTGTGTCGCTTTCACCTCTCAAAAACCCTCTTTATTCATCCAAAAACAGTTTGTGAGTATTTTGTCCATTGTGATTATTAGTCTCGGTCATATCATTATTAAGGGTCCGAAGAATACCTATTCAAACGGAGTCAAGTGATATCCCATTAGATCCCTGCTAAGAACACTGTTTCTTACGTTTCTTTTGTCAAAATAACTATTCAACTCAATGCACCTGCTTGCACGTGTTGTAACAAAGATACACAATTTCTTTGAAATCCATTACGATGGTTTACTTATTGCATCCCTTAATTTCGGTATCAAAATTGATGGAAATTTAAATTCTGAAGTGTATTTACGCCTTCATGAAAATGAAACAATTCCTACTTGTGCTACATTATTTCCTAGAGAAGGAGGAGGAATTCAAAATGATATCTTATCCCAGCAAGATGGTGCTCCTACACCTCCTAGTATTGAACGGCCGCCAAGAACTCCTGAACTCCTTAGACATTTCCTTGTAGGAATATTTGAAGTGGAGGTTTTACAATGACCGGCCAAGAGACCTAGAAGAGTTAAAGCGAAGACTTGGGCAAGAAATGCAGCGAACAGTGTTGCTGGAGACATTAATTTGTCTAAAAGAGAGACTTGGGCATTGTTTAGCAGTAAATATAGGCCATTTTAAGCAACTTTTTAAGTGAATTCATCATGTGCTACAACACAGAACCACTAACTTTGTTATACGCTCTCTTGTTACATTCTAATATATTTAAGTTACAGTTCAAAAAAGCATCTAACTGTACGATCCGAGACCTGATGATGAAAAAAATGAAGAAATAAGTTATGTCATTACAAAGATAGTCGCACCCATTCACAATCATAATAATATGAAAACATGTTGACATCTTACTGCTTTTATTAAAAAAAGTCACTTCAAAAATTATAAGAACAACGTTACAAGCATCGCTTCAAACGTCTTACTCACGCTGTATACATTGCGTGTGCGTGCGTGCGTTTTCTTTCCTGAAATCTCTGAAAAATTTTAATATCAGCATAAGTATAGTGGGCGTCTTAGCCACTGTCAACCAATATACGCATACAGCTGGACTGAGCACATGAGAATGACTCCAAATAAGCTGTGAATGCAATGACGTCTGTTGTATGCATGTATACAGAGACTCCCATAAAAAATCGAACGAAGCAGAATACTAAGTTTTGAAAGTGAAATCAACATTTCATGTGATATTGTATTGAAGTTAATGATAATCGACAGTTACATGGTTCGTCCTTGTAAGAAAATAAACGTTATTTCACATAAAAGTTATATAATGCATGCTTTTTAAGAATTAAAAATAAATAAGGCATTTTTGGCCCTCAATATTAATCGGACATAACTTGAATGTGATACAAAACACGGCTTAGTACTTTGTGACTCTTCCTCTTCTTTTCAATACTTCTCGCAACCTTTTTGGTATGCTGTGAAACAACTTTTCAGGTAGGCTGTAGAAAGTCTGCTCCATTTCTCTTGCAACCTTTCCTTCAAGTGCTGCTTGAAGGTGATGGGAGTCTTCCGCACGGCCTTCTCCAGTTTATCCCATACTGCTGTTATGGGATTAAGATCTGGGGACTGAGGGGATGGATGCAGTGCATGAGGACAGTTGTAAAGTAACCATAGCTCTCCAATGTGGGCGTATGCTTCGGATCATCGTCCTGATAAAATGAGAAGCTGTCTAAAATGTCAATCATTTCTGCATCTTGTTTTAAATGTTGTTGTAATAGTCTAAGATACTCTTTTGTTCATGGTTGTATCTATGAACACCAGCTTTCCCACTCCCGTAGAGGAAATACAGTCCCATACCATTACACACCCTCCGCCGTGTTTGACTATGCCTTGTAAATTGCGCTCTTCCTCCACACAACCACTCTGCCGTCGGAACCAGCAAGGTTGTATTTGCTTTCTTCATAAAAAATAACTTGGTCCCACCAATCGGTTGTCTTGTTAACGAAGTCTTTAGCAAAATGTAATCGCTTCCTTTTATTCTTGCTGGGAATGTGTGACTTTTTTCTGGCTACGCGACCATTAAAATCTTGTTTTCGCATGACCCTTTTGACCATTTCAGGGCTAACTGTTAGTTCCACTTCTTCCTGAATCTCAGCACAAATCACTAGAGCACCTATACGCGGATTCTGTTTTACCTTCCGCATAATATAAGACTCCTGTCTATCGGTAAGAAGTTTTGGTCAACCTGGCTTTGCTGGAGATTCAATTCTGTCTTCATATTTATACAGGGGAATTATGTCACTAAGCATACTTTTGCTAAGATTCACAATCTCTTCTATTTCCCTGTATATTATGTTCTTTTCATAGTGATACAACACTAACTGTCTCTGTTCAAATGTACTCTGCTAACCTCTGGGCCACATACTCTGCTCTTGCCTTCTTCTTGGTGCACAGTTGACATACTTATTTTAGGATGTTTTATCTACTGACAGACTTCACCCACTCGTTTGTATTGCATTTAATTTGAGCTGTCTGATTCTTTTTGAGTCGTAAACTCCTGGTGTAAATAAGGTTGAATGGGAAAGCTCTTAGGTTAGCCACATTTTCATACTCCAAAATGGATCCTCATAGAAAATAATTTTTGCTTAACACAAGGAGTATCTTGAGGTTGATACACATAATCTAACCTGCTTTATAGAGCACTCCATAGTGAAATGCAAAGCCTGTGCGATTATTTATGGAAGTCAATGTATATGACCTTCAGAGAAATGTCACTATAGCAGAAGAAAAGCACATCAAAAGCCACGATTCCTTAACGTTAAACGCCAATTCATTGTACACTTTGACAATATTTTGTGAAGTAGACAACAAAAAGGTCTTGCAGATGTAAAAAAGAGTAAAACTGCATAAATATTTGTTAGTGATTTCATATAGCTGTACATGCCTCTATTAAAATGTGTAGTTGTTGCTAAAGGCAACTTTGTAGCAGTAGACCAGAAATGAAGCTTCCTTGTCCGTTTATTTGTGCACTTACCTTACTCAGCATTGATGCATGCAGGAAGGAAAGTAAATGAGCAAGCACTTTATAACAAGCGTGTAATTTGTCAAAACAATAGTAGAGACATTAGGATAATGAACAGTTCGTGCACCTTAGTTCTAGAAAATGTTAGGAAGCTATTATTTGATTAACACTACGATAAAGATTAAATATAGTGTCTATATTTATTCCCCTTGAAACATTTTAGCGTGAGGCATAACCAGCTGGTCACTAATAATAAAGTATAAATTGAACAGTGGTAACTAAATTGAAATACTTCTGTATATTAAGATTCCTTCTCCATAATAATTTTGGGCATTTATCATTTATTTTTCATTCTTAAGGCTTTAACTACATTTGAATGTTCTCTTATAAACTAGTTATATACATCTTTATATCTTTATATGCTAGGAAAAGGGTTATTTATATTAATAGATATTTTAAAAGAAATTTTGGTTAATACAGACGGAGGAAGGAGAAGGAGGAAGAATTTAAAATGATATCTTATTCCAGCAACATGGTGCTCCTGCACATTATGGTGGGCAGGTGGTGAATTAACTAAATCATGAATTTCCAGGAAGATAGATTGACAGAAGAGGAAGTATTGAATGGCCGCCAAAATCTGCTAACCTGAATCCCTTAGGCCTCTTTCTGTACGAAAAATATAAGTGGAGGACTTAAACATATGTGTGTGAGAGTGCGCTAAAACTAATTTTAAATAAATCAGCATATAATGCGATATGTAAAATATAAATTACATTTAATATACATAATCAAAGCTTATTCGAGTTTATCCTATTTAATTATTACGACCCCTAAATTTCATATTCTGTGGGTCAAGCGTGGTGAGTATTTTCGTGGTAACACTCATAATCTCAAGCTACAGTACCTCATTCTCAGCACCTTAGTACCTCACAGTCCTCATATTAAAGCAAAATGTAAACAAGTCTACTCTTCTCCTGAACCGGTTGACAAACACGGTGCCTGGCTAGCCCACTTTCACGTTTCTCTATATCCAGATGTTATATCTTTCCTCTCCAGGACAAACCTACATTCCTGCAGAAAGCAGCTCTGTGTGACGATTGCGTACACTACTTTCCCCGAAATAAGAAATACACTTGAGTTAAACAAAGGTAGGAGGTGGCCTTAAGCCCGCAGGCACAAATGACAAAATTCAACCTAAGAGTGCAACGTTGTTTTTAAAACACTCGAATTCCTACATTCTTGATTTCATTTACAAGGGGCGTCCAGACAGTAAGTTCTGTTTCAATTTATCTCCGCTGCAGCGGTACGATCGCGGTTCAGCACATGCGCGGTAGACGCTCGGTATCCAGGAGAAGAAACGTGCGCCATTGTGAGATCGCTGTCAGCCACGTACGCTTTGTTGTGCTTGTCTACAATGTCGGTGTTGATTGAAAATCCCACCGCTTGTGAAATCAGATCTGTGATTCGTTTTCTAAGTGCTAGAAAAGTGAAACCAATTGAAATTTATCGGCTGTCTAAAGGTGTTGTGTTTCTTCACGACAACCCACGACCACACACTGCAAATGCGACGAAAAACATCCTACAGGGATTTGGCCCCCCATATAGCCCTGACCTCGCTCATAGCGACTTTTATCTCATTTTGCATCTCAAATCTTTCCTTGGCGGTCAACACTTCAACAATGACGAAGAGCTGAAAGAAAATGTTTCCAACTGGTTGAAGACACAGGCGGCAAACTTCTATAAATAAGGTGTACAAATACTTGTGCCTCGCTATGACAAATGCCCGCAAAATTTCGGCAGTTATGTGGAAAATGAGTTTAAGAGTTGTAGAATTTTGTGCAATAAATAATTTGTCTGTATCTGTACACAATTTAATTTTATTATTAAACGAAACTTAACTTCTGGATATATCTCGTATAAACTGATTGTATATTTCACAAACATTCATTAATAAGTATTTTTCCCGCCTTAGTGGCGTGGTGGTAGCATGTCTGCCTCACGTTCAAGAAGTCCCGAGTTCGAATCTCCGTCAGGGTGAGTTACCTGGATAAGGTTCTTTCTGGGGTTTTCGCTTATCCTGTAAAGACGAATGTCGGGTAACTCTACGCTCCACGGATCCCGGACTCATTTGAGCACCATTTCATCCATTCCATTCATCGTCCGGTATGACTTAACGTTGGAGGACTTGAATAAAAAAAGTATTTTAAAATTTAGAGTTTATAAACTTCTCCACGTGTAGATAATTTCCGAAAAAGTGTTTATGCGTTTTACTACAGCTTTATTACAATAATTTGATTGCAAACTGGAAAACCTTGATTATTAGTTTGAAAATGCAACTAAATTGAGAGTACTTGATACATATAAAAGAAAACTGCTTGCCAAAATATCTGTCTTACAATGAAAAACGCAAACCAGTTTATACTTTATAGCATTTTCGTTTTATATTCTAAGTGTTATGTATTTACAGATTCTCTGTCATTAGAAACATTTAATGTCCTAAAAAGTAGCTGTTATTAAGATTAAAACATGCAGGTAATGACTAATAATTTGTACTATCCAAAACATCCATTCATTAGGGAATAAATTATGTTACCTTTATTTTCAAAAAAACAAACATGTTTACAGTGTGAGATATTATATTTAGGTTTCTTCTAAAATATTACAAGTTCTAAGTTGCATAATTATGCTTATAACCACTTACAAAATAGAAGAGAAAACATTATTTTAACTATTATACAGGCATAAACTGTTATATATTTTATAAACTATACATAAATGCATATGGTAATACACATATTGTTAATTACAAATGTTAGAAAGCGAAGAAATTGCACTAACAATGCTGAATTGTTTGTTCACAAGTATGTGCTGTTTAGGAAATTCTGTGACAGCTATAGATGCTTGGTGATATGTGTATAAATAATTATAAAAGTAACAAACCTTTACGTCACAGAACAATATTTTTCTTATTGATTACTTATATAATAAATCACTAGCAGATTGTTTCAGAATCATACCTACAGAACAAAGGAAAACCACCAAGCCCGTCTACATAAAACCAAATTCATCTAGTACTTCAATTGCAATATGCACATAAATCAAATTATATGCCTAATATGTTGTTTTCAAATGCTAGGCTTTGGCAATGAAGCCATTAGCTCTCTTGCTCTCCAATATTTCTGTGTAGTAGGTCCGGCAGGTAGGGCTTCACAGGTTAAAAGATGTTCTTCAGTCATTTCCTCTCCTTTGTTGCACAGAGGACAATTTTGACTTGTATAAATTCCTATTCTGTGTAAGTGTTTGGCCAAATAATCATATTCCGTAAGTACTCTAAAATTTGCTACTGTAGCATTACGTGGGATTTCTGGAATAATTTCTGGATCTTTAATTAAAATGTTCCAGTTTTTATCTTTGGCTTTGTAAGATATTGATTGGTTTTGTTTGATTTTATATTTGTCTTTGATTAATCCTTTTATGGATGTAAAGGGTAAGTTTTAACTTTGTTTCTGAATTAAATTTGCACCTTTTTGGCATGAAAATCAGCTGATTCATTTCCAACAATTCCACAATGTGCAGGTATCTGCTGTAATATAATTCTTTTATGTAGTTTTTGAAGTTGTTGCATCATTTTGTGATATTTTTTAATTTGGATTGACCTTATTTTATATGAACTTATTGCACATAATGCTGCTTTAGAATCAGAAATTATTACAGCAAATACGTCTATTTCTGTTTCTTCTATGACTTTTTGAAGGTTCATTTTTTACTCTGTGAAAGTCCTCCTGCATTCCATTGGAGAATTTTGAATGTGTTCTGTAATTGACGTCCTGCAGATGTCCCCACCCGGAGGAACTATTTTAGCTCCGGAGGATTTAGCTGAAGGACTTTTCATGTTTCAAGTAGCATAAATGTAACCGTTTTTAAGTGGATACCAATTTTTTGCTTGTAATGGTGGTTACATCATCCACTCACTTTAACCCCCAGTATGTCTGGAGGGAAGTTATGCCTAATATTAAAGTATGTCAAAATGACTTAATTTTCTGTGTCCTAGTCTCTCCGTGGTATAAGTAACAATTATCACAAATTATCACAAACTAACTTGATACTACGGAGATTCCTGAATTTAACATATTGTTTAATTTTGTTGTAGCTGATAGAAAACAATAATATAACTGAATAGAAGTCCAAGTATTCCGTATAAAAATGGAAGGTCTATGTTGTAACAATAGGCAGCAGTGAATGTCATTTCCAGTGTATTAATATCACTCAACAGCTTTTGTATTTCCATAGTTAGAGCTGTTTCAAGGTTTATAGATAACAAAGATGAATGTACAGTTTTAAAAAGACTAGTTTTTTCAAAGAGAGGGAAATGGCAGGTAAGAGACAAGGTTAAGAGCATCAATATTTGATAAGTAGTGCTGACAAGTGCATAACAAAATTCTACGGTGTGATAACTCTCCTCTAAGTGTCCCAGTACATTCAACGCCCTGTGTACATTTGTGAGGATAGTGGACAAATTATAAAGAACGTACATGAACACAGGTAAACCAAATGCAGAATTAAACAGGCACACTACATCATTCAGGCGGTTGTACATAACTCTAATTTGGTATACGTTTCTAATTGTACACGAAGGGAAGTTAAATGTAGAAACTGCCATTCCAGATTTAGGAATTCCTGACATTTCTCCAAATGCACCACAGATAGCTTCAGGTTGCAGTTGGAAATTACGTGTATATTTAAGTCTTATGGCTCTAATACGCTGCCTAATAAGTTGTACACTCAAACAATATATTGCTACAAAAACAGCACTAATTGCATCATAGCACAGTTTCACCAACATTACTGGATATATTATTGGAGGAAAAATTCTAATGCGACATAATGTAATAGCTAACCACACAGAAAAGGCTACTATCAATACAAATACAAGGTAAAATATCAAGTATATTTTAAGTTCCATATAAATCTTTTCTTTTAACATTCTACTTATATTCCCAAAATCATCTGTAAGTAATCTGATCATCAACATGCGTGCAGTAGACCACTTTACCACTGCCAACCAAAATATACTTACAGCTGCAGTTGAACACGTAAAAGCAGTCTGCAAATGAAAAGTGAATTTAGTGAATTGTGTAGCATAAGTAGCTGTCTGATTAAAATATAGTACCACTGCAAAAGAAGGAAAACACAGTATCAGCCAAATCAAGCTGGCCACAAGGGCGGTGCGATCCACCTCAATACGGTGCACATCTCCAACGTTATTTGTATAGTAGGAAAAAGGCAGCAATCCAAATATCTTACAGGCACGTAAAATTGGAGAAAAAACTGTATAAACGTCCTTTGGTGTTTCTAAAAGTTTGCACATATCTTCGGTTATACCTCAAAATCAAGACGTAGTGCTCTGCGTACCTTCACGATAAGATAGCAAAGAACCAAATGAAACTTATTTTCATTAGCTTTATGTGTTTATGAATTATTCAGCGCTACTTGACGTAACAAGAAATTGAGATAAACCATTATAATAGTACTCTGCAGATCAAAACGATATGTAGATCCATTAAGAAAATTAATGATGTACCAAAAGTTATTACTAAAATTACTTCCCGGCGTTGTTGCCACTGTTGTTCAAAGAGAATGCGATGAAAACAAAAGACGAGTGTGTTTCATTTCAAATAAAGTTATGTACATTAAAGTATAAGTGAAGTTTGTGTTGGTAGCGTGTTATAAAGTCCTTCTACCTATGCTCACATAATGGATGATTTGTAAGAAGTTATTTAAATCCATGTTTCATTTTCAAAAGTTAACAGTACTTTGTAAATAGGCACCAAAATGTTCAAAGAAAGAGCTCAAATTAAGTTTATTAAAGGAGCTCTGTATAACTAACATAATAATGAACGAACGAACGAACCAATGATTTAGTGTGTATATACAAAAAGTTTACAATTTACAACTTTAGGCAACATCTATTTGCCTTTGCCTCGTTGCTACCTTGGCTTCCATGACATTCTGGTCTTCTGCTCTGCCAGATAGCTCTTAACCTCCATGCCTCCTTGTTACTTAATTAGCCCCTTTCTCCGCCCTCATCTTCCTTCCTTATATTATTTACATTTCTTGCCCATTTTTGTTTTACTTTCCTTAAGAACTCACCAATACTTCTTATATTCTTTTCCTCCTTTCCCGCTAACATTTTTATTGCTACTATCCTCTTCTCTACGTTCTCCTATTTATCCTGCCAAACCTTTTGTCTCCACTTTGTAACCTCCTCACATTCTGTTACATAGTGATGTATGCTTTATTTCCTCCCACATAATTCCCTAGTTCCCTTTCCCCTGCCTCTTATCCCTCTTAGAAGTATTATTCCTGTTCTCATCCAAGCTAACCCTTCTCTCTCTTGCGTATTGTAGTAAACTATGTATGCTTCTCGTCCCCAATTTCTTTTAATTTCCTTGTAAATTTGTAATGATTTCACATTTTCTAGACTTCCTCATATTTCCTGCCTTTCTATATCTTCTATTCTGCATTTTACCAATTTACCCACATCGCTTGTATTCCTTTCCTCTAATCTCCATATATCTCACATTCCTATTTTTCCCCAGAATTCCTCCTATCCCTGACCACCAACTATTTGAGTTGTGTAATCTTTCTTTGCTGTCTCGTGCATGTTTAGCCAAACACTTATGCCAAAATTTTATTATTCTTTCCATTATTATTCCATTTCTTTTTGTCTTTTCTAGTAGCTGTAATTATTGGTAAGAAATTATCTTATGATTCTCGTTTGAGGTAAGATGCAGCCTTCTCACTACTCAGTTGCTATATTTATATATAATCGTAAAATACAGTAAAGTTGTTGTCATAATATAAAACCCTGACTTATTAAATCTTTACAGAATCAATGTCTATAATGTTCACCACTGAACCTATGGATAGCTGTTATTCCAATGACTCCATGTCTCTGATGTTAATGAATTCCTACAATCTGACTGACCAGTGGCTTGACCAGCTCCTGTCAGTTGACAACACATCCCACAGACGTCAGTCACAAGGTAATTTCTTACCAGTCGTAGAAAGAAGGCAAAAAATCAACTAAAAACACCATTAATAGTGTATCGAAAGTACAATGGGACAATGTATACTGTAATTGTGTCAATGAATTACAATGAAGGCATTTAACATATAAACTATTTATGCAAAACACGTCAATAATATTCTTAATTTATTTCAATTTAAAGAAAATACATAATCAGATTCAGCAAATGATATAATGTATTTGCAGCAACATTATGTTTAAAACAGCAATAGTCAACTATGCGATTTAAATGCCTCGATCAAAAGATTAAGCACAAGGTGTGTGCTAATGAAGGACAGAAAAGGCAAGTAGATGATAGTTAAATACCTGCTTCATAAATCTCTGTTCTAAATTTGTAGTAATAGGAATAATTCTTACAGAATTTAATTCTAACAGAAACTGAAACTTATATATAGTAATACATGTAATCTTGCCGAAACAATTCACACCTACGTATATTGACAGGTCAATGCTGAATCACTTCTGCAACGTCCGTCGTTTATCTCTATACAATGTTTCTTCATCTCACTTTCCACTTTTGAGCCTCAAACTAACCTCTCTTCATATGCTGATGCTTGAAGGACAGACATTTGACTTCAAGCCATTATAAAACATGTTTATTCAGAAGTGGTTTGTACCATCAATTCGAGTATCGTGAAAGGTTACTGTACCTCTCCCCATTTGTCGGTCGCCTAGACCTGACCTTTGTTCATAGACTTGTAATCGTGTTAATTAACGTATTAAAGCATTTTACCTATAATATTATATAAAGAAACCCTTAATGAATTGTAATTGTAAGTAGTTATTAAAGACTAAATCCCAAATGATATTGAAAATGCATTGCCTTTATTCATTAAGTTTTACTGAACGTTACCTTAAAATATGAAATAAAATTAAAGAAATGTAAGTTTTTATAATAGAGAACATTTGAAAATCGATAAAATAAAACGAGAGTAAGAAAGTTTGGTTTTGGAATTCAAGGCCAATTGATACATGTCTACGCGATTTCACTTTTTCGTCATGTATGGATATCTAAAAGAAAAATGCCACATTTGGACTCTGATTCCACTAAACTTAAGAACTTTTTAAAATCATTTTTAAATAAATCATTTTGTATAAAAATCTTTTTTGAAATTTAGTATATATCACTCTTAAGGGAGCAAAATCAAGATTTGATAACTGTGGAGGGGTAGTATTTCAAAATAGATGCATTCTGAATTGCTGCATGTCTCCTGAAACATGTAATGTGCAGAATACCTTTGTTTTCCTCGTTTTACTTGATGTAACTACTTTTCCAAACTTCCTGGATCGTTTATCCAAATTTGTCTTAGATTTGAATATGCCGATGCATAAAATAAATTTGTATAAGTTTATATTTCTATTTTTCTAACCATTTACGGGGGGACGGGGGTAAGTAGGAATATATTCTCAAACAATATACTACACTTCAACACCAAATAACACACAAACATATAATTCGATATTTTACTACAGTATTATCGAAGAATATATGGTTACACTATAAAATTATCTGAAAAAAATCAAGTAAACATGTTTCTGTTACATCTTAATGAAATTAGACAGAAATAAATATAATGTAGTCTTACGACATACGAGGGTGGTCTAAAAGGTTTCCGACCCAATAAAGATATAAGACATTGTTTTCAGAATTTTTTATTTTATTTTTCAACATAGTCTCCTTGTAACACTACTCACTTCTCTTAGCGATGCTCCCATCTCTGTAGCCCGTCCAAATAGTACTCGGCGTTTTTCTCAGCAAAATAATTGTTCACGAAGGTGATTGCCTCTTCATTTGACGAAAATATCTGTCTTCTGAGTGCAATTTTCAGATGAGGGAACACAAAGAAGTCGTTTAGGGCTAAATCTGGTGAGCAAGGCGAATGGTCAAGCAACTGCAACCGTAATTCATAAATTTTTGCCATTGCAACCGCTGAGGTGTGAGACGGTGCGTTGCCTCATTGAAACAGGATTTTCTTTTTCCACAAATGTGGCCGTTTTTTTTTTTTCTGCAGTTTCTTCCTTCAGTTTGTCAAGTAATAATGCGTAGTATTCTCCTGTAATGGTTTATCCTTTTTGAAGATAATCGATTGAAATAACCCTAATGCTATCCCTAAAAACAGTTGCCATCAATTTCCCAACCGATTTTTTTTTTTTTTTTTTTTTTTTTTTTTTGAGCCGGTTCCCCCTTTGCAGTCCACTGTTTGGACTATGTTTTTGTTTCGGGCGTATAGTGGTGTATCCCAAGTTTCATCTATCGTAATTAATTGGTGCCAAAACGGATCTATTGCACCTAAACTGCGCCAACAGTGCGTTGGAAATGTTCATTAGCACACGCTTTTGTTTAACGTGAGAAAACCTGCACCCAATGCGAGGACAGCTTTCTCACGTCTAAATGTTGATTTAGTGTATGACAAACACGTTCATTTGACATGTTCATAGCCTCTTCTATCTCTCTTACTTTAATTCGGCGGTCGTCTAGCACCATTTGGTGAACTGTGGCACTGTTTTCGTCGGTAGTTGCAGTTATTTGACCTCCCGAACGTTCATTGTTCCCCAAGCTTTTACGGCGACTTTTAAATTCAGCTGCTCAAAGTTTTACGGTACCTGATGGTGCATATTCCCCATACACAAAATCCAACTTATCTTAGACTTGCGTAGGCGTATTGTCTTTCAAAAAACAAATTTTAATGACAACTCCTTACTTGATTTTGTCCATTTTCATAAAAGCACTCACATCAACTCACTCAAACGACTGTTACATAATAATTGAGCGTCCAAAACGTCTGATACTTTGGTGAGTAACTATCAGCAGATGAGAAACGAAATTTGCTAGCCTTTATTTATGAATGCTGCCATCTTCTTGCTCAGATTGCAAACTTTTCACACCGCTCTCGTATAGTCCGTCGTTAAGAGACGGAACGGAAATAGTTATTGATTGTTACTGCAGGATACAAAGCTCTGTATATGCTAAAGCTGGAGCAAAACTACCATATTCTTGTGTAAATGTTGGGATGTATAGTTGCATACATAGACACAAGACATTGAAATTACCTCAACATTGTTTTATATACAGATAGGACATTAACATATATGTGCAAACTTACTATTTACATATCTCTGTATGTAGGCATTTTTTCTCGTTAACTTCCGTTATTTCAGAATAAATAGCATACTGAGTCATAGACACTTGCTCCACAAATTACTGGCGTTAACACATACAGAATATTTAATTAAATAATATAAACCATATGTATAGACATCTTCAGATACCTTAAGAATACTCAAATGTGTAACAGGATATTTGTCGCGGAAGTGAATTTTCATCTCACCATTCTGTTGGTGAGGCCACTTGCAGCCGTTTGAAGTTTTTGTCGAAAAGATCTTTAAAAACAAAATGCTTCAGTAATTCTTCGTATTCCGACAGCTCGCATGGAGTTTCTTCTTAGGCATTCGGTCTCGGATGGAAGTCCTAACTCTAAAGATTTTCCAGAATTAAGAATTGGAATATAAAATTGAGATAATATAAATTTAAATCTTCTAATAGCTGTATTGGTTTCCAAAGTTAACAACTTAAAATATCATTAAAGTAAACAAAATATTATAACTACGCTTTTATAACAAGACACCGAATGGTTTAAAGTCCTTTATCTCTTTTCTGTCTCGACATCTAACTTCTACCAGATCCAAGCTCCTACTAATCTCATTCCAACTAGGGACCATTAATTTCTCTCACCGTTACCCTTAACAACCATTCCATTGCATTTAATATCTGATATATATCTTCTGTCCATTTTATACATTGTTTAAATATCCTCACTTATTTATCACACAAATGTTTTAACACTTCCACAATTTAAACATAATATTAAATAAACAAACAGCATATAAGATCTTACAAAATTAATAGGTAATTATTTTTCTGGAGCTTAAATTTATTACAAATAATCAGTTTTAAAGTGTCGTTTCTAAGTACTAAGGTAATCCATTTCTCTTACAGTTAAAGTTTTTTAAGATATTACTTTCCTCTTCAAATTGTGATTATTACAAGTTTTTTCATGCAAATAAGTTTACAAAAGAAAGAAAGGCAAAAAGGAGATCTGAAGTTCTGCTGGACTTTCAGTTATATGAACACGTCAAATTAATGGATGGAAAATATGATAATGAAGTTATATTGGAAAAGAAGTAAAGAAATTGATTTAGTGCTTGCACTAACTCAAATTAAAGTATTCACAACACGTTTATGATTTCCAAATGTCAAATTTGCAACATTCGCTCCTTCGGATAACTATACAATTATTAAAAGTAAAGTACTTCTTTTTGGTAACACATCTATGAATAATTCTTTCTATCATGATATCCAAAACTGTACAACCTAATAAGAAAATGAAGAAACATATATTTGTTATTTTAGTTCAGTTTATATTTCATCTTAACTGATAGAACACAATAAAGTAGCTAAACGTTATACCAAGTATTCCGTATAAAAATGGCATGTTTATTTCGTAAAAGTCAGCAACTGAGAAAGATATGTTCAAGGTGGTGTTATTGCCTAAGAATTTTTCAAGTTCTACCTTTACATTCGTCTCTATTTCCAATGATAATAAACATACGTGTATGGTCTTAAAAAGCTTACTTTTCTCCAAGAGAGTGAAATGACATGTAAGGGTCAAAGTTAAAAGAATTAAAATTTGAAAAACGACGCCTCCACATGCAAGCACTAACCACCAAACATAGTGGGCTTTGTCCTTTTGGTCCATTATATAAAAAGCCCTTTGTATGTTGGTTATAATAACGCACATGATATACAGATTGCACATAAATAGAGGAACACCAAATGTAGAGTTAAGCAGGCCTACTATATCGTGTATGCGATTGTACATGACTCTCATCTGGTAGATATTTCTATATGCAGTTGAATGCACGTTAAATCTGCGAACTCCCGTTCCGTATTTTATAATTCCGTATTCTGACGTAATACGATCGCATACAGCTTCAGATTCAAGTTTAAAAATATATTTCAAGTTTAGTGTTATAATGCTGATACGTTTTCTAATGAGTTGCAAGATTGAGCAATATAATGTAATGGAAACAATGATTACTCCTTCATAAAATAATTTAAGCAATATTAAGGTAATTACATAATGAGAAAAGAAATTGCTTAATACTACTAAGTAAGATGGAGTGGCCAGCACTGAAATAAATAATAAGTAAAACACGGAATATAATCTCAGTTCTCTGTAGATCTTTTCCTTTAATCCTTTGTTGATGTTTGTGAAGTCTTCCTCAAGCAATCGGTACATCAACTGACGAAAACTGCTTGCCTTAACCACTCCTAGCCATAACAGACACATAGCTAAAGTTATGTACAAATTAACTATCTGAACGTAGAAAATTGATTTGGTGAATCTTTCAATAAGTGCACTTTGTTTTACAAACTGTGCTACAGCCAATGCAGAGGGTAAGCATCCCAGAAGCCAGATCCAGTTCACCATAATACTGCAACAATCTGCTTTAATGCATTGTATGACACCAACATTATCTGTGAAATAAGAAAACGGCATCAGACCAAAAATCCTACAGAGGCGTAAAAGTGGCCGCAATGTCGTGTACAGGTTCCTTGGTGTTTTGGTCATGTTGCACGTTTTCACTGATTTGAGTACACAAATAGGTTTCTTCGTCGGTGCGCCTTCGGAGTATATTACTTCTTGTTCTCCTTATGCACTTCAGCACTACTGCAGGAAATATTGAAATTACAGTTGAATACCATCATATGTAATATGTTAGAGCTTCACCTTAGTTGAAATTAGTAGCTCTAGAACATATAATTCACTTTATACGAATGGGTAAGCATTAAATATGACAGGATACCATGTTGAAGAATTTTATATGCTTCAGGTGTTACCATGACAGTTCAGTTGTATACAGTAACCACAAAGGGACAGAGAATTGCGTGATACAAATACAGCGATGTACAGTTTTATTCAGTTATTGATGTACCTTGTGTATGGTCTTGGTGAATGGGCACGAGTGAATATTAGGCGCGTGAGCGAAAGGAACGTGTTGATTGTCGAAAATAATCCCAATGAATAGGTACTTTATACATGGTTCTAAGCAATTAGCGCATTAAAATATATAGCTTGGTTAGTAAAATTTCAAAATATAATGTAACAATGCATTAGAATTGATAGGTGATACACTCTGAGGTGCAATATGGTTGCTAAAGAAGTGTTAAAATAAGGCCTGAAGCTTTCCTGGCGACGAATATGCCCACTTTTTTCTCGTTATTTCTTCCTTGTTATTTCGTTTTGAAAGACAAAACTAATTGGGCTGTCTGCTGTGCTAGGGGTGCCGGGTTTGATTCCCGGCAGTGGGGGTGGGGATTTTTCTCCGACCTAGATGATTCCCCATCTTTCCCAGAGTCTGCAAATACAGACGTGTGTAAATTATTAGAATTATTAGTCTCATTACTTTGCTTCAGTTTAACATTCAAAATAATAGTTATTTACCGCCGTAACCTATTTCAATTTGTCGTAATTCTTTTCCTTGCTATAATATGAAGCATATTAAATGAAAATTCTCTTAATAATACCTGGGGATTTTTCTTTTACTTATAGTAAAATGGTGGTAGATCTGAATTAAGAGCAGCCATTCTTTTCACGTCTGTTTATCCAACTGTTTGGTGATATTGCTTTCATTTGGTGAATGTGGTAACTGAAGATTGTTAATACTTGCCTTTATTGTGTTTTATGGCTAATATATCCTCAGTATTTATTATTAATTGACCTCAAACCAGGTATCCTATCCTTAGCATTCACATTGATTCAAAAGTGGGGTTATGGGTAAAACTGTTGATTATCCCCAAGGAAAGTATCTGTAACTGAGATTCTTTTGAAGGAAACTCTTTATTCACAACGTGAAACAGCTAAGAAATTGTGTATTTCACAAAAATCTGTTAGTCGCATTAATCAAGCTTTAACATTCGGTGAGACATTGGTCTCAAAAAAGGGATGGAAAATGCTGGAGGAAAAGGAAGCTATCACCAAGGATGCAAAGAAAACTTGTGCAGCCGGCAAAACAAAATAGAAGAGCAACCAGCATTGACCTCAGTAATCAACTAAAGAAGTACGGTACAGAAATATCAGCCTCAGTAGTTCGCAGAAGACTATGTGAAGCAGGTTCACCAGCACGCAGGCCTTGCAGAAAGCCTAAACTGGCATATGCAATGGCAAAAAAGTTCAGAATGGGCCAAAGAGATGCAGAACCATCCAGTGGAGTTTTTAGAGAAAGGTAAATAGTATGAAAAGTTTATATAGCATAAAATTAAAATATGTACATGTAAATTTTATGGAAATGAAATAAACAGCCTAATCACTGTTTCTCTCATTGCTGATTTTGTTATACTAAATTTGAGCCAGTTTAAAACTGTTTAACATTAAAAGAGGCTTTTATTATTTCAGGTAATTTTCTCAGATGAATCCATGTTTGAAATATGTGAAGAGAGCAGCCAATATGTGAGAAGGGTAGATAAAGAAGCATTTTCCCCTCAGTGTGTCGATCAAAGATTAAAGCATCCAACATCAAAAATGGTCTGGAGCTCTGTGTCTGTCAATAGACCTGTAAGATTAGACATAGTTGTGGGATCTATGGAGCAGAAACAATATAAAAGTGTATTAGAAACAAGACTATTGCCGCAAAGAAAAAACTGTTTCCAAATGGTTATTTTGTGTTCATGCATGACAGTGCTGCCTGATTAGCAAAATCTGTAACCCAGTTCCTCAAAGAAAACAATGTAAAAGTACTACCGTGGCCGGGGAATAGCCCTAATTTAAATCCCTTAGAGAATCTGTGGGTTATTGTTAAACAGAGACCGAAAAAATTTAAAATAACAACAAAATTCAGCTTATTGAGGGCCTGATAAGCATTTGGCACAGAGATGAAGAAATAAAGGAAAATTTCTCCACCCTTTTAGAGAGCATGCCTAAACGCATCAAAATGGTAATAAAGGCTAAATGAATGCACACAGAATACAAAGAGATGAAAAATTGTTTTGTAATATTATTTCTGTTAAATAAATGGAAAATAGACGGTATATGTTAAACATTTCACCATTGAGTCTAATAATTTGCACACGTCTGTATGATTGAGAGTGCGAATGTGTGCGTGATCCAATGAATAAAACTCAACGAATACGAGTTAACACCTTCGATATGTTCCAAAGAAGAACCGGCCGTCGATATAAACAGTGACGTTAAACGCGGGGTATAAATATAATAAAGAGAAGTTAATTGACGTTTGTTAGTCTTATAAAAGCTCGAGAATGGCTGAGCCGATTTGCCAAATTTTGGTTTTGAAATATTTGTGTAAATCTAAGGAAGGTTTAAAAGGTGAGAAAAAACACCTGAAGTGATAATGGACCGGATAATTAACGAAATATAAAAATACACACGCAACCCTTTTACGGAACATATACATATTTTATTTTCGACAAACAAAAGCATTACAAAGTAAAAATATATTTCACTCCTTGCCAAAGTCTTCAAAGCTATTTCACATAACTTATTTAAATAACATGTATCCCTTGCTATCAAGGCTGGATTTTTTATGTAGCATGATGATATACCTTTCCCAGTTTTGACAAAAAATTAATTTCTAAAAGCAGTATAGCACTATAAATATTTGACCACAGACAATCGTGAAATAATGTTGAATCCTTGCATACCTTCTTTATAATTTATGTTTGTGACTGTTAATTGAATTGATACCAAATTATTGAATTCCTTTGTGACTTTGTGATATTCGCGGGAGCTCTTTCACTATACCAAGGAGAAGTCTTAGGCCGTAAAAGTCAGTCAAATGTGCAACGAGCTACAGATGTATTTTTTTAATATTGAAAAGTGTAGAGCGATGCGCAGTGGTACCTGGACGAGTCCACCTCAGAACGGTTGCAGCTGGAGGGGAGGGCAGGTCAGGTCCGTTGCGTACCAGTTGCGAGGAACTAAACACGTGCAGAGCAACTCGGTAACACTACAGCTTCTTTCAAAATGTACTTGTCTCCTGGTTCCAAGAAAGCATTTATAAATTACCCCTCCTAGCAGCACATTAGGAAATAAAGTGTTGTATTTAAAAGCACGAGATGTAATAACCAATATCCGTAGATTTATAAAAAAGAAACAATTGTCTGGGTCAGATATAAAAGTCTGGGGAAGGGTATCTGAGGCAACTGTTGTGTCTGAAACAGGGGCGGCTTCTGAGGTAGTGCCGCTGTGCCATGGCACCATCTGTATGAAAGCGAAAGAAAGAGAAGTGTATAAGAATTGCGCAAAAGGAATTGTTTATGAGTATTTGCTCCCTCGTTTGAAGAGGCGCGTTGAACGCCAGCGCTCTCTCTTGGTTGCTTTCCGTAGCTTGGTGCCGATTCCAGAACGGCACCGTCTACGCTCATAAACGCCTGTGTTAGGGCTAGAAGCTAAGATGTCTGCTTATACACGGCTTCTTATGGAGAAGGTCAAATAAGGTAGTGCCGGGATTTCTCTGGCGCATAACTTACGCTTTGCCCGTTAGAGTGCAGTAAAACACGGGACTTCAGAGAACCACGATCCTGCCACCCAGCGAAAGACAATGGTAAGAATACATTTCGCGCTATACCTTCCTTTAATGCAGTGTCACCATCCTACTGCAGTTAATTCTGAGGAACTTCAAAACGCAAATTAATGCTTAATGAAATCACTTGTAGAAACACAACACTTAGATATCCTTATAAATAAAATTAATTGGGTTTCAATGTGAATATAGTATTAGATTTTAAAATTTAGAGACAGTATTTCAACATGCGCATATTTCACAGCAGCAGTTTTGTTGGTAGAACATAAAACCCGCGCGTCCAGCATGTGTTGGACACATGTTTTCAAAGCAATGGTAGAGTAGTTCTGTATGTGCTCCTGTAATGCTGTAGTTCATCGTGAGCACGGATTTTTAAAACAGTGTTCAGTGTTTTTTAAGTTAAAATTCACAGTAAAGTTACTAACATGAACAAGGTGAGTGAATCACTGAAAACTTCACTTAGTAACAGGACTTTAAGTGAAAAAATTCAGATAAAAACAAAACGTAGGCCACTGAATCTGCAGCAGCAAACAAAAAATCGATGCCGTAAGTTTAATCCGGATATTTATCAAAAGAACAAATGGATTTGCGGCTGTGATGAAAACAATGCAGTTTTTTTGTTTTCCTTGTGTGTTATTTGTGGGAGATGTCCATTTGTGTAAGACTGGAATAACTGATATTGGGCATTTATGGTCTAAAATGAAAGTCCATGAAACATCGAAGCGAAACATGGACAATGTTCTGAGTCCTTCATTTCTAGGCAAAACCAATATTCAGGACAAATTAGATTCGCAGTATAGGCAGTTAACAGCCATAACAAACAAGTACACAAGAACAGGTATATATTGAACGTAATTATAAACTGTATTCGGTTCTGTGGTGCTTTGGAGCTGGCTCTTAGGGGTACGACGAATCTGACGCCTCTCAAAATAAGGGGGTTTTTCGTGAGATCATTCAGTTTAGTGCGAAGTTGGATAAAGAACTTCAAGTGCATCTCAGTCAGTCATCAGTATTCAAAGGCATTTTTAGGACTGTTCAAAACGAACTCCTGCAGTGCATGTTGGAAGTGTATCACGAGGAAGTTCGCAAACAAATAAAGCGTGCGGATTATGTTGCAATAATCGCGGATGAAACCACTGATGTGTCTTGGGAATTTCAGTTGGTTATTGTTTTGCGATACATTGTTTATGGAACCCCCATTGAAAGATTTTTTAATTTTGTTAATCCAGGAGGTCAGAATGCTCAGTCCATCTCGGAGTGTATTCTGAAAGAAATCGAACCCTTAATTGGAGATGACCGAGCAAAACTAATAGCTCAGAGTTACGATGGTGCAAACGTTATGAGTGGCGAGTCAACCAGAGGACAGAGATTAATAAAAGACAAATAACCAAATGCGCACTACATTCATTGCTATGCGCACCAGTTAAACTTTATAATGTCTACTGCAGCCTCAATTAATCGCAAAGCCCGCATCTTCTTTGCACATCTTTCAGGCATTTCTTCTTTCTTTTCAAATTCGCCACAAAGATCGAAAGTGTTGCATAGCATAATTCAGAAAAGCTTACCCCGTGTGTCTCTCACAAGATGGAATTACCATTCGCGAGTAGTAAAGGATATTTATGAAAACAGGAAGGAGCTTATTACTGTCATGGAAACAATTGAAACGAATGAGAACATAAAATTACCCTCTACTATTGAAAAAGCTGGTTCATACAAAGACTGCAAGATAGAGACTTCATTTTCTGGCTATCGTTTTTCTATAAGGTAATGCCTCATGTGTACATAATTTTTAATCAATTTCAAAAGAAGACAACTGAACCAACCAAGGTAAAACAAGACATTCATAACTTTGAAACAATAATGCAAAACATCAGAGATGACATTGACTCCATCATCAGTCAGGTTAGTTTTGAAAATGACGAAACAATGCCTTACAAGAGAGCAAGGGTTGATTATAATAACAAAAAGCAAAATGCTTTGGAGGTGTGTGATGCCATATTTTGTGAAATAAAATCACGTTTTCAGTTCACTGGGCACCTAATTGCAACCAACTTATTTGATGTAAGCCAGTTTGACAATTATGTAACACATTTCCCAGACAAATATCTTGAAATTACGGACACATATACATTTCTGGAGAAAAGAAAGTTGAAGGGAGAGCTTCAAGTGTTCTATGCTAGGCCTGAGTTGAGAGCAGTTTCCGGTGCGGTTCCGTTTCTTTCGCTGATTCTAGAGGATGAACTCTGTGCTACTTTTGAAGAGACGGTTAAAGTTTTGAAACTGTTAATCACTATGCCTATCTCGACATCAGAAGCTGAGCGGTGCTTTTCAATGCTCAAGAGGATCAAAACTTTTCTACGAAACACAATGAAAGAAGAGCGATTGAGTGCCTTAGGAATGCTGTCCTGTGAAAAGCTGTTCGTGTGCAAAATTGACAATTTCAATTCAAAGGTGATAGATTTATTTGCCAACAAGAAGGAGCGACGAATGGATTTTCAGTACCGTTCCTACTAATTCATTTGAAGCTGTCTTCATAAAGTCATGGAGTTGCTGCTTTCGGTGAGTACAATGCTTTTAATTTTTAAAAGTTAGTAATTTCATTAAACCATTTTTAAAAATTCAGATTACTCATTTTGCAGTGAAAAATTGCGTCTTGTGCGTGCGTGCGTGTGTGCTCGCTCGTATGTGTTTGTGAGTGTGAGACAAAGATTTCTCGAGTTTGTTTCGTTGATTTCAGTGCGAGGAAATTTATGGCTAAATCAATAAAAATAACTGTCTCTCTATCACGAAATCGTACACAAACGCTTCGTATCACATTCTCCATGAACTGTATTATCAAACTGTTACTGTACTCGTTACACCTGTGCGTAACAAGAGTACGGATGTAATAAATATCTATTTCCGTTTCCCTGTACGCTCTGTATGATACAGTATATTATAAAATAGTTTGGATTAATGATAAGATTACCTAAATCGTTCGTAATTGGTGCACATATTTATATTTTAACAACCCTTATTCATTTGTGGCACCATCAATACAGTACCTCACCCGCCGCCCCTGCCATAAAGTCACAATTATTGTCAGGAAGCGGGACGACGACAACATCAACGAGAAGACGGAAGAAATGAAGACCGAATTAATAACAAAGAAGGAGGCTGCAAATAGCAACTTGGGCGCGACGTTGACCAAGAAGATGACCGACACCAGGAAGAGCAGCCGGAAGAACAAGTATAGCCCGCCATGGCGAGGAATCACGTCGGCGCCATCAGCACCATCCCCTCGAGTGACACAGCGCGCCGTCAGCCGACGTATGGATGACAGCCTTATCGCGGACGGTTGGGTCAGACAGACCGTACAGCGTGCTCGTAGACACCGGGGCAGCCATGAACATCATCAGACCTAACGTGACCAAGGGTTTGCCGTCGAGGAAACCAAGCCGATCATACCAGCTAATGGTGACATCGGGCGAAACCTTGACCGTGGGGAGAAAGGCTCTGCTGCAGTTGACCTTGGGACGGAGTACCGCGGTTCAGAGGGTGTTCATCGCGAGGTGGCTGACTGGGTGCCCTCACGAGCCACGAGGCGACGCTGGACGACGACAGGAAGGTCCCGTGGCTCAATGGAGAATAGGTTATACACCGGCACCCAGAAGAACGCCCTGGAATCTGCAGGGTCATCTTGAAGGGAGGCGTGGGTCCCTGCGAGGAAGGAGGTGATGGTGCGACTGGAAGGACAGCGAATGATGAACATTGTTTCTGTACCGAGAGGTGCCAGTGAGGCTGGTTAACCTAGCGGACATCGATCACGACGTCCAGGCCGGAACGGAGATGGGGACGTGGGGACGTACGAGCCGTGGTCATCGTGACAGCAATCGGCAAAACACAGGAGCCGGTGCAAACGCAACACCTGCGGCCCCGGCTGGAAGGCTTACTGGAGAGCGCGCTATTCCATTAAATTCAGGAAGAAATATTAAAAACAAAAATATTCTTGCTAAACAATTTTAGTTGCTCTTGATACAGTTTCAAAATGTATTCATAAACATACGTGGTGCTAGGGACAATTTACAGCTGGTTAGATCCGAGTGAACAGCTCCGCGTGTTCATTCACTACTGAAACGTAGTGTCGCAAAACCGTGTTGACAACTTTCCTTCGTTAAAAGCAAACAATTATGTATTTCAGAATATCCTGATACATACATTTAGTTTCGCATTTGCGTGCCCAAAATTTCGCCTAAACGTAAACGTCTTGACTACATTTTCAACTCGTTCTCTAAACGTGGAATCAAATTTTCAAACAGCGCCGATAAGACATGTGCAAGGCAACCTATAGTTACGTATTGTCTGTATAGCTGTGATTAAATTACATTTTACTGGTATACCCGGATATAATGTACTTGCCTTCTAGTTTATGTCAATGTTAGATACTAAATACAAATGTTTAGAAAATGAAGTCACAAATCGATAGAACTTTTGTGTTTTTGTCATTTGACAAGTGCTGCTTTTTTCATGATGTTGGTTGTTTAATTGCATTTATATCACAACCATCTGTAATTTCGCAGATATACGGCAGACCATGTTGCTATAGAAGGGAGTATACAAAGGCTTTCCTGATTTTGTTGCATTTATTCAACTTAAAGTGGGCTTTTGTTCCGAAGCACAATAGTTTCTGTTAGTTTATATTGACTTATATAACCAATATAGCTACAAATTAGTATCATTCGCATTAAACACCTCTTCTACATTAAAACAAAACATTGTATGTCCTTTTCTCTATAAAACATTTGTAATAACTATGATACTTTGATACATACATGGTAATTATAGCTAGCGCGACATCTAATAACGTCTACGTGTTCTTAGTGTTTTATAACATTTCCACCGTGTGCCGCTGTGATCGCAGTAATTCTGTAAACAGATCATTTGAACCGCGGCTTTGTATCTGGTGAATGCATTCGGCGAGAAGTGTTACTAAACAGTTACGTCACAAGTGGACGTCAGGTACAATGCGGATAACGCAAACATCAACAATACCGAGACGCTTCCAAGGTGACGCGCTGATGTAGTGCAGTTCAACACGATGCTTCTTTGAAGATTTTCCTATGCAGTTAAAATTCTAATATAATAATAATAATAATAATAATAATAATAATAATAATAATAATAATAATAATAATAATAATAATAATAATAATAATAATAATAATAATAATAATAATAATAATAATAATAATAATAATAATAATAATAATAATAATAATAATAATAATAATAATAATAATAATAATAATAATAATAATAATGTTAATGATAATGATAATGATAATGATAATGATAATGATAATGATAATGATAATGATAATGATAATGATAATGATAATGATAATGATAATGATAATGATAATGATAATGATAATGATAATGATAATGATAATGATAATGATAATGATAATGATAATGATAATGATAATGATAATGATAATGATAATGATAATGATAATGATAATGATAATGATAATGATAATGATAATGATAATGATACTGATAATGATACTGATAATGATACTGATAATGATACTGATAATGATACTGATAATGATACTGATAATGATACTGATAATGATACTGATAATGATACTGATAATGATAATGATAATGATAATGATAATGATAATGATAATGATAATGATAATGATAATGATAATGATAATGATAATGATAATGATAATGATAATGATAATGATAATGATAATGATAATAATAGTTCTAATACTAATGGTAATTCTAATAGTGGCAGTTGCAGTGCTCGCTCTGACGTGTGCTTGTGAGCAGTTTAATTACGGAGGCTTCTACAAAATTAAAAATCAGAAAGGTATCCCGTACAGTCCTGTCGAAAAGAAATAAAGGAGAAATGGTTACTCCTTCTTCTTGAGAAAGCAACAGTTAGGCAACAAAATTAGTGGGAAGGTTTGTGAGAGCCATCATGTACAGAAAATACTTCAACAACAGGGGTTAAAGTTACAACTTCTGGGAAAAATCGAAAATCAGGCACAGTCATATCTCTTGATCAGTTTGATAAGTCCGTTGTGCATAGAAAATTTTTGGAGTACTATGAACAGAAAAAGGAAATTCCTTCTTTGAGGAAACTCCTGAAATTCACTAAAGAATAAATATTCAGGGTGGCAAACAAAAAATTTAAAAAAAAAATATTAAGAAAAATGGGATTTCAATGTAAGAACTGCAGAAACAAAGGAGCCATGCTAATGGAGAAAAAACAAATTGTTGCAAAACTTGCAGAGTACTTAAGGGCTATTAGTGAAAATGTAAAAGGCAGTCTAAACCAGGAGTTTATACCAACGAGACTAGGGTCCACACTCACTAAGCCGTCAAGAAGTGCTGCCAACATTACGAAGTACAAGTTGTGTTGACTAATAGTATTGCTGGTCAAATCGCAATTGTTGTACATGCAGGGCGATCCATGGGATTTATTGAAGGAGCAGAATTGATTTCCGATTCAAAATCCAAATCAGCGAATTACCATGATGATCCAAGTGAACAGTCAATTATAAGAAGTGTTTAGAAGCGCAATTAATATAAAATATTCGACCTGAGAGGATTGTTGTGTCATACAGTACAGGAAAATAAAGCCCCTAACACTGCATCTCAAAAAGCACAGGTTATTCGTTGGTTAACACAAAAGAAAATTAAACATGATTAGCAAATGAAAAAAAATGAGTTAGAGTTTGTGAAGATTAATTTTAAAAATGTTTGTTTATTGGAGTGATAGAATAATGGAACAAAAGGGCTTTACAGTCTTAACGCTTTCCTCCGTAGCACTGCGAACTTAACACTAAAAGTTATCTCGAATTTAATTAAACAAAAGATGTATCATCGATTACTTTGAGTAATCTTAAGGCTATGAAAAGAAGCTGCATAGCTCAAACTGCACGAAATGATTGGATAGAAGTATGCAGACACGTGAAAGGAACTGAGCAAGAGCGCCGAGATGGACTAATGGAGGAAACAACTGAAGATATAATTATAAACGTGGTTCTAGAAAAAGTGCGCAGTGCCATTGATACAGCTCATGAAGGCAACAGTGACACGGATATAGCAGATAAAGAAATTGAAACAAACAAACATTCCCAGACTTGCTGCTTCCGAGAACTAACGTGAAGACATCAGCAGGCCTGTACTGTTTTAATTGTGTGACTGTGCATTACTAGTATCGCCTTTCCCTTCGCTCCCCTCATTTCGCGCGGTTCCCTAGCTTTCAAGTAGAAAAGAGAAACAGTGCTGTCCTCCTTCAACTCCATTCATATCCTGGCCGACCAGTATACCCGGACATAATGTACAGATGTATATTTTATCTTGAAAAGTGCAGAGGGATGCGCAGTGGAGTCGGGACGAGTCCACCTCAGAACGGTTGCAACTGGAGGGGAGGGCAGTTCAGTTGCGCACAGCTAAACACGTGACAGCTACTCGGTAACACTACAGCTTGTTTCAAAATGTGCTTGTCTCCTGGTTCCAAGAGAGCATTTATAAATGACGCCTCCTAGCGACACATTAGGAAATAAAGTCCTACATTTAAAAACAAGAGAAACAATAACCAATATCCACAGATTTATAAAAAAGGAACCATGGTCTGGGTCAGCTATAAAAATCTGAGGAAGGATATCTGAGGCAACAATTGTGTCTGAAAGCAGTTTAGGGGAGTTATTAAGGAAAGAAAAGCCATTGGTGCTAGTGCAACAACGTCCTTCTCAATGCCCAGTAAACAAAGATTAAGAACATGCACAAAATCTAATTTGGATGTTTTAATTCCGAAGTAGTTAGGCGAAGTATGAATAATGTCTAAAGCACAGAGAAACAAAGACCAACTTGAAGAAAGTGCTTATGAAGCTAACTATTCTACTGACTTCCAAGGCAGTGTCTGAACATTAAGAAGGGTTCTTTTGATGCTAGGATTATTTGAAAAAAAAAGTACACTAAGCGTGACAGACAAATTTTAATCGAACATCGCACCATACGTGCGAAAAGGCTTAAGTATTTACGAAATATTGAGAGATATCGAAGTGATGTTTTTATAGTTTATATGGATGAAACTTATATAAATACAGCACATACTAGACCATATGCCTGGAGTGAAATACGTTACAGGGACTCTGCAGCGATATTCAAAGGCCGACAGTTGTTTATCGTGCCTACTGAAGGAGAACTTGTTTTGTTCCAAATTTCTATGTACTATTTAAGATCCAGCAAAAGCGTGGAGTGTATTACCATAGTAAGAATTACAACTTAGTTTATAAGAGCTGCAAAACTGGCTTCGAGAATGAAATTTGTTTTTAGACTTATGCAGCGCCCTCCTCTTTCGTAATCTTACGCGTGTGACGTATTGTGGCGATAGGTGCACTATCCCCACCACAGTTGCTACTCATCCCTGCCGCCCAGGATTCCTATCAAAATAAAATGATACATTTGTGCATGCCTTGAAATTTATGTCAATGTTCGATACTAAGTACAAATGTATACAACTTTTGTGTATATCTCATTTGACAAGTGCTGGATCATTTCACAATGTTGGTTATTTAACTGTATTTACATCACAACCACCTGTAACTACTCAGAATTACGAGTTGAATTAATGTAATTGAGAAGAGTATACAAAGCCTTTCCTGATTTTGTTGCACTTATGGCTTTTGTTCTGAAGCACAATAGTTTCTGTTAGTTTTTATTGACTTATATAACAAATATAGCTCCAAATTAGTATAATTCGCTTTTAGCACTTGTTCTGTATCAAAGCAGAACATTCCTTGTTCTTATGTTTTGGAAAACATTTGTAAAAACCATATTACTTTGATACATACATAGCAATTATAGCTTGCGCGACATCTAGTAACCTCTACGTGTACTTAGTGTTTTATAACACTTCCACCGTGTGCCGTTGAGATCGCTATCATTCTCTGAACAGAACATTCGAACAGCAGGTTTGTATCTCTTGTTTCTTTTTCGTCTTGAATTAATGCCTTCTGTATCACGAAGGTACAGCGCCTTCTACTGTTATTGTAATGGAATCTGTACAAATAGATATCAAATGCGAGACTTATACACTTCTTGTTCCGTAAAATCCAGAGAAGTAAACATTTTAAACTCCCTTTCATGGATAAATTATTTTGAGAAATGTTACATTAGTTATGAATTGGTTTTATGGCTAAGAAAACAAGTCCAAAATCATGGTATTCATGGATTTCCGACCTACAGTAACTAACACATATTTATTTTATATATAATGAACTAGTAACAATGATAAATTACACATAATACTGGCGAAGTGGAATGAAATTTAGCAAAACACAGTTTAACACACAAAGGCACTTCACAACCACAGCACTTCATCTTTGTTCTTTTTTCCTGGTTCTTTGTGCTACATAAGCGGCATGTTCTGTTTGTTTCACCGTTTACTGGCAAGTGATTCACAACTTGCTGAAGTCGAACTTCATCAGGAACACCGGTTACACCTCTTTTTGACCCATGAAAACTCACAGGCTTTCCTCTCCGTTTCCGACTTGAGAAACCTGAAATCAGCTGCCTGGCAAAATACAGCCGGAACACAAGTTGATCTGCTTCAGACTTCTGCAGTTTCCACAAAGTGTAAGCATTGACGATGGCCAGATCAAGAAGGAAGTAACATAATCTATGCTAACACTTCAAAGAACGACGACCTATAGCATAGTGTTCTCGACGTTGATCAAATCGATTGGATTTATATTTACAGCATTTGTCAGAGTAAGCACAACATTCTCACCCAATGAAAATGAATTGGTATTGTTGTTGTCCTTTCCGGTGTAAATGTCGAAGTTCAAAATGTAAACTGTTGCGGAATAAGCCAGACACCATATCTTGTATTATAGCGCTACTCAAGTGGTTACCATGGCGGCGTCAAAGGATGCGATGAAATTTAAACAGTCATTTACGCAGAGATAAGATGTGTCGACCCGCTCGCTGTGGAGAAAACAACGTTGTCGCGTTTTCTCCAAGTTTTCAGCATTGCAAATATTGATATTTCTTTCTTAGGTTATTTACCAAGTAACAATGAGGTTAGCAAAGTTCTTAAGTGCAACTGCACTATGCTAATAATATAAAATTATATTTTCTGCTTACATTATGCTCTGTCTTCGCCTTCCTCACTGTCACTGCCACTTTCACTCACGTGTACAACGAATGAAGCATTGTGGTGTGAAATATCCCACAGTTGAAATTTTCGTTCTTGTTGCATGGTGTGCGGAACACATCTCTTCTATATACTCGAATCTATATTTGCTACACATTCTCTCGACACTTTGCACACACTGTCAATTATAGAAGGAGTTATATTCCGCTTTCTTGCGGCATGTTTAAGGCGTGTCCATATCAACTCAATCGGATTGAGACAACAGTGATATGGCAGTAGCCTGAGAAAGTCATGAACACGGTCTTTTGCTATTTAGTATATGACATACACTTTCTGTATATTAACTTCTCGAATATTTACCAAAAGCACGGCTTTTAGAGGTACTGGACTGGGTATTTCTAAATTATGTTCTAACATGAATTTAATCATTTCGTCCTTTCTGCTAGACATGATGGGAATTGTAATCTTTAGCCGCGAATGATAACTAGCATTGTCTAAGACAATCACACACTTAGCAGGAATGTTCTCCATAAGTTTCTTCCTAAACCAAACTACAAATATTTTGGCATTCATCTCGTGATGAGAATTGGCCAATGATTCCTGAATACTTTTAGAGAAAAAATATAAGCAGCCCTCAATCCAACCCTGGCTACCACCTGCATGCAGAATCCTTATTCTTTTTCCTCGTGACACAGGGGCTGGAAGGCTGCAAGAGCAACTGCCGTCATCCCAGTCTTTTCTTACATCATGAGTATCGTACCAACACTCGTCTAAATAAATTATACGATACCCTTCCTGCCTTAAATAATTTAACCTGCTGAAGTACTTGTACCTCCAGGCCACAATCCTTAATGGTTCAATAATCACACGCCTCTTATTTAACTTGCGAAAGCAGAAACCTAACTTTACTAACAACTGTCTAAGTGAATCCTTTTTGTAAGGAAAATCGCACACGGTTTGAAGTTTATGCACCAATTCCAAAACTGTTTTGATTGCCCTTCTTTATAAAATCTGTACATCTCCCTACGAACCCTCTCGCACGTGAAATTGTCAACCTTACCTAACTTTGGTTCCTTGTATCCCTTCGTTTTTGGCGTAATAGGAGGTCTCTTCGCAGCTTTACTAACTGTATGTCTGCTTAAGCCTACTGCTTTAGCAGTTTCAGTAATTGATCCCTTTTCTATTTTATTGGCTTCCATACACCTACAAACATTACATATTAATTGCTGGGACTGTTTACTGAGGGTTCCTAAAGGTAGCTTGCTTCCTTTTACTCTTGCTTCATTTGCTCTCCCACCAGCGACACTAGAAGTAGAAGCAACTTTATTACTAGCACCACTAATATTATCACTAAGATAAAAACTTGCTGGATTACTGACACTATTTCCACCATCAAATCAAGATACGTACCAAGGTCTCCACATATTTAAGAATAGACAGGAAACACCACTTGCACCAATGAAGTTCACAAGAAAACTAACAGAATGAAATGAATGATGAATTAGAGAGAAAACATCAATGATATTGCAACTCTGTGTTTTACTCCACGTGGACATAACATGTATGTGTCATTTGTGATTCCTGCGCATTCATTGGCTGAAGTGCTGCATTAATTGGTGCTTAGCAGAGGTTCAAAAAACGCGGCAGTAACCATCTCACATTTCGGAGAATAAACACTGCATTATTTGAGAGGCTTCTATCAACTAAGATAAATCCATGCAAAGCGCACCAGGAAAGCTGTAATACACTCGTTTGACTGGTTTCATTGGCATGTCCTGCTTCAGGGTGGAGCGTCCTTTGAACGCCACCATACATTCATCCACTGCCACAAATGAAGATGGAACATAGGGTTTAGAAACTATTTTGGCCAAAGCATTGATTACAGGTCAAGGTTTGCATAGTTTGTCATACCCCGGTTGTCCCTTCGCAATGAAAAGTGAATAGTCATTACAATTCTTGTATCACTGATGACAGAGCAGGCACGCCCAAGATTAGATCACTGCTCCAGTAATTCTCAACACGTGGGAGATGATGTACGCCCATCAAAATAGGCATTCCCATGAATGCCTTCAATTCAGATACAGAAGTATCGTTCCAATTTGAGGTTATGTTGATGGTTTTCTTTCCATCTTTAAAAATAGTGCGCTCCTGTTAAGCATACAGATTCCTTTGATCACAAATGATTAACATCAGGTCTTCAGGAAATAAAGTTTCAAAATATACCAAGCTCATTATCAGAACTTGAGAAATTTCCACTACACATTACATTTTTTTCCAAACCAACATCCTCAACCCTGCAACTCTTACGCAGATCTTACCACAAGAGCTAACCATTAATTCCTACAGCTATTAACAGTTTACAGCTATATACAGTTTAAAAATGTATTCATAAACATCCGTGGTGCTAGGAACAATTTACAGCTGATTAGATCCGCGTGCTCATTCCCTAATGAATATTGTTGCGAACCCGTATTTACAACTTTCCTTCATTAAAAGCATAACATTGTGTATTTCAGAATATCCTGATACATAAATTTAGTTTCGCATTTGCGTGCCCAAAATTTCGCCTAAGCGTAAACGTTTTGACTACATGTTCAACTCGTTCTCTAAATCAAATCTTCAAACAGCGCCGATAAGACTAATGTGCAAGGCAACCTAAAGATACGTATTGTCTGTAAAGCTGTGATTTAATTAAATTTTACAGATATACCCGGACATAATGTACTTGCCTTCAAATTTATGTCAACGTTCCTTAGTAAATACAAATATTTAGAAAACGAAGTCACAAATGGAGAAAACTTTTGTGTTTTTCTTTTTCATTTCACAAGTGATGGATTATATCACAACCATCTGTTGTTATTCAGAAATACTAGCGTGTACCATTTAATTGGAAGGAGTATGCAAATACTTTCCTGATTTTGTTGTACTTATACAACTTCCAATGGGCTTTTGTTCCGAAGCACAGAAGTTTCAGTAGTGTATATTGACTTATATAACAAATATAGTTCCAAATTTGTATCATTCGCATTAAAGACTTCTTTTATACGAAAACAGAATATTATGTGTTCAAATGGATTGGAAACATTGTAATAACTATGATACTTTGATACATACATAGTAATTGTAGCTTGCGCGACATCTACTAACCTCTACGTGTACTTAGTGTTTTACAACACTTCCACCGTGTGCCGCTGTGATCGCAGTCACTCTGAAAACAGAACATTTGAACTGCAGGTTTGTTTCTCTTGCTTGCTTTTGGCGTTAAACTAATACTTTCTGTATCACGAATATACAGCATGCTCTAGGTTAACCTTACTGTACTGAAGTTATAATGGAAAATATACAAATAAGTAAATATCAAATGTGAGACTTGTATGCTTCTTGTTCCGTAAAATCTAGCGAAGTGAACATTTTAAATTCCCTTTCATGGATAAATAATTTTGAGAAATGTTACATTAGTTATGAATTGGTTTTATGGCTAAGGAAGCAAGAGCAAAACCATGGCATGAGTCTGGAAAGTGAATATTAACCCCAAGGTAATAAAAAATATTGGGACCTTATGTTCCCACTGAACTCTGGAACACCGACATACAATAACCAACACATCCTTATTTTATATATAATGAATTAGTAACAATGATAAATTACACATAAGAATGGCGAAGTGGAACGAAATTTAGCAAAACACGGTGTAAGACACAAAGGCACTTCACAACTACAGCACATCGTCTTTGTTCTTTCTTCGTGGTCCTTTGTGCTACTTTGGTGGCATCTTCTGTTTGTTTCAACATTTACTGGCAAGTCGAACTTCATCAGGAACACCGGTTACACCTCTTTTTGACGTATGAAAGATCACAGTCTTTCCTCTCCGTTTCCAACTTGAGAAACCTGAAATCAGCTGCCTGGTCAAATGCAGCCGGAACACAAGTTGATCTGCTTCAGACTTCTGCAATTTCCACAAAGTATAAGGATTGACGATGGTCAGATCAAGAGGGAAGTAAAATAATCGCTGCCACCACTTCAAAGAACGACGACTTATAGCAGAGCGTTCTCGAAGTTGGTCAAATCGATCAACTCCTTCCATTACTTTGTTGTATTCTGCCATAGCAGTAGGGCAAAATAATTCAGATTTGTTACCATCCTTATTTCTTCTCTTCACGGTGGCTACTTGCGATACAGGTTTATTGTTCTGCCATTTGACTGCAGCAACATATGACTTCGTAGTAAATTCAAATACACTTCTACCGAGCTTTGAATTTATGTCCAACATATCTGGAAGCTCTCGCCTATTTGGACGTACTGCTCCAATACCATAAAGTTTCCTGGTGTGCAGCTCTTTCATTAGACGATATGTCAGAGTAAGCACAACATTCTCACCTAATGAAAATGAATTGGTATTGTTGTCCTTTCCACCGTCAATGTCGAAGTTCAAAATGTAACCTGTTGCTTAATCGGCCAGACAACATTTCTTGTACCCTCGCTTGACTAGTTTCATTGGCATGTACTGCTTCAGTACATACATTTATCCTTTTTTATAATTTTTATTGACCGATCAGCAGTAGAATGCTTTACAGATCAGAGTGAAAAGAAGGTAACAGAACAATACATAAAAGAACAAAAACGCACATGGGTAGGCTAACAAGCCGGCCCTTAACTGCATTATGTTAGAACTCCAATAATACACTCTGAGAAATTATGTCAATAAAGGAGATGTAAGCGAGACATCAAGCACTAGAATCACTCGAATCAGATGTATCACTCAGAAGCAGGTCCTGTTGTAGTCTTCTCTTTAAGCGTGAGGGCCAGCGCGTGCGGACGCCGATGTTTTAATGCACAGCTCCTGGAACTTCTTGCAGCGTGAAGAAGAAACGGCGAGTGATCCTGCGAATATAGTCGTGAAGAGGTAAGAGTCCTTGTTCGTGATGGAGCTGCTGATTACGGATGACACATGGAGCGTTGGTAGCGATGCGCATGAAGCGATTCTGATAACCTGAAGACGACGCAGATGAGATGTGTGTGCGACCCCCCACACTTGGCAGGCATATGTAATAAGCGAACGAAGGAGTGATTTGTAGAGAAACAATGAAGACTGTAGGCCGAGGCTGGAACGGCGATGTAACATAGGTGAGAGTTTTGAAAGTCGCCCGGAGGCCAGTGATATAAGACAATCGATATGAGCACGCCAGGTCAATCGAGAGTCCAAAAGCACTCTAATTATTTAACGGGAGTTTTAGTGGGGAGGCAAGGGACATTGCTCCTGTAGAGACACAACGGAGTAAGAGGAGTATAGTATAGTCTGTCATGTCATGTCATGTCTGTCATGTCCCGGTTGTCCCTTCTCAATGAAAAGTGAATTGTCATTACAATTCTTGTATCACAACACTGTCATAACTGATGACAGAGCAGGCACGCCCAAGAATGGATCACTGCTCCAGTAATTCTCAGTACGTGGTAGCTCATGTATGCCCATCAAAATATGCATTGCCATGAATGCCTTCAATTCAGATACAGATATATCGTTATAATTTGAGGTTATGTTGATGGTTTTCCTTCCGTCTTTGAGAACAGTACGCTCCTGTTTGGCATACAGATTCCTTTAATCATAAATGAATAACATCATGTCTTCTGAAACGGAAATTTCAAAATATACCAACTCATTATCAGAACTTGAGAAATTTCCACTAACTTTTGGATTCCTGTCAAAGCTAACTCCAAGATTTTCAAAGCAGGAAACATCATCAGTCCACATGTCCTCAGTGATGCTAACACTATGTGCAGAAGATAAACCATGAGCCTCTTCACTTTCAGTTAGGAGCACCTGCAAATTGTCTTTAATTTCATGTGCAGGAACCATGTCAACAGTAATATTGACCTCCCAAACCAACAACAATGGCCGAACAGTGGCTCAGTGGTTAGACCGCTTGGCTCTCACCAGGCGGTCCGGGTTCGATCCCAGGCGACCACAAAGTGAGATGTGTGGTGGACAACACGGCGCTGGGGCGGGTTTTCTCCGGGACCTCCAGTTTCCCCCACCATCTCATTCCACCGGTGCTCCATCTTCATTTCGTGTATCATCACTGTCATCGCCTGCGGTGCCGTATGTACTGAAAGCGAATACCCTGCAACTCTCACCACAAGAGCTAACCATTAAACCGTACAGCTATTAACCTCCCATGCCTTCAGCCCTATCTATTACAAACCTGCAACTCTTAACCCTAGAGTCCCAGAACGTACCTCAGAGCCTAACGTCTAAATCCTACAGCTATTAACGTCCCAAACCAACAGCCTCAACTGTGAAAACCCTGCAACTGTTAGGCAGATCATACCTCAAGACCTAACCTCTAAGTCCTATAGCTATTAACCTCCCAGACCAAAAGTCTTTACCTAAGAAACCCTGCAAATCTTAACACTAGAGCCTCAGATCATAGCTTAAGACACAGCATTATAAGTTACTTGATATAAGTTAATAGTATTTGTTGCAATGACTGTACCCGCATCATCAGTCAGTATCTAGGTCAGAATCCTTTGCATCATCAGGAAAGTAGTAAAAAATACTCAGCAGCAGTTCTGGAGTTATATTTGACATTCTAAAAAATAAATACACGAGATAAATATCTTGTTTATTTCGCAAACCCCAATCTCAAGAGTTCAGTGGGATGAATAGTACGCACTAACTTACCTTGAAGCAATTTTATAATAAACAGGGCTGTTAGAGGTACTCTAATGAAAATGGAACCTTCTATAAGTTTAAAATGAAAATTAATCAGCAAAATTCACTTCACAGACTGTCCTGGAAACAGCTTGCTCAGGGCTAGAAACACCAAATGTACACACATTAACTTGGGTAGCACAAATTATACCCGTACTATGCCAGTGGATTTATTCTACTAACAGTTAGCACACTTCAGGGTAGGTGGCAGCACGCACTGGAGCTGGCAATGACAAAACCCTCTGAACTAGGAAGGCATCATAGTAAGTGAGACACTGAGTTCCCACTGACAATGAAAGGGTTATATCAAACAAGGCCGAAAAGACTAATTGTACAATGAAGCCTAACGATACTTATTGTCTGTTTAGCTGTGATTTAATGAAATTTTAAAGGTATACCCCTACATAATGCACTTGCCTTCAAATTTAGGTCAATGTTCGATACTAAATACAATGTTTAGAAAATGAAGTCACAAATGTATAGAACTTTTGTGTTTTTGTCATTTGACAAGTTCTGGATTATTTCATGATGTTGGTTGTTGAATTGTATTAATATCACAACCATCTGTAACTACTCAGAAATACGAGCGTACACGGTCATATTAAATTGAACGTACAAAGACTTCATTCATTCATTCATTCATTCATTCATTCATTCATTCATTCATTCATTCATTCATTCATTCATTCAAGTAGCTGGCGGCTGACTGAGGGTCAGCACGATGTGTGTCATTCGTGTACCTGTCCTACACGGACTTAACCACTTAATGACAGGAAATGTGGGGTTTTGCAGGTTGGTGGTTTAAGATAATGTAGATGAAAAGAAGGGAGGTAGCCGTAGCTCCTCATGGTAGCCAACTCGGGTGCAACGCTATGTTAACACCGCTGGTGTGATAGTTTTTAGGAAGAGTTTAATTTAGAAAGTCTATTAAATTCAAACAGTAATAATTTTAGGCTGAAATAAGAAATCTATTGTTACCGGGTGTGTCCGCATGCCATGCGGGGAAGCCGGTATAGCTTGTAGCGTCTTTTGGTTGTTCTATAGTTCCCTAGAGACCTAACAAGGGCGCTCTGATGTTGAGGCAAACTCGCGTAGAATTTTGTGGCCCGGCGCCTAATGACATCTGCCACATAGTGGAGAGATGAGGCTTCATGAAGGTATCTCACGGGAAACCTCCAGCAAACAGAATAGATGGCCCTAAGACATCTATTTTCTACACACTGAATTTGTCGCAGATTGGATCCTGCGGCCATGCCCCACATCTCACAAGCATAAAGCATGATTGGAAGAATTAAAGCCTGAAAAAGGCGCAACTTAAAGGGTGTCGGCATTCCTGAGCGCATAATGGGGTATAATGAAGCCGAAGCTCCGCATGCCCGATGAGCTACCTCATGGATGTGACCCCGAAAAGTTAGGCCCTTGTCCAGCTTTACACCTAAGTATTTTAGAGAATTTGTCCACTCTATCCTTCTGCCAGAATAATTAAAGGCGGGGAGGTTGGCGGGAAAGTGACGCTTAGTGAAGAGTATGGCTTGGCTTTTCTCTGGGTTGATAGACAATCGCCAAAGCCTACACCAATCATGAATGAGGCTTAGGTGTCGCTGTATTGGGTTGAAGGCTCTGCGTGCGTTTCTATTTGTGTTGTATAGTAACACGTCGTCCGCATATTGGGCTATGTTGACGTGTAGCTCCGTGGGGAGATCCGCCACGTACACGCTAAAGAGTGTAGGGGATAAGACAGAGCCTTCTGGGACGCCTCCTCTGATGGGTCGTCTGGTAGAAAGCTTTCCCGAAACAATAACTGTGAAATGTCTGTGTTTGAGGAATGAGTGTAAAATGTGTATCATGTGTGCAGGAAGCCCCAGGGGGATTAGTTTATTTAGGAGGCCTGCATGCCAGAGATACCGCCGCAGTGAATGTTCTTTCCTGGAAACCCAGGGCAGCGGCCTCCACCAGACGGAGCAACTGCTGTGATGTCGAGTGCCCAGGACGAAAACCAAACTGATGGGGAGGAATATCTTGAATGTCCCCCAGTAGGGGCGACAAGCGGGCTAAAACAAGCCTCTCGAAAACTTTCGAGAGGACTGACAGGAGGCTAATGGAGCGGTAACTGACTTGGAGAGCCGGATTTTTACCGGGCTTCAAGATGCAAATCACCCGAGCCTCCCTCCACTGCCGTGGAAAGTGGCCCAGGGCGAGACACATGTTAAAAACCCGAGTGAGAAAAATAACGGCTTTGAATGGAAGATGGTGGAGCATGATAGGTGTCAACCCATCAGGTCCCGACGCTTTTTGGGATTTAGACGCCGGAGTGCGCCCTGGAGCTCACTGGGTCTAATGACAGGTAGTCGGTCCGCCTCAGCAAGAGGACGTTGAAGGTACTTACGAACATCCCGCTTGACGCGGCCAGTGAAGTCTAGGTCCTGGGGGTCATCTCGTGGCCTCATGGTCCTCTCTAGGTAGTCGGCAAACACCTTTGCTTTAGCTTGAGGTTCATACACCAGGTCTTGGGTGCCTTGGATAGGGGTGGTTGGCGCTCCTCCACGATTCCGGAGTCCTTTTGCAAGCCTCCACGCCTCGCCATTCTCAAAATTCACTCGGGACGTCAACTCCTCCCACGCGCGCACACGGTGCTCGCGTAGTCGAAGTCGAACCTCTCGGCGCAAGCGCGCGAGCAGAACCTGATTATGGCGAGTGCGGTGTCGCTGATAGAGTCTGCGAGCCACCCAAGAGCGACGAATGAGAAGATGAATGTCTAGCAGGATGACGTGAGGGTGTAGATGTGCCGGAGTGTGAACGGTGAGGTTGCGAACTGTTCGTCCTACGATGGAGGTGAAGGAGGAGATCGCCGTTTCCAGGGTCTGTAATGTGTGGGTTACGCAATCCCAATCCACCTCACGGTTTTGAACCGTGAATTCATGACCGACAACCCGTAAGCTGACCTCAGCCACAACTGGGTTGTGGTCGGAATGTAAGGCGCTTTGTGAATTGAGTGATAGCTGAAATGGAAAATGTTTGATGATTGCGAAGTCAATGACCGAAGGACGGCCTTGAATTCGCGGGAAATGGGTGGGTTGTCAGGGACCCTCTACTCTCAATTGAGGATCTCCATCTATGATGCGGATGATTTCTCTGCCTCTTGCGTCTGTCCGGGGACCCGAATGCCAACGCCGGTGTTTAGCATTCAAATCCCCAGCCATAATGACGTTAGGATGTAGGGCAAGGATGGAGAGATAATCATTGGCAATGAACTGTTGGCTAGGAGGGTGATATGCAGACACTATCAGGACTTCGGAACCGCCCAGATTCAAGCAGACGGCAGTGGCTTCAAGGGTTTGAAGAGCGGGAAGCTGGACAGATTTAAAGACAACCCCCCTCCTCACAAAGATCGCAGTGCTGCCGCCGCGACGGCCCACACGGTCGACCCTGAGGCAGTGGTAGCCGGAAATCCGGAAGGACATTTCAGGTCGGAGATGTGTTTCCGATACCAAGATGAGATCCAAAGCAAATGACTTCGCGAAGTGCAGGAGTTCATCTTGTTGACCATTGATGCCACTCGCATTCCAGAATGCGAATCTGAACGAGGACAGAGACCTAGTTCGACCCGCCATCCTGTCTCGCGTGGCTTACTGCGGACAACAAGGCAAGCGCCTTCATGGTAATGACCATTCGGGCTGCAGAATCCGTGGTGTCGAAGAACCTCACCACCAGTTCACAGAGACGCCGGCCGTGGTTCTGCAGCAGCTGCTGCAACCATCCCAGCATCTCCGAGGCCGTGTGGTGGGAGGAGAAACTTCTTTTGAAGTGGAAGCTTTGGTTGGAGAGGGGGATGCTGAAGAGTGCCTGGGCGCCGGCCTACCATTAGCCATCTACCATTTCATATCACCCTAACATCCTTAAACGCATTACATTCAGACCATAATCCGGTGTTGACAGAGATCAACACCAGGGTTTCCAGTCATGACATCTCGCTTCAGATGCGAGAAGTCGATTGGGAAGGCGTCAGGAATTGTCTCCGCACTTCCATCCCGCCAAATCCAAGGATCACTAACATACCCACCCTGGAGAATGCTATCTCATCCTTCACTTCCATCGCGAAGCGGACTACCCACAATCTGACAGTCCACTCCACGGCTCCTCTCCACCCTGACGTCCTTCCTTTGGACATCATCCTTCCCATCAGAAGATCCTGGGCTGCACGGAGACTTTACCAGCGTCACCGCACGCCACATAATCGAGCGCTTCTAAGACGCTTGCGTCGTGAGGTCAGTGCCCGACTGCGCGAGCACAAGGTGCAAGCGTGGGAGGACAACATGGCCAGATTGCGCGTCGAGGATGGCGACGTGTGGAGGATAGCCAGAGCCCTCAGAAATCACAGAGGCCAATACAACTCCCCCATCCATGGCACCCAAGGTCTGGCTTACGATCCCCAAGCCAAAGCCGATGCTTTCGCTGACTACCTTGAACGTACCTTATGTAAAAGAGATGACCCCCAGGACGATAACTTTTCCGAACGCGTTCGTCGGGAGGTGCGTCGTTTCCTACGTCGCCCTTCTGAGGACGCGGTTCGTCTCCCCATCATTCGTCCCAGTGAAGTCCAGGGCGCACTTCAGCGTCTCAAAGCAAAAAAGGCGGCGGGGCCGGACGGGCTGACCCCCCTAATGCTCCGCCATCTCCCCTTCAACGCGGTTCTATTCCTCACTAGGATTTTCAACATGTGCCTCCCTTGGGTACTTTCCACGAGACTGGAGAGAGGCCCGGGTGATTTGCATATTGAAACCTGGGAAAGATCCGGTTCACCCCTCCAGCTACCGATCCATCAGCCTCCTTTCCACCCTCTCGAAAGTTCTCGAGAGGTTGATTCTCATCCGCTTGTCCCCAATATTGGGAGACCTTCAAGCCATTCCCGCACATCAGTTTGGTTTTCGTCCTGGGCACTCGACAATCCAACAGTTGCTGCGGGTGGTGGAGACTGCTGCCCTGGGATTCCAGGAAAGCGCCTTCACCGCTGCAGTTTCTTTGGATGTCGAGAAGGCCTTATCCACGACATGGCACGCCGGGCTCCTCTACAAATTGATCCATCTGGGGCTACCAACACAATTAGCCAACATTATACACAGCTTCTTGCAACACCGCACATTCAAAGTCACAGTCGCGGGGAAAACATCTACACTCAGACCAGTGAGAGGCGGAGTCCCCGAAGGCTCTGTACTATCCCCCACCCTATTCAACGTCTTTATGGCAGACTTCCCAACAGAGCCACGAGTCGAAATGGCACAATACGCTGACGACGTGCTTCTGTTCTGCAAAGACAAACACATCCTCAGAGCCTTCAATCCCCTACAAAGACATTTCCGTCTCACACAGCAGTGGTGTAGGCGTTGGCGGATGTCCGTTAATCCGGACAAAAGCCACGCCATACTTTTCACAAAGCGCCACACCCCCGCAGACTGCCCCAACTTCAGCTACCTAGGTCGAAGGATAGAGTGGACTAACTCTGTCCAGTACCTAGGTGTTAACTTGGACAAAGGTCTAACCTTTCGCCAACACACCAGGGACCGAGCGGCTAAGGTACAGGGAGCAATTGCTTCACTGTATCCAATGCTGGGGTCAACCTCGATGCCAGTTGGCATGAAGTTATACCTTTTCCGAGCGCTGGTAATCCCGGTTATGCTGTATGCCTGTGAGATCTGGGGCATGGCCGCAGACAGCGTGCTAGCATGGCTCCAACGTGCACAGAATAGAGGGCTCAGGTCTATATATTCTGTGGGTCCTTATTTTCCTACCAGGTTGCTACACGAGGCCTCGAGTCTCCCATACGTGGAGGATGAAATCAGGCGGCGGGCATCAAAATTATACGCAAGTTTACCATCTCATAGACGCGCCCTTGTCAGATCCCTGGGAGATTATGACACCACTAGACGTCGCTCTAGTCAGCACCGGTTACCTCGCATGGCTTGCGGGCATCCGAGATAACCAAGGAGCTAATCCGAACAGCAGCTAAAGCTGAGCTCCACATAATCCTTCCAAGCTGCTTGGCATCAAAATTATAAACCCAAAATTTAAATAAATAAAACACCAGGGTGCAAGGTGTTGCATCCTGTCCTTCAACCCCGAGGTACAAACTAGTAACCTCAGGAAAATTCATCATCCTGAAAATCAACATTTCATCCTACAACATCCCGATATTTACCTTACCTGCGGTAAAACCCTTAATAACGGGTGGGCACGCAGCAAAAACCTTCTGGCTTTATACAGCCAGCCAGCACCACATAGCATGGCTACCATTAGCCCGTCCGTCCCTCAGCCGGCGATCGGGTTTGGGAGTACCTCGCCCGCTCGACGCCTCGGAAGCAGACTCTTGCTCTCTGGCAGGACGTCTTCCCTCCGCTCTATCAGAGGGGGTGGTATTAGGGGCTGTTTCTGAAGCCTTAGGTGGACGTACGTGTTTTGTCCGTGATACCATCAGCAAATCCGCAGGCTTGCGCAACACTTCCGCAAAGGTAGGCACACCACGTGCTTTCTGAGTTGTACCAGAAGCAGCAGGCTGCACTGGAACGGTGGGGGCAGTTTTCTGCCTAGCCGATGATGGTGCTGGCGCCTTCCTAGAGGCTATCACAGCCTTCCTAGTCGGGCAGCCCCCGTAGCACGCAATGTGATCACCCTTGCAATTGGCGCCGGTGGGTACCTCAGTGATGGCACGCGGACAGACATCTTTGATGTGGGTGCCACCGCACCGTAAGCAGCGTGGGTTACGGTCGCAGAAGTTGCTGGAGTGGTTAAACCCCAGGCATCTGTAACGTTGAGGGGGACCGCCTGAGCCATTTGCTGTTTCCATCTGAACCCGAAAGTAGCAGATGGTTGTGTCTCCGTCCAACTTAATTTCCGGGTCACTGGTTCGCTCCACCACTACAAGGAACAGTGGGAGGGTGGATCTAGTTCCTTGGCGATCTGGAGCTGGCCTTGTCAGCTGCTTTATCACTCTGGGGGTGATACGCTGGCGGACGAGATCTGTCCTGATGTCCTCCACTGAGGTATCCACCGGCAACCCGCGGATATCCCGGCGTACATCACGGGCTTTCTCTAGCCCAAAGGTGAAATGAAAGACTTTCCTGATTTTGTTGTACTTATACAACTTCCTGTGGACTTTCGTTCCGAAGCACAACAATTTCTGTTAATTTATATTGACTTATATAACAAATATAGCTCCAAATTAGTATAATTCGCATTAAACACTTCTGCTATATCAAAACAGAACATGATATTTCCTCATGTTTTGGAAAACATTTGTAATGACTCTGATAATTTGATACGTACAGAGTAATTATAACTTGCGGAACATCTAGTAACGTCTACGTGTACTTAGTGTTTTATAACACATCCACCGTGTGCCGCTGTATTCGCAGTCCTTCTGTAAACATAAAGTTTGAACTGCAGGTTCATTTCTCTTGTTTCTTTTTGGCGTTAAATTAATACTTTGTGTATCACGAACATACAGCGTGTTCTATGTTACATTTCTTGTACTGAAAGTGTAATGGAAAATGTACAAATAAATATCAAATTCGAGAACTATACCCTACTCGTTCCGTAAAATCTAGACAAGTAATCATTTTAAACTCCCTATCATGGATAAATTATTTTGAGAAATGTTACGTTAATTATGAATTGTTTTTATGTCAAAGGAAGCAAGAGCAAAATCATGGTATGAGTTTGGAAACTGAATATTAACCCCAAAGCCATAAAGATAGTGGGACCTTATGGTCCCACTGAACTCTGTAACACCGGCATACAATAACTAACACATCCTTATCTTATATATAATGAACTAGTACAATGATAAATTACACATAAGAACAGCGAAGTATAATGAAATTAAGCAAAACCCAGTTTAACACACAAAGTCAATTCAGGACTACAACACATCATCTTTGTTCCTTCTTCCTGGTTCTTTGTGCTACATAAGCGGCATCTTCTTTTTGTTTCACCATTTACTGACAAGTCGAACTTCATCAGGAACACTGGTTACACCTCTTTTTGAAGTATGAAAACTCACAGGCTTTCCTCTCCATTTCCGACTTGAGAAACTTGAAATGAGCTGCCTGGTCAAATGCAACCGGAACACAAGTTGATCTACTTCAAACTTCTGCAGTTTCCACAAAGTATATGCATTGACGATGGCCAGATCAAGAAGGAAGTAAAATAATCTATGCCACCACTTCAAAGAACGACGACCTATAGCATAGCGTTATCGAAGTTGGTCAAATCGATCAACTCCTTCCATTACTTTGTTGTATTCTGCCATAGCAGTAGGGCAAAATAAATCAGATTTGCTACCATCCTTATTTCTTCTCTTCACGGTGGTTACTTGTGATACAGATTTATTGTCCTGCCATTTGACTGCGGCAACATATGACTTCGTAGTAAATTCCAATTCACTTCTGCTGATCTTTGAATTTATCTTCAACATATCTGGAAGCTCTCGTCTATTTGGACGTACTGTTCCAATACCATAAAGTTTCCTGGTGTGCAGCACTTTCATTAGACGAAATGTTGTGAAATAGTTGTCAAATGTCATTAGGGTTGGATTTATATTTAGAGCATTTGTCAGAGTAAACACAACATTCACACCCAATGAAAATGAAGTGGTATCGCTGTCCCTTCCAGTGTCAATGTCGAAGTTCAAAGTGTAACCTGTTGTTGAATCAGCCAGACACCATATCTTGTACCCTCGTTTGACTGGTTTCATTGGAATGTACTGCTTCAGGATGGAGCGCCCTTTGAAAGTCAATAGCCATTCATCCATTTTTTATAATTTTTATTGATCGATCAGCAGTAGAATGCTTTACAGATCAGAGGGAAAAGAAGGTAACAGAACAATACATTAAAGAACAATAACACTCAGTTTTAGGCTATCAGGCCGCCTACCAACCACATTAAGTTAGAACTCCAATAATACTCTCTGAGAAATTAAGTCAATATTGGAGATGCAAGACAGACATCAAATACTAGAATCACTGGAATCAGATGTATCACTCAGAAGCAGGTCCTGTTGTAGTCTCCTCTTTATGCGTGAGGGCTGGCGCGTGCGGGCGCCGATGTTATAATGTAGAGCTCCTGGAACTTCTTGCGGCGTGGAAGACAAAAGACGAGCGATCCTGCGAATGCAGTCGTGAAGAGGTAACTGTCCTAGTTTATGATGGAGCTGCTGATTTAGGATGAACCATGGAGCGTTGGTAGCGATACGCATGAACCGATTCTGTATAACCTGAAGACGATGGACATGACATGTGTGTGCGGCCCCCCACACTTGGCAGGCATATGTAATAAGCGGACGAACGAGTGATTTGTAGAGTAACAAAGAAGACTGTAGGAGGAGGCAGGAACGGCGATGTAACAGAGTTGAGAGTTTTGAAAGTTGCCCGGAGGCCAATGACATAAGACGATCGATATGAGCACGGCAGGTCAGTCGAGAGTCCAAAAGTACTCCAAGGTATTTAACGGGAGTTGTAGTGGGGAGCCAAGGGACATTGTTCCTGTAGAGACACAACGGAGTAAGCGGAGTATATCAGCGAAGAGTGAAGATTTTAGCTCCGGTTTTCATGAGGGTACAAAGAGATCCGTCAAGTGCTGAACCAATGAGTTAGGTGATCTAAAGAGAGCTGTACAACTTGTGTGTACTGGAGATTAACATGAGAATAATATAGTACTGTGTCATCAGCGTAAAGAGCTAAAGAAGTAGGCGCTAACATTCATCCTTGCCACAAATGCAGATGGAACATAGGCGTCAGAAACTGTTTTGGTCAAAGCATTGATTACAGATCGAAGTTTGTGTAATTTATCATATGCCGGTTGTTCCTTCTCAATGAAAAGTGAAATGTGATTACAATTCTTGTATCGCAAAACTGTCATTACTAATGACAGAGCAGGTACGCCCAGGATTGGATCATTGCGCCAGTAAATCATCAACACGTGGGAGAAGATGAATGCCCATCAAAATAAGCATTCCCATGAATGCCTACAATTCAGATACGGAAATATCGTTCCAATTTGAGGTTATGTTGATGGTTTTCTTTCCATCTTTGAGAACAGTGCGCTCCTGTTTAGCATACAGATTCCTTTGATCACAAATGAATAACATCATGTCTTCTGGAAATGAAGTTTCAAAATATACCAGCTCATTATCAGAACTTGGGAAATTTCCACGAACTTCTAGATTCCTGTGAAAGCTAACTCCAAGATTTTCAAAGTAGGAAACATCATCAGTCCACATGTCATCAGTGATGATATCACCAAATGCAGAAGATAAACCATGATCCTTTTCACTTTCAGTTAGCAGCACCTGCAAATTGTCCTTAATTTCATGTGCACAACCATGTCAACAGTAATATTGACCTCCCAAACCAACAGCAATGGCAGCGCCGTGACACAGTGTTTAGACCGCTTGGCTCTCACCAAGGCAGCCCGGTTTCGATACCCAGCGACCGCAAAGTGAGGCGAGTGGTGGAAAACACGGCGCTGTGGCGGGTTTTCTCCGAGATCTCCGGTTTTCCCCACCATCTCATTCCACCTGTGCTCCATCTGCGTCGCGTGTATCATCAGTTTCATCACCTACGGTGCTGTATGAAGTAAAAGCGGGCGTTAAACACTACACATTTCATTTGTTTTCCAAACCAACAGCCTCAACCGTGAAAACCCTGCAACTCTTACGCAGATCTTACCACAAGAGCTAACCATTAAATCCTACAGCTATTAACCCCCATGCCTTCAGCCCGACCTATAACAAACCTGCAACTCTTAATCCTGAAGTCCCAGAACGTACCTCAAGACCTAACGTCTAACTTATTCAGTTATTGACCTCCCAAACCAACAGCCTCAACTGTGAAAACCCTTCAACTGTTAGGCAGATCATACCGCAAGACCTAACCTCCAAGTCCTTTATCTATTAACCTCCCAGGCCAACATTCTTTACCTAAGAAACCCTGCAACTGTTAACAGTAGAGCCTCAAACCATAGCTCAAGACAAGCATTATAAGTTACTTGATATAAGTTAATAGTATTTGTTGCCATGACTGTACACATAACATCAGTTACCATCCAGGTCAGAATCCTCTGCATCATCAGGCAAGTAGTAAAAAATACTCCTCAGTCGTTCCGGAGTTATGTTTGACACTCTAAAAAATAAATACAGGAAATAAATATCTTCTTCATTTCGCAACCCCAATCGCAAGCGTTCAGTGGGATGAATAGTACCCACTAACTTACCTTGAAGCTATTTTGTATCAAACTGGGCTGTCAGGAGAACTCTAATGAAAATGGAACCTTCTATAAATTTAAAATTAAAATTAATCAGCAGAATTCACTTCACAAACGGTCTCGGAAACAGCTTGCTCAGGGCCAGAAGCACCACATGTACACATATTAACTTGGGTAGCACAAGTTCTACCTGCACTATGACAGTGGATTTATTCTACAAACAGTAAGCACACTTCCGGGTACGTGGCAGCATGCACCGGTGGTGGCAATGGCAAACACTCTGAAATAGGAAAGCATAATAGTCGGTGGGACAGTGAGTTCCCACTGACCATGAAAGGGTTATATCAAATTTTCAAACAGTGCCGATAAGACTAATTGTGCAATGGAGCCTAAAGACACGTATTGTCTACATAGCTGTAATTTGATTAAATTTTAAAGGTATTACCGGACATAGTGCATTTGCCTTCAAATTTACGCCGAAGTTCGATACTAAATACACATGTTTAGAAAATGAAGTCACAAATGTATAGAACTTTTGTGCTTTCTTCATTTGACAAGTGCTGGATTATTTCACAATGTTGGTTGTTTAATTGGATTTATTTCACATTCATCTGTAATTACTCAGAAGTCCAATCCAAAAGAGTCCCATCGAAATGAATAAACAAAGACTTTCCTGAATTTGTTGCACTTATACAACTTCCTGTGTGCTTTTGTTCCGAAGCCCAATAATTTCTGTTAGTTTATGTTGACTTATATAACAAATATAGCTCCAGGTTAGTATCATTCGTATTGAACATTCCTTCTACGTCAAAAAAGAACATCAAATGTTCTCATGTTTTGGAAAACATTTTTAATAACTATGAAAATTTGATACATACATAGTAATTAAAGCCTGCGCGCCATCTGGTAACGTCTACGTGTACTTAGTGTTTTATAATACTCCCATCGTGTGCCGCTGTGATCGAAGTCATTCTGTAAACAGAACATTTGAACTGCAGGTTTGTATCTCTTGTTTCTTTTTGGCGTTAAATTATAGCTTTCTGTATCACGAACATACAGCATATTCTATGTTAAAATAATTGTACTGAAACTGTAATGGAAAACGTACAAATAAATAAATAAATATCAAATGCAAGACTTATACCCTACTCGTTCCGTATAATCTAGAGAAGTAAACATTTTAAACTCGCTTTCATGGATAAATTATTTTGATAAATGTTACATTAGTTATGAATTGGTTTTATGGCTAAGGAAACAAGAGCAAAATCATGATATGAGTTTGGAAAGTGAATATTAAGCCCAAGGTCATAAAAATAGTGGGACCTTATGATCCCACTGAACTCTGGAACACAGACATACAATAATTAACACATATTTATTTAATATATAATGAACTAGTAACAATGATAAATTACACATAAGAACGGCGAAGTGGAATGAAATTTAGCAAAACACAGTTTAACACACAAAGGCATATCACAACTACAGCACGCCATCTTTGTTCTTTTTTTCTGGTTCTTTGTGCTACATAAGCGGCATCTTCTTTTTGTTTCACCATTTACTTGCATGTCGAACTTCATCAGGGACTCCGGTTACGCCTCTTTTTGACGTATGAAAACTCACAGGCTTTCCTCTCCGTTTCCGACTTGAGAAACCTTAAATCAGCTGTGTGGCCAAATGCAGCCGGAACACAAGTTGATCTGCTTCAGACTTCTGCAGTTTCCACAAAGTATAAGCATTGGCGATGGCCAGATCAAGAAAGAAGTAAAATAATCTATGCCACCACTTCAAAGACGAGCACTTATAGCATAGTGTTCACGAAGATGGTCAAATCGATTAACTCCTTCCATTACTTTGTTGTATTCTGCCGTAGCAGTAGGGCAAAATTATTCAGATTTGCTACCATCCTTATTTCTTCTCTTCACGGTGGTTACTTGTGATACAGGTTTATTGTCCTGCCATTTGACTGCAGCAACATATGACTTCGTAGCAAATTCCAGTTCACTTCTGCTGAGCTTTGAATTTATCTTCAACATATCTGGAAGCTCTCGTCTATTTGGACGTACTGTTCCAATACCATAAAGTTTCGTGGTGTGCAGCTCCTTCATTAGACGATATGTTCTGAAATAGTTGTCAAATGCCATTAGGGTTGGATTTATATTTACAGCGTTTGTCAGAGTAAAAACAACATTCTCACCTAATGAAAATTAATTGCTATCGTTGTCCTTTCCGGTGTGAATGTCGAAGTTCAAAATGTAACCTCTTGTTGAATCAGCCAGACACCATATCTTGTATTATAGCGCTACTCAAACAGTTCCAGTTTGCCATGCGGACTTCAAAGGATGCGATAAGATTTAAATATTCAGTTACGCAGAGATAAGATGTGTCGACCCGCTCGCTGTGGAGGAAACAACGTTGTCGCGTTTTCTCCAAGTGGTCAGAATTGCAAACATTGACATTTATTTCTTAGGATATTTACGAAGTAACAATAAGATTAGCAAAGTTCTTAAGTGCAACTGCACTATGCTAATAATATCAAACTATATTTTCTACTTACATTATACTCTGTCTTCGCCTTCTTCGCTGTCACTGCCACTTTCACTCACGTGTATAACGAACGAAGCATTGTGTTGTGAAATATCCCGCAGCTGAAAGTTTCGTTCTTGTTGCATGTTGTGCTGAACACATCTTTCTTATACACTCGAATCTATATTTGGTACACATTCTCTCAACACTTTGCACACACTGTCACTTATAGAAGGGGTTACATTCTGCTTTCTTACGGCATGTTTAAGGCGTGCCCATATCAACTCAATTGGATTGAGACAACAGTGATATGACGGTAGCCTGAGAACTTCATGACCACGATCTTTTGCTATTTAGTCTATTGCATACGCTTTTTGTACGAGGGCCGTTTTTTTCAACCTCCGATAGGCTATAAATAAAACACAAGTTCATGTAAAACAATAATTTTATTACCAAAATGAATTGTACACTTATGGTTACATTTCGACATAATCACCGAAGAGATTGAGACATTTGTCATATCTGTGGACAAGCTTTTCAATTCCCTCTTCAAAGAAAGTTGCCGCCAGTGAATTCAAGTAGACCTTGACGTTCGTTTGAAGGTCCTCATTGGTTTGAAATCGCTTCCCACCAAGCCACGTCTTCAGTTGAGGAAGAAGGTGAAAGTCACTGGGTGCTAAGTCAGGACTGTATGGCGGATGATCGAAAATGTCCCATCCAAATCGGTGGAGAAGCCGTTGAGTTGCTGCCGCAGTGTGTGGACGGGCATTATCATGGATTAGAACAACTACAGCAGTCAGCCTTCTTCTTCGCTTGTTCTGAATGGCTCTACGTAAACGTCGTAAAGTTTCACAATAAACAGCTGAAGTTATTGTGGTTCCGAGCTGCATAAACCCCTCAAGCAACACACCTTGTTGGTCCCAAAACAAAGTAGCCATGGTCTTTCTGTTGTTGAATGTTTGTTTGAATTTCTTTGGTTTGTTTGGTGAATTTGAATGCATCCATTGCTGTGATTGCCGTTTCGTTTCCGGTGTGTCGTATTGAACCCAAGTTTCATCCCCAATCGCGATTGATTTCAAAAAGTTGTCTCCTTCATCGTGATAACGCTCAAGGAACTCCAAAGCTGATGCCATTCGTCGAGCTTGTGGTTGTCAGTCAACATTTTTGGGACCCAACGTGCACAAAGTTTTTTGTAGCCTAACCTTTCAGTAATAATCAAGTACAAAACAGACCTTGAAACTTCTGGAAACTCTGTAGACAAAGCAGTGATGGTGAATCAGTTGTTTTCTTTAACCATTCTGTCAACTCGTTGAACAAGGTCATCTGAAACGACAGATTTGCCTCCTTGACCCCCTTCATCATGCACATCATTACGACCATCTTTAAACGTTCGACACCATTCACGAACAACACCATCACTCATGAAGTTTTCGGCATACACACGACTTATCCTCCGATGGATTTCTGCAGCACCATGGCCTTCAGCCTGTAGAAAACGAATTACACTTCGCAATTCGCACTTGGCGGGAGCATCAATAATGGCGGCCGTGTTTACGTGGCTGTAGCACAACGCCGACTGACGACTGAATGTCAGCAATGGCGGAGTGTGTAGTGCGAGAGCTGCACAGTCGCCGACAGCGCATACCCTCTTTCTGCTGCCCGCGTAGCGTCGGCATGGAGCGATCGGAGGTTGAAAAAAAAACAGCCCTCGTATATTAGCTTCTCGAATATTCTCCAAAAGCACGTCTTTTAGAGGAACTGGACTTGGTAGTTCTAAATTGTTCTAAGCTGAATTTAATCATTTCGTCCATTCTGCTAGACATGATGGGAATTTTTATCTTTAGCCGTGAATGATAACTAGCATTGTCTAAGATAGTCACACACTTAGCAGGAATGATCTCCAAAAGTTTGTTCCCTAAACCAAGCTACAAATATTTTGGCATTCATCTCGTGATGAGAATCGGCCAATAAATCCTGAATACTTTTAGACAAAAAATATAAGCAGCCCTCAATCCAACCCTGGCTACCACCTGCATGCAGAATCCTTATTCTTTTTCCTCGTACAAAAGGGCTGGAAGGCAACAAGAGCAATTGCCGTCATCCCAGTCTTTTCTTACATCATGAGTATCGTACCAAGACTCGTCTAAATAAATTATACGGTACCCTTACTGCCATAAATAGTTTAGGCTGCTCAAGTACCTGTATCTCCATGCCACAATCCTTAATGGTTCCATAATCACACGCCTCCTATTTAACTTGCAAAAGCGGAAACCTAACTTCACTAACTGTCTAAGTGAATGCTTTTTGTAAGGAAAATCGCACACGGTTTGAAGTTTATGCAGCAATTTCTTTATAAAATCTGTACACCTCCCTTGGAACTATATCGCAGTTGAAATTGTCAACTTTATCTAACTTTAGTTGCCTGGTGTCTTCTTTTTTGGCGTCATAGGAAGTCTCTTCGCAGCTTTACTAACTGTATGTCTGCTAAAGCGTACTGCTTTAGCAGTTTCATTAATAGGTCCCTTTCCTATTTTATTGGCTTCCATATACTTACAAACATTATATATTAATTGCTGGGTCTGATTACTGAGCGTTCCTAAAGGTAGCTTGCTTCATTTTACTCTTGCTTCATTTGCTCTCCCACCAGCGACACTAGAAGTAGAAGCAACATTATTACTAGCACCACTGATATTATCACTACGAGATAAACTGGCTGGATTACTGACACTATTTCCACCATCCAGGTAGATACATCCCAAGGTCTCCACATATTTAAGAATAGACAGGAAACACCACTTGCACCAATGAAGCTTACAAGAAAGCTAACAGAATGAAATGAATGGTGAATTAGAGAGAAAACATCGATGATATTGCAACTATGTGTTTTACTCCACGTGGACATAACATGTATCTGTCATTTGTGATTCCTGCGCATTCATTGGCTGAACTGTTGCGTTAATTGGTGCTTAGCAGAGGTTCAAAAAACGCGGCAGTAAGCATCTCACATTTAGGAGAATAAACACTGCATTATTTGAGAGGTTTCTATCAACTAAGATAAATCTATGCAAAGCGCACCAGGAACGCTGTAATACACTCGTTTGACTGGTTTCATTGGCATGTCCTGCTTCAGGGTGGAGCGTCCTTTGGAAGCCACCATACATTCATCCACTGCCACAAATGAAGATGGAACATAGGGTTTACAAACTTTTTTGGTCAAAGCATTGATTACAGGTCAAGGTTTGCATAGTTTGTCATATCCCGGTTGTCCCTTCGCAATGAAACGTGAATAGTAATTACAATTCTTGTATCACTGATGAAAGAGCTGGCATGCCCAAGATTAGATCACTGCTCCAGTAATCCTCAACACGTGGGAGATGATGTACGCCCATCAAAATAAGCATTCCCATGAATGCCTTCAATTCAGATACAGAAATATCGTTCCAATTTGAGGTTATGTTGATGGTTTTCTTTCCATCTTTAAAAACAGTGCGCTCCTGCTAGGCATACAGATTCCGTTGATCACAAATGAATAACATCAGGTCTTCAGGTAATAAAGTTTCAAAATATAGCAACTCATTATCAGAACTTGAGAAATTTCCACGAACATCTGGATTCCTGTCAAAGCTAACTCCAAGATTTTCAAAGTAGGAAACATCATCAGTCCACATATCTTCAGTGATGCTATCACCAAGTGCAGAAGATAAACCATGAGCCTCTTCATTCTCAGTTAGAAGCACCTGCAAATTGTCTTTAATTTCATGTGCAGGAACAATGTCAACAGAAACATTGACCTCCCAAACCAACAACAATGGCCGCGCCGTGGCTCAGTGGTTAGACCGTATGCCTCTCAACAAGGAGGCCCGGGTTAGATCCCAGGCGACTGCAAAGTGAGATTTGTAGTGGACAACACGGCGCTGAGACGGGTTTTCTCCTGGATCTCCGGTTTCCCCATCATCTCATTCCACCGGTGCTCGATTGTCCTCTCATGGATCATCAGTGTCATCACCTGCGGTGCCGTATTCAGCAAAAGCGGGCGTTAAACACTACACATTTCATTTTTTTTCAAAACCAACAGCCCCAACTGTGAAAACCCTGCAACTCTTACGCAGATTTTACCACAAGAGCTAACCATTAAATCCCACAGCTATTACCCTCCCAAGCCTTCAGCCCTACCTATTACAAACCTGCATCTCTTAACCCTAGAGTCCCTGAGCGTACCTCAAGAACTAACGTCTAAATCCTACAGTTATTGACCTCCCAAACCAACAGCCTCAACTGTGAAAACCCTGCAACTGTTAGGTAGACTATACCTCAAGACCTAACCTCTAAGTCCTATAGCTATTAACCTCCCAACCCAACAGTCTTTACCTAAGGAACCCTGCAACTCTTAACCCTAGAACCTCAGATCATAGCTCAAGACACAGCATTATATGTTACATCCAGGTCAGAATCCTCTGCATCATCAGGCAAGTAGTAAAAAATACTCAGCAATAGCTCTGAAGTTATATTTGACATTTTAAAAATTAAATACACGAAATAAATATCTTCTTCATTTCGCAAACCCAATCGCAAGAGTTCAGTGGGATGAACAGTACCCACTAACTTACCTTGAAGCTTTTTTGTAATATACTGGGCTGTCAGAAGAACGCTAATGAAAATGGAACCATCTATAAGTTTAAAATGAAAATTAATCAGCAGAATTGAACGGTCCTGGAAACAGCTTGCTCAGGGCTAGAAGCATCACATGTACACATATTAACTTGGGTAGCACAAATTCTACCTGCACTATGCCAGTAGATTTATTCTACAAACAGTTAGCACATTTCAGGGTAAGTGGCAGCACTTACTCCAGGTGGCAATGGCAAAAACCCTGTGAACTAGGAAAGCATCATGGTAAGTGGGCCCTGAGTTGCCACTGACCGTGAAAGGGTTATATGAAATTTTCAAACAGCGCCGATAAGACTAATTGTGCAAAGCAGCCTAAGGACACGTATTGTCTGTATAGCTGTGATTTAATGGAGTTTTAAAGGTATACCCGGACATAATGAACTTGCCTTCAAATTTACGTCAATGTTCGATACTAAATAAAAAAGTTTAGAAAATGAAGTCCCAAATAGATAAAATATTTGTGTTTTTGTCATTTGAAAAGTGCTGGATTCTTTCACGATGTTGGTTGTTTAATTATATTTATATCACAACCATCTGTAATTAATCAGAAATACGAAGCGAAAAGGGTGATATAAAAATCAGTATACAAAGATTTTGCTGATTTTGTTGCATTTATAGAACTTCGTGTGGGCTTTTGTTCCGAAGCACAATAGCTTCTGTTAGTTTATATTGACTTATAGAACAAATATAATTCCAAATTGATATCATTCGCATTAAACGCTTCTGGTATGTGAAAACAGAATATTATGTGTTTTTATAATTTGGAAAACATCTGTAATAACTATGATACTGTGATACATACATAGTAATTATAACTTATGCGACATCTACTAACGTCTACGTGTACTTAGTGTTTTATAACATTTCCACCGTGTGCCGCTGTGATCGCAGTTACTCTGTAAACAGAACATTTGAACTGCAGGTTTGTATCTCTTGTTTCTTTTTGGTGTTTAATTAATACTTTCTGTATCACGAACATACAGCATGTCCTATGTTATATTTATTGTACTGAAATTGTAATGGAAAATGTACAAATAAATAAATATCAAATGCGAGACATATACTCTACTCGTTCCGTAGAAGGTAGCGAAGTAAACATCTGAAACTCGCTTCGTTATGTACAGTTACATAAGAAGTTCACCAACTCACTGTTTTAAAGTAAATTATAAAATCCCCGCTGTTCAAGTGTATTTTGTTTCATGCTTTAATATCTGATAACCATCTATCTATGTAGGTTTTGCTTTTACTTATTTCGCGCCGGAGTGTGGTGATGCTAGTAAATTCCTAACAAGAGACTTTGTGTGTTACACCGTGTTTTGCTAAATTTCATTCCACTTCGCCATAAAATATTGTAACTTTGTGCGTTTGTAGAATTAAAACGCCAAAATGCTGATATCAAAAGACCGAAATGCAAAATTAAAAATCTCCTTTAGTTTCGTAGAAATACTCCTATAGATTACAGCTGCATTACGTTGCATTCACCATCAGTCTACCAAGGTGGATCACAATAACAAACAGTGACAGCAGATTACATCCTGAGCTCTCGTTACAACAACACAGCCGGCTGTCTCTCATTTCACAACACTGTTTCGCAACTAACTCTTTGCGAGTCGTCTCGTCCTTAAATAAATATTTCGTAAATTCCAGATATTTCTTCAACAAACAGGAATCGAATGTTCTATTTCCTTCCAGAAGCGTAACCCTATCGTTGCTGTCAGGTCTTTTATCTCACGCTATCATTATTTCTTCCGTCATACTCCTTATCTCCAGGCTTTTTGTGTACACAAGCCACGCTATCGCGATTGGGTTCACGACAATATATAAAATAAAGATGTGTTAGTTATTGTATATCTGTGTTCCATAGTTCAGTGCAAACATAAGGTACCACTAATTTTTTATGACCTTGGGGTTTATATTCACTTCCCAAACTCATGCCACAATTTTACTCTTGTTCCCTTAGCCATAAAACTAATTCATAACTAATATAAAATTTCTCCAAATAATTTATCCGTGATAGGGAGTTTAAAATGTTTATTTCTCTAGATTTTACGGAACGAGTAGGGTATAAGTCTCGTATTTGATATTTATTTAGTTGTACAGTTTCCATTATAATTTCAGTACAATAAATATAACATAGAAGATGCTGCATGTTCGTGATACAGAAAGTGTTGATTTAACGTCAAATAGAAAAGAGATACAAACCTGCAGTACAAATATTCTGTTTACAGAGTGACTGCGATCACAGCGGCACACGGTGGAAGTGTTATAAAACACTAAGATCACGTAGACGTTACTAGATGTCGCGGAAGCTAAAATTACAATGAATGTATCAAATTACTGTAGTTATAACAAATGTTTTCCAAAACATAAGAACACATAATGATCTGTTTTGATGTCGAAGAGTTGTTTAATGCAAATGATTCTAACTTGGAGCTATATTTGTTATATAAGTCAATATAAACTAACAGAAAATATTGTGCTTCGGGACAAAAGCCCACGGGAAGTTGTATAACTGCAAAAAAATCACGAAAGTCTTTGTATACTCATTGCAATTCAAGTCTATTCTGCTCGTATTTCTGAATAATTACAGATGGATGTGATATAAATAAAATTAAACAACCAACATACTGAAATAAACAATCCAGCACTTGTCAAATGACAAAACACAAAAGTTCAATCTATTTGTGACTTCATTTTTAAACATTTGTATTTAGTATCGAACATTAACATAAATTTGAAGGCAAGTACATTATGTCCGGGTATACTTTTAAAGCTTAATTAAATCACAGCTTTACAGACAATACGTGCCTTTGGGCTTCAGTACACAATTAGCCTTATCGGCGTTGTTTGAAAATTTGATATACGTTTTAGAGAACGAGTTGAAAATGTAGTAAAAACGTTTACATTTATTTGTAATATTGGCCACGAAAATGCGAAACTAAATTTTTGTATCAGCATATTCTGAGATACACAATTTTATACTTTTAATGAAGGAAAGCTGTCAATATCTCGATGTCTAGGTTAGTGGGAAGGTTTGTGAGATCCATCATGAACAGAAAATACTACGACAACAACTGGGGTTAAGGTTAGAACCTCTAGGTAAAATCGAAAATCAGGCACAATTATATATCTTGATGAGTTTGATAAGTGCGTTTTGCCTAGAAAATTTTTTGGAGTACTATGAACAGAAAAAGTAGATTTCTACTTTGAGGAAACTCCTGAACTTCGCTAAACAATAAATATTAAGCTTGGCAAAGAAACATTTAGAAAAATACTAACAAAAATGGGATTTCAGTTTAAAAAATGCAAAATCAAATAATCTGTGCTAATGAAGAAACCACAAATTGCTGCAAAACTTGCAGAGAACTTAAAGGCTACTAGTGACAATGTAAAAGGCAGACGTAAACTAGGAGTTTATACGGACGAGACTTGGGTCCATACTCACTAAACCGTCAAGAAGTGCTGGCAACATTACGAAGTACCAGGTTTGTTGACTAATACTATTGCTGGTCAAGGAGCAATTGTTGTACATACCGGGAGATCCATGGGATTTATTGACGGAAAATTGATTTCCGATTCAAATGCCAAATCAGCGAATTGCCATGATGCAACGAAGTGAACAGTCAATTATAAGAAGTGGGTAGAAGCGAAATTAATATAAAATATTCGACCTGAGATCATTGTTGTGTCATACCGTACAGGAAAATAAAGCCCCTAACACTTCATCTCGAAAACCACGGGTTATTCATTGGCTAACACAAAAGAAAGTTAAACATGATCCGCAAATGACAAAAGAAATGAGCTAGAGATTGTGATAATTAATTTTAATAAAGTTTTTTAATTGACTTGATTGAATAATGGAACAAAAGGGCTTTACAGTCTTAACGCTTTCCTCCGTAGCACTGCGAACTTAACTCTCTAGAGTTATCTGGAATTTAATTAAACAAAAGATGTATCATCGATTACCTTGAGTAATCTGAAAGCTATGACAACAAGCTGCGTAGCTCAAATTACACAAAATGATTGGATAGAAGTATGCAGACACGTGAAAGGAACTGAGCAGGACATTAAGCGCCGAGATTGTTTAATGGAGGAAAGAACTTAAGTTATAATTATAATCATGGTTCTAGAAAGCAACGGTGATAACGATGAAGATTGCAATCGTGATGAATGTTATTTCGAGAGTATGAATATTGAAGCAAAAGGACGCAGTGCCATTGATACAGCTGATGAAGGCAACAGTGACACGGATATAGCAGATGAAGGACCTGAAACAAACATTCCCAGACTTGCTAATTCCGAGAACTAATGTGAAGACATCGGCAGGCCGGTACTGTTTTAATTGTGTGACTGTACATTACTAGTATCGCCTTTCCCCTCGCTCCGCGCGGTTCCCTAAGCTTCAAGTAGTAAAGAGAAACAGTTCTGCCCTCCTTCCAGTGCATGTATATCTTGACCGACTAGTATACCCAGATATGATGTACTTGCCTTCAAATTTATGTCAATGTTCGATAATAAATCAAAATGTTTAGGAAATGAAATCACAAATGTATAAGGCTTTGTGTTTATCTCATTTGACAAGTGCTGAATTGTTTCACAATGTTGCTTGTCTAATTGTATTTATAACACAACCATCTGTAACTACTCAGAATATCAGAGGAATAGTGCGGGATAGAAGAGAGAAATGGAAGGCTCCTGATTTTGTTGCACTTATACAACTTCCTGTGGACTTTCGTTCCGAAGCACAATAGTTTCTGTTAGTTTATATTGACTTGTATAACAAATATATCTCCAAATTAGTATCATTCGCATTAAACACATCTGCTACATCAAAACAGTACATGATATATTCTCATGTTTTGGAAAACATTTGTAATGACTCTGATAATTTGATACATACAGAGTAATTATGGCTTGCGCGACATCTACTAACGTCTACGTGTACTTAGTGTTTTATAACACATCCACCGTGTGCCACTGTATTCGCAGTCCTTCTGTAAACATAACGTTTGAACTGCAGGTTTGTTTCTCTTGTTTCTTTTTGGCGTTAAATTAATACTTTGTGTATCACGAACATACAGCGTGTTCTATGTTACATTTATTGTACTGAAAATGTAGTGGAAAATGTACAAATAAATGTCAAATTCGAGAACTATCCCCTACTCGTTCCGTAAAATCTGGACAAGTAATCATTTTAAACTCCCTATCATGGATAAATAATTTTGAGAAATGTTACGTTAATTATGAATTGGATTTATGTCTAAGGAAGCAAGAGCAAATTCATGGTATGAGTTTGGAAACTGAATATTAACCCCAAAGCCATAAAGATAGTGGGACCTTATGTTCCCACGGAACTCTGTAACACCGACATACAATAACTAACACATCCTTATCTTATATATAATGAACTAGTAACAATGATAAATTACACATAAGAACAGCGAAGTATAATGAAATTTAGCAAAACCCAGTTTAACACACAAAGTCAATTCACGACTACAGCACATCATCTTTGTTCCTTCTTCCTGGTTCTTTGTGCTACATCAGCGGCATCTTCTTTTTATTTCACCATTTACTGACAAGTCGAACTTCATCAGGAACACCGGTTACTCCTCTTTTTGACGTATGAAAACTCACAGGCTTTCCTCTTCGTTTCCGACTTGAGAAACTTGAAATCAGCTACCTGGCCAAATGCAGCCGGAACACAAGTTGATCTACTTCAGACTTCTGCAGTTTCCACAAAGTATAAGCATTGACGATGGCCAGATCAAGAAGGAAGTAAAATAATCTATGCCACCACTTCAAAGAACGACGACCTATAGCATAGCGTTCTCGAAGTTGGTCAAATCGATCAACTCCTTCCATTACTCCTTCCCCCCACACTTGGCAGGCATATGTAATAAGCGGACGAACGAGTGATTTGTAGAGTAACAAAGAAGACTGTAGGCCGAGGCTGGAACGGCGATGTAACAGAGGTGAGAGTTTTGAAAGTTGTCCGGAGGCCAATGACATAATACGATCGATATGAGCACGCCAGGTCAGTCGAGAGTCCAAAAGTACTCCAAGGTATTTAACGGGAGTTGCATTTGGGAGCCAAGGGACATTGTTCCGGTAGAGACACAACGGACTAAGCGGAGTATATCAGCGAAGAGAGAAGATTATAGCTTCGGTTTTCTGAGGGTACAAAGAGATCCGTCAAGTGCTGAACCAATGAGTTAGGTGATCTAAAGAGAGCTGTACGACTTGTTGTGTGTACTGGAGATTAACATGAGAATAATATAGTACTGTGTCATCAGCGTAAAGAGCTAAAGAAATCGGCGCTAACATTCATCCATTGCCACAAATGAAGATGGAACATAGGCGTCAGAAACTGTTTTGGTCAAAGTATTGATTACAGATCGAAGTTTGTGTAATTTGTCATATGCCGGTTGTCTCTTCTCAATGAAAAGTGAATTGTCATTACAATTCTTGTATCGCAACACTGTCATTACTAAAGACAGAGCAGGCACGCCCAGGATTGGATCATTGCTCCAGTAAATCTCAACACGTGGGAGATGATGAATGCCCATCAAAATAGGCATTCCCATGAATGCCTACAATTCAGATATGGAAATATCGTTCCAATTTGGGGTTATGTTGATGGGTTTCTTTCCATCTTTGAGAACAGTGCGCTCCTGTTTAGCATACAGATTCCTTTGATCACAAATGAATAACATCATGTCTTCTGGAAATGAAGTTTCAAAATATACCAGCTCATTATCAGAACTTGAGAACTTTCCACGAACTTCTAGATTCCTGTGAAAGCTAATTCCAAGATTTTCAAAGCAAGAAACATCATCAGTCCACATGTCATCAGTGATGCTATCACCAAGTGCAGAAGATAAACCATGAGCCTCTTCACTTTTAGTTAGCAGCACCTGCAAATTGTCTTTAATTTCATGTGCAGGAACCATGTCAACAGTAATATAGACCTGCCAAACCAACAGCAATGGCCGCGCCGTGGCTCAGTGTTTAGACCGCTTGGCTCTCACCAAGGCGGCCCGGGTTCGGTACCAGGCGACCGCAAAGTGATGCGAGTAGTGGAAAACACGGCGCTGTGGCGGGTTTTCTCCGAGATCTCCGGTTTTCCCCACCATCTCATTCCACCTGTGCTCCATCTTCATCTGGTGTATCATCAGTGTCATCACTTGCGGTGCTGAATGAAGTAAAATCGGGCGTTAAACACTACACATTTCATTTGTTTTTCCAAACCAGCAGCCTCAACTGTGAAAACTCTGCAACTCTTACGCAGATCTTACCACAAGAGCTAACCATTAAATCCTACTGCTATTAACCCCCATGCCTTCAGCCCTACCTATTACAAACCTGCAACTCTTAACCCTGGAGTCCCAGAACATACCTCAAGACCTAACGTCTAACTCATACAGTTATTGACCTCCCAAACAAACAGCCTCAACTGTGAAAACCCTTCAACTGTTAGGCAGATCATACCTCAAGACCTAACCTCTAAGTCCTTTGGCTATTAACCTCCCAGACAAACAGTCTTTACCTAAGAAACCCTGCAACTCTTAACACTAAAGCCTCAGATCATATCTCAAAGCAAAGCACTATAAGTTACTTGATATATGTTAATAGTATTTGTTGCCATGACTGTACCCAAAACATCAGTCACTATCCAGGTCAGAATCCTCTGCATCATCAGGCAAGTAGTAAAAAATACTCAGCAATCGTTCTGGAGTTATGTTTGACACTCTAAAGAATAAATACAGGAAATAAACATCTTCTTCATTTCGCAACCCCAATCGCAAGCGTTCAGTGGGATGAATAGTACCCACTAACTTACCTTGAAGCTATTTTGTAATAAACTGGGCTGTCAGGAGAACTCTAATGAAAATGGAACCTTCTATAAATTTAAAATGAAAATTAATCAGCAGAATTCACTTCAAAAACGGTCTCGGAAACAGCTTGCTCAGGGCCAGAAGCACCACATGTACACATATTAACTTGGGTAGCACAAATTCTACCTGCACTATGACAGTGCATTTATTCTACAAACAGTAAGCACACTTCTGGGTACGTGGCAGCATGCACTGGAGGTGGCAATGGCGAAAACTCTGAACTAGGAAAGCATAATAGTCGGTGGGACCGTGAGTTCCCACGAATCATGAAAGGGTTATATCAAATTTTCAAACAGCGCCGATAAGACTAATTGTGCAATGGAGCCTAAAGACACCTATTGTCTGTATATCTGTGATTTGATTATATTTTAAAGGTATTACCGGACATAGTGTATTTGCCTTCAAATTTACGTAAAAGTTTGATACTATATACACATGTTTAGAAAATGAAGTCACAAATGTATAGAACTTTTGTTTGTCATTTGACAAGTGCTGGATTAATTCACAATGTTGGTTGTTTAATTGGATTTATTTAACATTCATCTGTAATTACTCAGAAGTCCAAACCAGAAGAGGCCTATTGAAATGAATATACAAAGACTTTCCTGAACTTGTTGCACTTATACAACTTCCTGTGTGCTTTTGTTCCGAAGCACAATACTTTCTGTTAGTTTATATTGACTTATATAACAGATATAGCTCCAAGTTAATATCATTCGTATTAAACATTCCTTTTACGTGAAAAAAGAACATCAATTGTTCTCATATTTTGGAAAACATTTGTAATAACTATGAAACTTTGATACATGCATAGTAATTATAGCTTGCGCGACATCTAGTAACGTCTACTTATACTTAGTGTTTTATAACACTTCCACCGTGTGCCGCTGTGATCGCAGTCATTCTTTAAACAGAACATTTGAACTACAGATTTGTATCTCTTTTCTTTTTGGCGTTAAATTAACACTTTATGTATCACGAACCTACAGCGTGTTCTATGTTATATTTTATGTACTGAAATTGTAATGGAAATTGTACAAATAAGTAAATATCAAATGCGAGACTTATACCGTACTCGTTCCGTAAATTCTAGGGAAGTAAACATTTTAAACTCGCTTTCATGGATAAATTATTTTGTGAAATGTTACATTAGTTATGAATTGGTTTTATGGCTAAGGAAACAAATGCAAAATCATGGCATGAGTTTGGAAAGTGAATATTAACCACAAGGTCATAAAAAATAGTGGGACCTTATGTTCCCACTTAACTCTGGAACACAGATATACAATAACTAACACATCTTTATTTTATATACTGTCGCAAACCCGATCGCGATAGCGTGGCTTGTGTACAGAAAAAGCCTGGAGATAAGGAGTATGCCGGAAGAAATAATGATAGCGCGAGATAAAAGTCCTGCCGGCACCAAGAGGGTTACCCTTCTGGTAGGGTATAGAACATTCGATTCCTGTTTGGTCCAGAAATATCTCAAATTTACGAAATAGGTATTTAAGGACGTGACGGCTCGCAAAGAGTTAGTTGTGAAGCAGTGTTGTGAAATGAGAGACAGCCAGCTGTGTTGTTGTAACGAGAGCTAAGGATGTAATCTGCTGTCACTGTTTGTTATTGTGATCGACCTTGGTGGACTGATGGTGTATGTAACGTAATGCTGCTGTAATCTATAACAGTATTTCTACGAAAATAAAGGAGATTTTTAATTTCAGCAATTCGGCCTTTTAATTCTACAAACGCATAAAGTCACAATTATTGTCAGTAAGCGGGACGACGACAACATCACCGAGAAGAAGGAAGAAATTAAGACCGAATTAACAACGAAGACGGAGGCTGCAAATAGCAGCTTGGGCACGACGATGACCGCGAAGATGACCAACACCAGGAAGAGCAGCCGTAAGAACGGGTAAAGCAAGGCGTGGCGAGAAGCACGTTGCCGCCATCACCACGATACACTACGCGCCGTCAGGCGACGTGTGGATGTCAGCCTTATCGCGGACGGTTGGGTCAGAGGCAAACCGTGCCGCGTGCTCGTAGACACTGGGGTAGCCGTGAACATCATCAGACCTGACGTGGCCAAGTGTTTGCCGTCGAGGAAACCAAGCCGATCATACCAGCTAATGACGGCATCGGGCGACAGCTTGCCCGTGGAGAGAGAGGCTCTTCTGCAGTTGACCTTGGGACGGAGTACCGTGCGTCAGTGTGTGCTCGCCGCGGAGATGGCTGAGGAGATGATACTGGGACTGGGTGCCCAAACGAGCCACGAGGTGACGGTCGACGACAGGAACGTCCTGCGGCTCAATGGAAAAGAGGTCATACTCCTGCACCGCGAAGAACGCCTTCTAATCTGCAGGTTCATCTTGAAGGAAGACGTGAGTCCCTGCGAGAAAGGAGGTGAGGCGACGGCGAGCCTGGAAGTACAGCGAATGAAGAACATTGTTGTTGTGCCGAGAGGTGCCAATGAGGCTGCTTAACCTAGTGGACATAGATCACGACGTCCAGGCCGGAACGGAGATTGGGACGTGCGGGCGATGTTCATCGCGACAGCAATCGACAAAACACAGGAGCCGGTGCAAAGGCAACACCTAGGGCCCCGGCTGGAAGGCTTACTGAGAGCGCGCTTTCCCATTAAATTCAGGAAAAAATAATATTCATGCCAAACAACTTTATTTGCTCTTGATACAGTTTCAAAATGTATTCATAAACATCCGTGGTGCTAGGGACAATTTACAACTGGTTATATCCGAGTGAACAGTTCCGCGTGCTTATTCACTACTGAATATTGCCGCGAACCCGTATTTAGAACTTTCCTTCTTTAAAAGCATAATTTCAGAATATCCTGATACACAAATTTAGTTTCGCATTTGCGTGCCCGACTGTACACAGAAAATTTGTACTGCAGGATTGTATCTGGTACTAGTCAGCCACGATATGAATGCATTCGGCAAGAAACGTTACTAAACAGTTACGTCACAAGTGGACGTCAGGTACAGTGCCGATAACGCAAATATCAACAGTACCGAGATGTTTCCAATTGGACGCGCAGATGTAGTGAAGTTCAACACGGTATTTGTTTGTACAATTTCTTGAGCAGTTAAAATTCTAATAGAATAGTTGCAGTTGCAGTGCTCGCTCTGAGGTGTGCTTGTAACCAGTTTAATTACGTAGGCATCTACAAAGTTAAAAACAAGAAAATTATCCCATACAGTCCTGTAGATAAGAAATATAGGAGAAAAGGTTACTCCTACTCCTTGAAAAAGCAACAGTAAGGGAAAAAAATTAGTGGGAAAGTTTGTGAGAGCCGTCATGAACAGAAAATGCTACAACAACTGGGATTAAGGTTAGAGCTTCGAGGAAAAATCGAAGATCAGGCACAAACATATCTCTTGATGAGTTTGATAAGTGCGCTGTGCGTAGAAAATTTTTGGGGTACTATGAACAGAAAAAGGAAATTCCTACCTTGAGGAAACTCCTGAACTTCGCTAAAGAATAAACATTCAGGGTGGCAAGAAAAATTTAAAAAAATATTAAGAAAAATGGGATTTCAATGTCAAAAATGTAAAAAAAGGAGCTATGCTAAAGGAGAAACCACAAATTGTTGCAAAACTTGCAGATTACTTAAGTGCTACTAGTGAAAATGTAAAAGACAGACGTAAACCAGGAGTTTATACGGACGAGACTTGGGTCCATACTCACTAAGCCGTCAAGAAGTGCTGCCAACATTACGAAGTACCAGGTGTGTTGACTAATACTATTGCTGGTCAAAGAGCAATTGTTGTACATGCAGGGGGATCCATGGGATTTATTGACGGAGCAGAATTGATTTACGTTTCAAAATCCAAATCAGCGAATTACCATGATGAACAGTCAATTATAAGAAGAATGTAGAAGCGAAATTAATATAGAATATTCCAACTGAAAGCATTGTTGTGCCATACCGTACAGGAAAATAAAGTCCCTAACACTTCATCTCGAAAGGCACAGGTTATTCATTGGCTAACACAAAATAAAATTAAACATGATCCGCAAATGACAAAAAATTAGCTATAAGTTGTGAAAATTAAATTTAAAAAAGTTTGTTTATAGGATTGATAGAATAATGGAACAAAAGGGCATTACAGACTTAACGCTTTCCTCCGTAGAACTTAACCCTATAGTTATCTAGAATTTAATTAAACGAAAGATGTATCATCGATTACTTTGAGTAATCTGAAAGCTATGACAACAAGCTGCATAACTCAAATTATACAAAATGATTGGATAGAAGTATGCAGACACGTGAAAGGAACTGAGCAAGAGCGCCGAGATGGGTTAATGAAGGAAACAACTGAAGATATAATTATAAACATGGTTCTAGAGAGCAGCGATGATTACGATGAAGATTGCAATTCTGATGATGTTATTTAGATAATATTAATATTGAAGCAAAAGGGCCCAGTGTCATTGATACAGCTGATGAAGCCAATGGTTTCACGGATATAGCAGATGAAGGACCTAAAACAAACATTCCCAGACTTGCTGCTTCCCAGAACTAAGGTGAAGACATCAACAGCCGTGTACCGTTTTAATTGTTGACTACATTACTGGTATCACCTTTCCCCTCACATCGCGCGGTTCCCTAACCATCAAGTAGTAAACAAAACAGTGCTGCCCTCCTTCAGGTGCATTCATTTCGTGGCCGGCTAGTATACTTGACATAATGTACTTGCCTTCAACTTTCTCAATGTTTGTCAATAAATACAAATGTTTAGAAAATGAAGTCACAAATGTATAAGACTGTTGTGTTTTTCTCATTTGACAAGGGCTGGATTATTTCACAATTATGCTTGTTTAATTGTGTTTACTTTACATTCATCTATAACTACTCAGAAGTCCGAAGAAACAGTGTCACATTGAAATGAATAAGCAAAGACTTTCCTGATTTTGTTGCACTTACATAGCTTCCTGTGAGCTTTTGTTCCGAAGCACAATAGTGTCTTTTATTTTATATTGGATTATATAACAAATATAGCTCCAAGTTAGTATCATTCGCATTAAACACATCTTCCGCACCGAAACAGAACATTATGTGTTCTTATGTTTTGGAAAACATTTGTAATAACTATGATACTTTGATAACTATATAGTAATTATAGCTTGCGCGACATCTACTAACGGCTACGTGTACTTAGTGTTTTACAAAACTTCCACCGTGTGCCGCTGTGATCGCAGTCACTCTGTAAACAGAACATTTGAACTGCAGGTTTGTTTCTCTTGCATCTTTTTGGCGTTAAATTAATACTTTCTGTATCACGAAGATACAGCGTGTTGTCCTGTTATTGTAATGGAAACTGTACAAATAAATATCAAATGCGAGACTTATACGCTACTTGTTTCGTAAAATCTAGAGAAGTAAACATTTTAAACTCCCTTTCATGGATAAATTATTTTGAGAAATGTTACATTACTTATGAATTGGTTTTATGGCTAAGGAAACGAGCAAAACCATGGTATGAGTTTGGAAAGTGAATATTAACCCCAAGGTCATAAAAATTAGTTGCACCTTATGTTCCCACTGAACTATGGATCACAGATATACAATAACTAACACATCTTTATTTTATATATTGTCACGAACCCGATCGCGATAGCGCGGCTTGTGTACCCAAAAAGCCTGGAGATAAGGAGCATGTCGGAAGAAATAATGATAGCGCGAGATAAAAGACCTGCCGGCACCGATAGGGTTACTCTTCTGGAAGGTGATAGAACATTCGATTCCTGTTTGGTCCAGAAATATCTGGAATTTACGAAATAGGTATTTAAGGACATGACGGCTCGCAAAGAGTTAGTTGTGAAACAGTGTTGTGAAATGAGCGACAGCCAGCTGTGTTGTTGTAACGAGAGCTAAGTATGTAATCGGCTGTCACTGTTTGTTATTGTGATCGACCTTGGTAGACTGATGGTGTATGTAACGTAATGCTGCTGTAATCTATAAGAGTATTTCTACGAAAATAAAGGGATTTTTAATTTCTGCAACTCGGCCTTTTAATTCTACGAACCCATAAAGCAGGGGCGGCTTCTGAGGTAGTGCCGCTGTGCCATGGCACCATCTGTATGATAGCGAAAGAAAGAGAAGTGTATAAGAATTGCGCAAAAGGAATTGTTTATGAGTAGTTGCTCCCTCGTTTGAATAGGCGCGTTGAACGCCAGCGCTCTCTCTTGTTTTTTTCCGTAGCTTGGTGCCGATTCCAGAACGGCACCGTTTACGCTCATAAGCGCCTGTGTTAGGGCTAGGGGCTAAGATGTCTGCTTATACACGGCTTCTTATGGAAGAAAGTCAGAGAAGGTAGTGCCGGAATTTCTCTGGCGCATAACTTACGCTTTGCCCGATAGAGTGCAGTAAAACACGGGACCACGATCCTGCCACCTAGCGAAAGACAATGGTAAGAATACATTTCGCGCTATACCTTCCTTTAATGCAGTGTCACCATCCTACTGCAGTTAATTCTGAGGAACTTCAAAACGCAAATTAATGCTTAATGAAATCACTTGTAGAAACACAACACTTAGATATCCTTATAAATAAAATTAATTGGGTTTCAATGTGAATATAGTATTAGATTTTAAAATTTAGAGACAGTATTTCAACATGTACATATTTCACAGCAGCAGTTTTGTTGGTAGAACATAAAACCCGCGCGTCCAGCATGTGTTGGACACATGTTTTCAAAGCAATGGTAGAGTAGTCCTGTATGTGCTCCTGTAATGCTGTAGTTCATTGTGAGTAAGGATATTTAAAACAGTGGTCAGTGTTTTTGCTTTAAGTTAAAATTCACAGTAAAGTTACGAACATGAACAAGGTGAGTGAATTACTGAAAACTTCATTTAGTAACAGGACTCTAAGTGAAAAAATTCACATAAACACAATAGGTAGGCCACTGAATGTGCAGCAGCAAACAAAAAATCGATGCCGTAAGTTTAATCCGGATATTTATCAAAAGAACAAATGGATTTGCGGCTGTGATGAAAACAATGCAGTTTTTTGTTTTCCTTGTGTGTTATTTGGGGGAGATGTCCATTTGTGTAAGATTGGAATAACTGATATTGGGCATTTATGGTCTAAAATGAAAGTGCATGAAACATCGAAGCGACACATGGACAATGTTCTGAGACTTTCATTTCTAGGCAAAACCAATATTCAGGACAAATTAGGTTCGCGGTATAGGCAGTTAACAGCCATAACAAACAAGTAGACAAGAAAAGGTATATATTGAAAGTAATTATAAACCGTATTCGGTTCTGTGGTGCTTTGGAGCAGACTCTTAGCGGTACGACGAATCTGACGCCTCTCAAAATAAGGGGGTTTTTCGTGAGCTCATTCAGTTCAGTGGCGGAGTTGGATAAAGAACTTCAAGTACATCTCAGCCAGTCATCAATATTCAAAGGCATTCCTAAGACTGTTCAAAATGAACTGCTGCAATGCATGTTGGAAGTGTATCACGAGGAAGTGCGCAAAGAAATAATCGCGGATGAAACCACTGATGTGTCTTGCGAATTTCAGTCGGTTATTGTTTTGCGATACATTGTTTATGGAACCCCCATTGAAAGATTTTGGAATTTTGTTAATACAGGAGGTCAGAATGCTCAGTCTATCTCGGAGTGTATTCTGAAAGAAATCGAACCCTTAATTGGAGATGACCGAGCAAAACTAATAGCTCAGAGTTACGATGGTGCAAACGTTATGAGTGGCGAGTCAAACGGAGTACAGAGATTAATAAAAGACAAATACCCAAATGCGCACTACATTCATTGCTATGCGCACCAGTTAAACCTGATAATGTCTACTGCAGCCTCAATTAATCACAAAGCCATCATCTTCTTTGCACATCTTTCAGGCCTTTCTTCTTTCTTTTCAAATTCGCCACAAAGATCGAAAGTGTTGCATAGCATAATTCAGGAAAGCTTACCCCGTGTGTCTCTCACAAGATGGAATTACCATTCGCGAGTAGTAAAGGATATTTATGAAAACAGGAAGGAGCTTATTACTGTCATGGAAACAATTGAAACGAATGAGAACATAAAATTACCCTCTACTATTGAAAAAGCTGGTTCATACAAAGACTGCAAGATAGAGACTTCATTTTCTGGCTATCGTTTTTCTATAAGGTAATGCCTCATGTGTACATAATTTTTAATCAATTTCAAAAGAAGACAACTGAACCAACCAAGGTAAAACAAGACATTCATAACTTTGAAACAATAATGCAAAACATCAGAGATGACATTGACTCCATCATCAGTCAGGTTAGTTTTGAAAATGACGAAACAATGCCTTACAAGAGAGCAAGGGTTGATTATAATAACAAAAAGCAAAATGCTTTGGAGGTGTGTGATGCCATATTTTGTGAAATAAAATCACGTTTTCAGTTCACTGGGCACCTAATTGCAACCAACTTATTTGATGTAAGCCAGTTTGACAATTATGTAACACATTTCCCAGACAAATATCTTGAAATTACGGACACATATACATTTCTGGAGAAAAGAAAGTTGAAGGGAGAGCTTCAAATGTTCTATGCTAGGCCTGAGTTGAGAGCAGTTTCCGGTGCGGTTCCGTTTCTTTCGCTGATTCTAGAGGATGAACTCTGTGCTACTTTTGAAGAGACGGTTAAAGTTTTGAAACTGTTAATCACTATGCCTATCTCGACATCAGAAGCTGAGCGGTGCTTTTCAATGCTCAAGAGGATCAAAACTTTTCTACGAAACACAATGAAAGAAGAGCGATTGAGTGCCTTAGGAATGCTGTCCTGTGAAAAGCTGTTCGTGTGCAAAATTGACAATTTCAATTCAAAGGTGATTGATTTATTTGCCAACAAGAAGGAGCGACGAATGGATTTTCAATACCGTTCCTACTAATTCATTTGAAGCTGTCTTCATAAAGTCATGGAGTTGCTGCTTTCGGTGAGTACAATGCTTTTAATTTTGAAAAGTTAGTAATTTCATTAAACCATTTTTAAAAATTCAGATTACTCATTTTGCAGTGAAAAATTGCGTCTTGTGCGTGCGTGCGTGTGTGCTCGCTCGTATGTGTTTGTGAGTGTGAGACAAAGATTTCTCGAGTTTGTTTCGTTGATTTCAGTGCGAGGAAATTTATGGCTAAATCAATAAAAATAACTGTCTCTCTATCACGAAATCGTACTCGAACGCTTCGTATCACATTCTCCATGAACTGTATTATCAAACTGTTACTGTACTCGTTACACCTGTGCGTAACAAGAGTACGGATGTAATAAATATCTATTTCCGTTTCCCTGTACGCTCTGTATGGTACAGTATAATATAAAATAGTTTGGATTATTGATAAGATTACCTAAATCGTTCGTAATTGGTGCACATATTTATATTTTAACAACCCTTATTCATTTATGGCACCATCAATACAGTACCTCACCCGCCGCCCCTGCCATAAAGTCACAATTATTGTCAGGAAGCGGGACGACGACAACATAAACGAGAAGATGGAAGAAATGAAGACCGAATTAATAACAAAGACGGAAGCTGCAAATAGCAACTTGGGCGCGACGTTGACCAAGAAGATGACCGACACCAGGAAGAGCAGCCGGAAGAACAAGTATAGCCCGCCATGGCGAGGAATCACGTCGGCGCCATCAGCACCATCCCCTCGAGTGACACAGCGCGCCGTCAGCCGACGTATGGATGACAGCCTTATCGCGGACGGTTGGGTCAGACAGACAGCGTGCTCGTAGACACCGGGGCAGCCATGAACATCATCAGACCTAACGTGACCAAGGGTTTGCCGTCGAGGAAACCAAGCCGATCATACCAGCTAATGGTGACATCGGGCGAAACCTTGACCGTGGGGAGAAAGGCTCTGCTGCAGTTGACCTTGGGACGGAGTACCGCGGTTCAGAGGGTGTTCATCGCGAGGTGGCTGACTGGGTGCCCTCACGAGCCACGAGGCGACGCTGGACGACGACAGGAAGGTCCCGTGGCTCAATGGGTCCCGGCACCCAGAAGAACGCCCTGGAATCTGCAGGGTCATCTTGAAGGGAGGCGTGGGTCCCTGCGAGGAAGGAGGTGATGGTGCGACTGGAAGGACAGCGAATGATGAACATTGTTTCTGTACCGAGAGGTGCCAGTGAGGCTGGTTAACCTAGCGGACATCGATCACGACGTCCAGGCCGGAACGGAGATGGGGACGTACGAGCCGTGGTCATCGTGACAGCAATCGGCAAAACACAGGAGCCGGTGCAAACGCAACACCTGCGGCCCCGGCTGGAAGGCTTACTGGAGAGCGCGCTATTCCATTAAATTCAGGAAGAAATATAAAAAACAAAAATATTCCTGCTAAACAATTTTAGTTGCTCTTGATACAGTTTCAAAATGTATTCATAAACATACGTGGTGCTAGGGACAATTTACAGCTGGTTAGATCCGAGTGAACAGCTCCGCGTGTTCATTCACTACTGAAACGTAGTGTCGCAAAACCGTGTTGACAACTTTCCTTCATTAAAAGCAAACAATTATGTATTTCAGAATATCCTGATACATACATTTAGTTTCGCATTTGCGTGCCCAAAATTTCGCCTAAACGTAAACGTCTTGACTACATTTTCAACTCGTTCTCTAAACGTGGAATCAAATTTTCAAACAGCGCCGATAAGACATGTGCAAGGCAACCTATACTTACGTATTGTCTGTATAGCTGGATTAAATTACATTTTACTGGTATACCCGGATATAATGTACTTGCCTTCTAGTTTATGTCAATTTTAGATACTAAATACAAATGTTTAGAAAATGAAGTCACAAATCGATAGAACTTTTGTGTTTTTGTCATTTTACAAGTGCTGCTTTTTTCATGATGTTGGTTGTTTAATTGCATTTATATCACAACCATCTGTAATTTCGGAGATATACGACAGACCATGTTGCTATATAAAGGAGTATACAAAGGCTTTCCTGATTTTGTTGCATTTATTCAACTTAAAGTGGGCTTTTGTTCCGAAGCACAATAGTTTCTGTTAGTTTATATTGACTTATATAACCAATATAGCTACAAATTAGTATCATTCGCATTAAACACCGCTTCTACATTAAAACAGAACATTATATGTCCTTTTCTCTATAAAACATTTGTAATAACTATGATACTTTGATACATACATGGTAATTATAGCTAGTGCGACATCTAATAACGTCTACGTGTTCTTAGTGTTTTATAACATTTCCACCGTGTGCCGCTGTGATCGCAGTAATTCTGTAAACAGATCATTTGAACCGCGGCTTTGTATCTGGTGAATGCATTCGGCGAGAAGTGTTACTAAACAGTTACGTCACAAGTGGACGTCAGGTACAATGCGGATAACGCAAACATCAACAATACCGAGACGCTTCCAATGTGACGCGCTGATGTAGTGCAGTTCAACACGATCCTTCTTTGAAGATTTTCCTATGAAGTTAAAATTCTAATAGAATAATAATAATAATAATAATAATAATAATAATAATAATAATAATAATAATAATAATAATAATAATAATAATAATAATAACAATAATAATAATAATAATAATAATAATAATAACAATAATAATAATAATAATAATAATAATAATAATAATAATAATAATAATAATAATAATAATAATAATAATAATAATAATAATAATAATAATAATAATAATAATAATAATAATAATAATAATAATAATAATAATAATAATAATAATAATAATAATAATAATAATAATAATAATAATAATAATAATAATAATAACAATAACAATAACAACAATAATAATAATAATAATAATAATAATAATGATAATAATAATGATAATAATAATGATAATGATAATGATAATGATAATGATAATGATAATGATAATGATAATGATAATGATAATGATAATGATAATGATAATGATAATGATAATGATAATGATAATGATAATGATAATGATAATGATAATGATAATGATAATGATAATGATAATGATAATAACGATACTGATAATGATACTGATAATGATACTGATAATGATACTGATAATGGTACTGATAATGGTACTGATAATGGTACTGATAATGATACTGATAATGATACTGATAATGATACTGATAATGATACTGATAATGATACTGATAATGATACTGATAATGATACTGATAATGATACTGATAATGATAATGATAATGATACTGATAATGATAATAATAGTTCTAATACTAATGGTAATTCTAATAGTGGCAGTTGCAGTGCTCGCTCTGACGTGTGCTTGTGAGCAGTTTAATTACGGAGGCTTCTACAAAATTAAAAATCAGAAAGGTATCCCGTACAGTCCTGTCGAAAAGAAATAAAGGAGAAATGGTTACTCCTTCTTCTTGAGAAAGCAACAGTTAGGCAACAAAATTAGTGGGAAGGTTTGTGAGAGCCATCATGTACAGAAAATACTTCAACAACTGGGGTTAAAGTTACAACTTCTAGGAAAAATCGAAAATCAGGCACAGTCATATCTCTTGATCAGTTTGATAAGTCCGTTGTGCATAGAAAATTTTTGGAGTACTATGAACAGAAAAAGGAAATTCCTTCTTTGAGGAAACTCCTGAAATTCACTAAAGAATAAATATTCAGGGTGGCAAACAAAAAATTTAAAAAAAAATATTAAGAAAAATGGGATTTCAATGTAAGAACTGCAGAAACAAAGGAGCCATGCTAATGGAGAAAAAACAAATTGTTGCAAAACTTGCAGAGTACTTAAGGGCTATTAGTGAAAATGTAAAAGGCAGTCTAAACCAGGAGTTTATACCAACGAGACTAGGGTCCATACTCACTAAGCCGTCAAGAAGTGCTGCCAACATTACGAAGTACAAGTTGTGTTGACTAATAGTATTGCTGGTCAAATCGCAATTGTTGTACATGCAGGGCGATCCATGGGATTTATTGAAGGAGCAGAATTGATTTCCGATTCAAAATCCAAATCAGCGAATTACCATGATGATCCAAGTGAACAGTCAATTATAAGAAGTGTTTAGAAGCGAAATTAATATAAAATATTCGACCTGAGAGGATTGTTGTGTCATACAGTACAGGAAAATAAAGCCCCTAACACTGCATCTCAAAAAGCACAGGTTATTCGTTGGTTAACACAAAAGAAAATTAAACATGATTAGCAAATGAAAAAAAATGAGTTAGAGATTGTGAAGATTAATTTTAAAAAAGTTTGTTTATTGGAGTGATAGAATAATGGAACAAAAGGGCTTTACAGTCTTAACGCTTTCCTCCGTAGCACTGCGAACTTAACACTAAAAGTTATCTCGAATTTAATTAAACAAAAGATGTATCATCGATTACTTTGAGTAATCTTAAGGCTATGAAAAGAAGCTGGATAGCTCAAACTGCACGAAATGATTGGATAGAAGTATGCAGACACGTGAAAGGAACTGAGCAAGAGCGCCGAGATGGACTAATGGAGGAAACAACTGAAGATATAATTATAATCGTGGTTCTAGAAAAAGTGTGCAGTGCCATTGATACAGCTCATGAAGGCAACAGTGACACGGATATAGCAGATAAAGAAATTGAAACAAACAAACATTCCCAGACTTGCTGCTTCCGAGAACTAACGTGAAGACATCAGCAGGCGTGTACTGTTTTAATTGTGTGACTGTGCATTACTAGTATCGCCTTTCCCTTCGCTCCCCTCATTTCGCGCGGTTCCCTAGCTTTCAAGTAGAAAAGAGAAACAGTGCTGTCCTCCTTCAACTCCATTCATATCCTGGCCGACCAGTATACCCGGACATAATGTACAGATGTATATTTTATTTTGAAAAGTGCAGAGGGATGCGCAGTGGCGTCGGGACGAGTCCACCTCAGAACGGTTGCAACTGGAGGGGAGGGCAGTTCAGTTGCGCACAGCTAAACACGTGACAGCTACTCGGTAACACTACAGCTTGTTTCAAAATGTGCTTGTCTCCTGGTTCCAAGAGAGCATTTATAAATGACGCCTCCTAGCGACACATTAGGAAATAAAGTCCTACATTTAAAAACAAGAGAAACAATAACCAATATCCACAGATTTATAAAAAAGGAACCATGGTCTGGGTCAGCTATAGAAATCTGAGGAAGGATATCTGAGGCAACAATTGTGTCTGAAAGCAGTTTAGGGGAGTTATTAAGGAAAGAAAAGCCATTGGTGCTAGTGCAACAACGTCCTTCTCAATGCCCAGTAAACAAAGATTAAGAACATGCACAAAATCTAATTTGGATGTTTTAATTCAGAAGTAGTTAGGCGAAGTATGAATAATATCTAAAGCACAGAGAAACAAAGACCAACTTGAAGAAAGTGCTTATGAAGCTAACTATTCTACTGACTTCCAAGGCAGTGTCTGAACATTAAGAAGGGTTCTTTTGATGCTAGGATTATTTGAAAAAAAGTACACTAAGCGTGACAGACAAATTTTAATCGAACATCGCACCATACGTGCGAAAAGGCTTAAGTATTTACGAAATATTGAGAGATATCGAAGTGATGTTTTTATAGTTTATATGGATGAAACTTATATAAATACAGCACATACTAGACCATATGCCTGGAGTGAAATACGTTACAGGGACTCTGCAGCGATATTCAAAGGCCGACAGTTGTTTATCGTGCCTACTGAAGGAGAACTTGTTTTGTTCCAACTTTCTATGTACTATTTAAGATCCAGCAAAAGCGTGGAGTGTATTACCATAGTAAGAATTACAACTTAGTTTATAAGAGCTGCAAAACTGGCTTCGAGAATGAAATTTGTTTTTAGACTTATGCAGCGCCCTCCTCTCTCGTAATCTTACGCGTGTGACGTATTGTGGCGATAGGTGCACTATCCCCACCACAGTTGCTACTCATCCCTGTCGCCCAGGATTCCTATCAAGATAAAATAATACATTTGTGCATGCCTTTAAATTTATGTCAATGTTCGATACTAAGTACAAATGTATACAACTTTTGTGTATATCTCATTTGACAAGTGCTGGATCATTTCACAATGTTGGTTATTTAACTGTATTTACATCACAACCATCTGTAACTACTCAGAATTACGAGTTGAATTAATGTAATTGAGAAGAGTATACAAAGCCTTTCCTGATTTTGTTGCACTTATGGCTTTTGTTCTGAAGCACAATAGTTTCTGTTAGTTTTTATTGACTTATATAACAAATATAGCTCCAAATTAGTATAATTCGCATTTAGCACTTGTTCTGTATCAAAGCAGAACATTACTTGTTCTTATGTTTTGGAAAACATTTGTAAAAACCATATTACTTTGATACATACATAGCAATTATAGCTTGCGCGACATCTAGTAACCTCTACGTGTACTTAGTGTTTTATAACACTTCCACCGTGTGCCGTTGAGATCGCTATCATTCTCTGAACAGAACATTCGAACAGCAGGTTTGTATCTCTTGTTTCTTTTTCGTCTTGAATTAATGCCTTCTGTATCACGAAGGTACAGCGCCTTCTACTGTTATTGTAATGGAATCTGTACAAATAGATATCAAATGCGAGACTTATACACTTCTTGTTCCGTAAAATCCAGAGAAGTAAACATTTTAAACTCCCTTTCATGGATAAATTATTTTGAGAAATGTTACATTAGTTATGAATTGGTTTTATGGCTAAGAAAACAAGTCCAAAATCATGGTATTCATGGATTTCCGACCTACAGTATCTAACACATATTTATTTTATATATAATGAACTAGTAACAATGATAAATTACACATAATACTGGCGAAGTGGAATGAAATTTAGCAAAACACAGTTTAACACACAAAGGCACTTCACAACCACAGCACTTCATCTTTGTTCTTTTTTCCTGGTTCTTTGTGCTACATAAGCGGCATGTTCTGTTTGTTTCACCGTTTACTGGCAAGTGATTCACAACCTGCTGAAGTCGAACTTCATCAGGAACACCGGTTACACCTCTTTTTGACGCATGAAAACTCACAGGCTTTCCTCTCCGTTTCCGACTTGAGAAACCTGAAATCAGCTGCCTGGCTAAATACAGCCGGAACACAAATTGATCTGCTTCAGACTTCTGCAGTTTCCACAAAGTATAAGCATGGACGATGGCCAGATCAAGAAGGAAGTAACATAATCTATGCTAACACTTCAAAGAACGACGACCTATAGCATAGTGTTCTCGACGTTGATCAAATCGATTGGATTTATATTTACAGCATTTGTCAGAGTAAGCACAACATTCTCACCCAATGAAAATAAATTGGTATTGTTGTTGTCCTTTCCGGTGTAAATGTCGAAGTTCAAAATGTAAACTGTTGCGGAATAAGCCAGACACCATATCTTGTATTATAGCGCTACTCAAGTGGTTACCATGGCGGCGTCAAAGGATGCGATGAAATTTAAACAGTCATTTACGCAGAGATAAGATGTGTCGACCCGCTCGCTGTGGAGAAAACAACGTTGTCGCGTTTTTTCCAAGTTTTCAGCATTGCAAATATTGATATTTCTTTCTTAGGTTATTTACCAAGTAACAATGAGGTTAGCAAAGTTCTTATGTGCAACTGCACTATCCTAATAATATAAAATTATATTTTCTGCTTACATTATGCTCTGTCTTCGCCTTCCTCACTGTCACTGCCACTTTCACTCACGTGTACAACGAATGAAGCATTGTGGTGTGAAATATCCCACAGTTGAAATTTTCGTTCTTGTTGCATGGTGTGCGGAACACATCTCTTCTATATACTCGAATCTATATTTGCTACACATTCTCTCGACACTTTGCACACACTGTCAATTATAGAAGGAGTTATATTCCGCTTTCTTGCGGCATGTTTAAGGCGTGTCCATATCAACTCAATCGGATTGAGACAACAGTGATATGGCAGTAGCCTGAGAAAGTCATGAACACGGTCTTTTGCTATTTATTATATGACATACACTTTCTGTATATTAACTTCTCGAATATTTACCAAAAGCACGGCTTTTAGAGGTACTGGACTGGGTATTTCTAAATTATGTTCTAACATGAATTTAATCATTTCGTCCTTTCTGCTAGACATGATGGGAATTGTAATCTTTAGCCGCGAATGATAACTAGCATTGTCTAAGACAATCACACACTTAGCAGGAATGTTCTCCATAAGTTTCTTCCTAAACCAAACTACAAATATTTTGGCATTCATCTCGTGATGAGAATTGGCCAATGATTCCTGAATACTTTTAGAGAAAAAATATAAGCAGCCCTCAATCCAACCCTGGCTACCACCTGCATGCAGAATCCTTATTATTTTTCCTCGTGACACAGGGGCTGGAAGGCTGCAAGAGCAACTGCCGTCATCCCAGTCTTTTCTTACATCATGAGTATCGTACCAACAATCGTCTAAATAAATTATACGATACCCTTCCTGCCTTAAATAATTTAACCTGCTGAAGTACTTGTACCTCCAGGCCACAATCCTTAATGGTTCAATAATCACACGCCTCTTATTTAACTTGCGAAAGCAGAAACCTAACTTTACTAACAACTGTCTAAGTTAATCCTTTTTGTAAGGAAAATCGCACACGGTTTGAAGTTTATTCACCAATTCCAAAACTGTTTTGATTGCCCTTCTTTATAAAATCTGTACATCTCCCTACGAACCCTCTCGCACGTGAAATTGTCAACCTTACCTAACTTTGGTTCCTTGTATCCCTTCGTTTTTGGCGTAAGAGGAGGTCTCTTCGCAGCTTTACTAACTGTATGTCTGCTTAAGCCTACTGCTTTAGCAGTTTCAGTAATAGATCCCTTTTCTATTTTATTGGCTTCCATACACCTACAAACATTACATATTAATTGCTGGGACTGTTTACTGAGGGTTCCTAAAGGTAGCTTGCTTCCTTTTACTCTTGCTTCATTTGCTCTCCCACCAGCGACACTAGAAGTAGAAGCAACTTTATTACTAGCACCACTAATATTATCACTAAGATAAAAACTTGCTGGATTACTGACACTATTTCCACCATCAAATCAAGATACGTACCAAGGTCTCCACATATTTAAGAATAGACAGGAAACACCACTTGCACCAATGAAGTTCACAAGAAAACTAACAGAATGAAATGAATGATGAATTAGAGAGAAAACATCAATGATATTGCAACTCTGTGTTTTACTCCACGTGGACATAACATGTATGTGTCATTTGTGATTCCTGCGCATTCATTGGCTGAAGTGCTGCATTAATTGGTGCTTAGCAGAGGTTCAAAAAACGCGGCAGTAACCATCTCACATTTAGGAGAATAAACACTGCATTAATTGAGAGGCTTCTATCAACTAAGATAAATCCATGCAAAGAGCACCAGGAACGCTGTAATACACTCGTTTGGCTGCTTTCATTGGCATGTCCTGCTTCAGGGTGGAGCGTCCTTTGAAAGCCACCATACATTCATCCACTGCCACAAATGAAGATGGAACATAGGGTTTAGAAACTATTTTGGCCAAAGCATTGTATACAGGTCAAGGTTTGCATAGTTTGTCATACCCCGGTTGTCCCTTCGCAATGAAAAGTGAATAGTCATTACAATTCTTGTATCACTGATGACAGAGCAGGCACGCCCAAGATTAGATCACTGCTCCAGTAATTCTCAACACGTGGGAGATGATGTACGCCCATCAAAATAGGCATTCCCATGAATGCCTTCAATTCAGATACAGAAGTATCGTTCCAATTTGAGGTTATGTTGATGGTTTTCTTTCCATCTTTAAAAATAGTGCGCTCCTGTTAAGCATACAGATTCCTTTGATCACAAATGATTAACATCAGGTCTTCAGGAAATAAAGTTTCAAAATATACCAAGCTCATTATCAGAACTTGAGAAATTTCCACTACACATTACATTTTTTTCCAAACCAACATCCTCAACCCTGCAACTCTTACGCAGATCTTACCACAAGAGCTAACCATTAATTCCTACAGCTATTAACAGTTTACAGCTATATACAGTTTAAAAATGTATTCATAAACATCCGTGGTGCTAGGAACAATTTACAGCTGATTAGATCCGCGTGCTCATTCCCTAATGAATATTGTTGCGAACCCGTATTTACAACTTTCCTTCATTAAAAGCATAACATTGTGTATTTCAGAATATCCTGATACATAAATTTAGTTTCGCATTTGCGTGCCCAAAATTTCGCCTAAGCGTAAACGTTTTGACTACATTTTCAACTCGTTCTCTAAATCAAATCTTCAAACAGCGCCGATAAGACTAATGTGCAAGGCAACCTAAAGATACGTATTGTCTGTAAAGCTGTGATTTAATTAAATTTTACAGATATACCCGGACATAATGTACTTGCCTTCAAATTTATGTCAACGTTCCTTAGTAAATACAAATATTTAGAAAACGAAGTCACAAATGGACAAAACTTTTGTGTTTTTCTTTTTCATTTCACAAGTGATGGATTATATCACAACCATCTGTTGTTATTCAGAAATACTAGCGTGTACTATTTAATTGAAAGGAGTATACAAATACTTTCCTGATTTTGTTGTACTTATACAACTTCCAATGGGCTTTTGTTCCGAAGCACAGAAGTTTCAGTAGTGTATATTGACTTATATAACAAATATAGTTCCAAATTTGTATCATTCGCATTAAAGACTTCTTTTATACGAAAACAGAATATTATGTGTATAGAAAATGAGTAGTTGTCAAACATTTTTATAATTACTCACTCAGATGAGATGTTCTTCATATCCCCAAAAGCGCTTTTCGATCAGGTTTTGATCATCTTCAGTGTGTGTTGACCAGCTACAGTGAGTAATCATAAAAATGTTTGACAACTACTCATTTTCTATACAAGAAATACCTCACTTTTAATAACTTGACTATGTCTTCTTTAAAAAAAAGAATATTATGTGTTCAAATGGATTGGAAACATTGTAATAACGATGATACTTTGATACATACATAGTAATTGTAGCTTGCGCGACATCTACTAACCTCTAAGTGTACTTAGTGTTCTATAACACTTCCACCGTGTGCCGCTGTGATCGCAGTCACTCTGAAAACAGAACATTTGAACTGCAGGTTTGTTTCTCTTGCTTGCTTTTGGCGTTAAACTAATACTTTCTGTATCACGAATATACAGCATGCTCTAGGTTAACCTTACTGTACTGAAGTTGTAATGGAAAATATACAAATAAGTAAATATCAAATGTGAGACTTGTATGCTTCTTGTTCCGTAAAATCTAGCGAAGTGAACATTTTAAATTCCCTTTCATGGATAAATAATTTTGAGAAATGTTACATTAGTTATGAATTGGTTTTATGGCTAAGGAAGCAAGAGCAAAACCATGGCATGAGTCTGGAAAGTGAATATTAACCCCAAGGTAATAAAAAATATTGGGACCTTATGTTCCCACTGAACTCTGGAACACCGACATACAATAACCAATACATCCTTATTTTATATATAATGAATTAGTAACAATGATAAATTACACATAAGAATGGCGAAGTGGAATGAAATTTAGCAAAACACGGTGTAAGACACAAAGGCACTTCACAACTACAGCACATCGTCTTTGTTCTTTCTTCGTGGTCCTTTGTGCTACTTTGGTGGCATCTTCTGTTTGTTTCAACATTTACTGGCAAGTCGAACTTCATCAGGAACACCGGTTACACCTCTTTTTGACGTATGAAAGATCACAGGCTCTCCTCTCCGTTTCCAACTTGAGAAACCTGAAATCAGCTGCCTGGTCAAATGCAGCCGGAACACAAGTTGATCTGCTTCAGACTTCTGCAATTTCCACAAAGTATAAGGATTGACGATGGTCAGATCAAGAGGGAAGTAAAATAATCGCTGCCACCACTTCAAAGAACGACTACTTATAGCAGAGCGTTCTCGAAGTTGGTCAAATCGATCAACTCCTTCCATTACTTTGTTGTATTCTGCCATAGCAGTAGGGCAAAATAATTCAGATTTGTTACCATCCTTATTTCTTTTCTTCACGGTGGCTTCTTGCGATACAGGTTTATTGTTCTGCCATTTGACTGCAGCAACATATGACTTCGTAGTAAATTCAAATACACTTCTACTGAGCTTTGAATTTATGTCCAACATATCTGGAAGCTCTCGTCTATTTGGACGTACTGCTCCAATACCATAAAGTTTCCTGGTGTGCAGCTCTTTCATTAGACGATATGTCAGAGTAAGCACAACATTCTCACCTAATGAAAATGAATTGGTATTGTTGTCCTTTCCACCGTCAATGTCGAAGTTCAAAATGTAACCTGTTGCTTAATCGGCCAGACAACATTTCTTGTACCCTCGCTTGACTAGTTTCATTGGCATGTACTGCTTCAGTACATACATTTATCCTTTTTTATAATTTTTATTGATCGATCAGCAGTAGAATGCTTTACAGATCAGAGTGAAAAGAAGGTAACAGAACAATACATAAAAGAACAATAACGCACATGGGTAGGCTAACAAGCCGGCCCTTAACTGCATTATGTTAGAACTCCAATAATACACTCTGAGAAATTATGTCAAAATAGGAGATGTAAGCGAGACATCAAGCACTAGAATCACTCGAATCAGATGTATCACTCAGAAGCAGGTCCTGTTGTAGTCTTCTCTTTAAGCGTGAGGGCCAGCGCGTGCGGACGCCGATGTTTTAATGCACAGCTCCGGGAACTTCTTGCAGCGTGAAGAAGAAACGGCGAGTGATCCCGCGAATATAGTCGTGAAGAGGTAAGAGTCCTTGTTCGTGATGGAGCTGCTGATTACGGATGAAACATGGAGCGTTGGTAGCGATGCGCATGAAGCGATTCTGATAACCTGAAGACGACGCAGATGAGATGTGTGTGCGACCCCCCACACTTGGCAGGCATATGTAATAAGCGAACGAAGGAGTGATTTGTAGAGAAACAATGAAGACTGTAGGCCGAGGCTGGAACGGCGATGTAACATAGGTGAGAGTTTTGAAAGTCGCCCGGAGGCCAGTGATAATAGACAATCAATATGAGCACGCCAGGTCAATCGAGAGTCCAAAAGCACTCTAATTATTTAACGGGAGTTGTAGTGGGGAGGCAAGGGACATTGCTCCTGTAGAGACACAACGGAGTAAGAGGAGTATAGTATAGTCTGTCATGTCATGTCATGTCTGTCATGTCCCGGTTGTCCCTTCTCAATGAAAAGTGAATTGTCATTACAATTCTTGTATCACAACACTGTCATAACTGATGACAGAGCAGGCACGCCCAAGAATGGATCACTGCTCCAGTAATTCTCAGTACGTGGTAGCTCATGTATGCCCATCAAAATATGCATTGCCATGAATGCCTTCAATTCAGATACAGATATATCGTTATAATTTGAGGTTATGTTGATGGTTTTCCTTCCGTCTTTGAGAACAGTACGCTCCTGTTTGGCATACAGATTCCTTTAATCATAAATGAATAACATCATGTCTTCTGAAACGGAAATTTCAAAATATACCAACTCATTATCAGAACTTGAGAAATTTCCACTAACTTTTGGATTCCTGTCAAAGCTAACTCCAAGATTTTCAAAGCAGGAAACATCATCAGTCCACATGTCCTCAGTGATGCTAACACTATGTGCAGAAGATAAACCATGAGCCTCTTCACTTTCAGTTAGGAGCACCTGCAAATTGTCTTTAATTTCATGTGCAGGAACCATGTCAACAGTAATATTGACCTCCCAAACCAACAACAATGGCCGAACAGTGGCTCAGTGGTTAGACCGCTTGGCTCTCACCAGGCGGTCCGGTTTCGATCCCAGGCGACCACAAAGTGAGATGTGTGGTGGACAACACGGCGCTGGGGCGGGTTTTCTCCGGGACCTCCAGTTTCCCCCACCATCTCATTCCACCGGTGCTCCATCTTCATTTCGTGTATCATCACTGTCATCGCCTGCGGTGCCGTATGTAGTGAAAGCGAATACCCTGCAACTCTTACGCATATCTCACCACAAGAGCTAACCATTAAACCGTACAGCTATTAACCTCCCATGCCTTCAGCCCTATCTATTACAAACCTGCAACTCTTAACCCTAGAGTCCCAGAACGTACCTCAGAGCCTAACGTCTAAATCCTACAGCTATTAACGTCCCAAACCAACAGCCTCAACTGTGAAAACCCTGCAACTGTTAGGCAGATCATACCTCAAGACCTAACCTCTAAGTCCTATAGCTATTAACATCCCAGACCAAAAGTCTTTACCTAAGATACCCTGCAAATCTTAACACTAGAGCCTCAGATCATAGCTTAAGACACAGCATTATAAGTTACTTGATATAAGTTAATAGTATTTGTTGCAATGACTGTACCCGCATCATCAGTCAGCATCTAGGTCAGAATCCTTTGCATCATCAGGAAAGTAGTAAAAAATACTCAGCAGCAGTTCTGGAGTTATATTTGACATTCTAAAAAATAAATACACGAGATAAATATCTTGTTTATTTCGCAAACCCCAATCTCAAGAGTTCAGTGGGATGAATAGTACGCACTAACTTACCTTGAACCAATTTTATAATAAACAGGGCTGTCAGAGGTACTCTAATGAAAATGGAACCTTCTATAAGTTTAAAATGAAAATTAATCAGCAAAATTCACTTCACAGACTGTCCTGGAAACAGCTTGCTCAGGGCTAGAAACACCACATGTACACACATTAACTTGGGTAGCACAAATTATACCCGTACTATGCCAGTGGATTTATTCTACTAACAGTTAGCACACTTCAGGGTAGGTGGCAGCACGCACTGGAGCTGGCAATGACAAAACCCCCTGAACTAGGAAGGCATCATAGTAAGTGAGACACTGAGTTCCCACTGACCATGAAAGGGTTATATCAAACAAGGCCGAAAAGACTAATTGGACAATGAAGCCTAACGATACTTATTGTCTGTATAGCTGTGATTTAATGAAATTTTAAAGGTATACCCCTACATAATGCACTTGCCTTCAAATTTAGGTCAATGTTCGATACTAAATACAATGTTTAGAAAATGAAGTCACAAATGTATAGAACTTTTGTGTGTTTGTCATTTGACAAGTTCTGGATTATTTCATGATGTTGGTTGTTGAATTGTATTAATATCACAACCATCTGTAACTACTCAGAAATACGAGCGTACACGGTCATATTAAATTGAACGTACAAAGACTTCATTCATTCATTCATTCATTCAAGTAGCTGGCGGCTGACTGAGGGTCAGCACGATGTGTGTCATTCGTGTACCTGTCCTACACGGACTTAACCACTTAATGACAGGAAATGTGGGGTTTTGCAGGTTGGTGGTTTAAGATAATGTAGATGAAAAGAAGGGAGGTAGCCGTAGCTCCTCATGGTAGCCAACTCGGGTGCAACGCTATGTTAACACCGCTGGTGTGATAGTTTTTAGGAAGAGTTCAATTTAGAAAGTCTATTAAATTCAAACAGTAATAATTTTAGGCTGAAATAAGAAATCTATTGTTACCGGGTGTGCCCGCATGCCATGCGGGGAAGCCGGTATAGCTTGTAGCGTCTTTTGGTTGTTCTATAGTTCCCTAGAGACCTAACAAGGGCGCTCTGATGTTGAGGCAAACTCGCGTAGAATTTTGTGGCCCGGCGTCTAATGACATCTGCCACATAGTGGAGAGATGAGGCTTCATGAAGGTATCTCACGGGAAACCTCCAGCAAACAGAATAGATGGCCCTAAGACATCTATTTTCTACACACTGAATTTGTCGCAGATTGGATCCTGCGGCCATGCCCCACATCTCACAAGCATAAAGCATGATTGGAAGAATTAAAGCCTGAAAAAGGCGCAACTTAAAGGGTGTCGGCATTCCTGAGCGCATAATGGGGTATAATGAAGCCGAAGCTCCGCATGCCCGATGAGCTACCTCCTGGATGTGACCCCGAAAAGTTAGGCACTTGTCCAGCTTTACACCTAAGTATTTTAGAGAATTTGTCCACTCTATCCTTCTGCCAGAATAATTAAAGGCGGGGAGGTTGGCGGGAAAGTGACGCTTAGTGAAGAGTATGGCTTGGCTTTTCTCTGGGTTGATAGACAATCGCCAAAGCCTACACCAATCATGAATGAGGCTTAGGTGTCGCTGTATTGGGTTGAAGGCTCTGCGTGCGTTTCTATTTGTGTCGTATAGTAACACGTCGTCCGCATATTGGGCTATTTTGACGTGTAGCTCCGTGGGGAGATCCGCCACATACACGCTAAAGAGTGTAGGGGATAAGACAGAGCCTTCTGGGACGCCTCCTCTGATGGGTCGTCTGGTAGAAAGCTTTCCCGAAACAATAACTGTGAAATGTCTGTGTTTGAGGAATGAGTGTAAAATGTGTATCATGTGTGCAGGAAGCCACAGGGGGATTAGTTTATTTAGGAGGCCTGCATGCCAGAGATACCGCCGCAGTGAATGCCCTTTCCTGGAAACCCAGGGCAGCGGCCTCCACCAGACGGAGCAACTGCTGTGATGTCGAGTGCCCAGGACGAAAACCAAACTGATGGGGAGGAATATCTTGAATGTCCCCCAGTAGGGGCGACAAGCGGGCTAAAACAAGCCTCTCGAAAACTTTCGAGAGGACTGACAGGAGGCTAATGGAGCGGTAACTGACTTGGAGAGCCGGATTTTTACCGGGCTTCAAGATGCAAATCACCAGAGCCTCCCTCCACTGCCGTGGAAAGTGGCCCAGGGCGAGACACATGTTAAAAACCCGAGTGAGAAAAAGAACGGCTTTGAATGGAAGATGGTGAAGCATGATAGGTGTCAACCCATCAGGTCCCGACGCTCTTTTGGGATTTAGACGACGGAGTGCGCCCTGGAGCTCACTGGGTCTAATGACAGGTAGTCGGTCCGCCTCAGCAAGAGGACGTTGAAGGTACTTACGAACCTCCCGCTTGACGCGGCCAGTGAAGTCAAGGTCCTGGGGGTCATCTCGTGGCCTCATGGTCCTCTCTAGGTAGTCGGCAAACACCTTTGCTTTAGCTTGAGGTTCATACACCAGGTCTTGGGTGCCTTGGATAGGGGTGGTTGGCGCTCCTCCACGATTCCGGAGTCCTTTTGCAAGCCTCCACGCCTCGCCATTCTCAAAATTCACTCGGGACTGCAACTCCTCCCACGCGCGCACACGGTGGTCGCGTAGTCGAAGTCGAACCTCTCGGCGCAAGCGCGCGAGCAGAACCTGATTATGGCGAGTGCGGTGTTGCTGATAGAGTCTGCGAGCCACCCAAGAGCGACGAATGAGAAGATGAATGTCTAGCAGGATGACGTGAGGGTGTAGATGTGCTGGAGTGTGAACGGTGAGGTTGCGAACTGTTCGTCCTACGATGGAGGTGAAGGAGGAGATCGCCGTCTCCAGGGTCTGTAATGTGTGGGTTCCGCAATCCCAATCCACCTCACGGTTTTGAACCGTGAATTCATGACCGACAACCCGTAAGCTGACCTCAGCCACAACTGGGTTGTGGTCGGAATGTAAGGCGCTTTGTGAATTGAGTGATAGCTGAAATGGAAAATGTTTGATGATTGCGAAGTCAATGACCGAAGGACGGCCTTGAATTCGCGGGAAATGGGTGGGTTGTCAGGGACCCTCTACTCTCAATTGAGGATCTCCGTCTATGATGCGGATGATTTCTCTGCCTCTTGCGTCTGTCCGGGGACCCGAATGCCAACGCCGGTGTTTAGCATTCAAATCCCCAACCATAATGACGTTAGGATGTAGGGCAAGGATGGAGAGATAATCATTGGCAATGAACTGTTGGCTAGGAGGGTGATATGCAGACACTATCAGGACTTCGGGACCGCCCAGATTCACGCAGACGGCAGTGGCTTCAAGGGTTTGAAGAGCGGGAAGCTGGACAGATTTAAAGACAACCCCCCTCCTCACAAAGATCGCAGTGCTGCCGCCGCGACGGCCCACACGGTCGACCCTGAGGCAGTGGTAGACGGAAATCCGGAAGGACATTTCAGGTTGGAGATGTGTTTCCGATACCAAGATGAGATCTAAAGCAAATGACTTCGCGAAGTGCAGGAGTTCATCTTGTTGACCATTGATGCCACTCGCATTCCAGAATGCGAATCTGAACGAGGACAGAGACCTAGTTCGACCCGCCATCCTGTCTCGCCTGGCTTACTGCGGACAACAAGGCAAGCGCCTTCATGGTAATGACCATTCGGGCTGCAGAATCCGTGGTGTGGAAGAACCTCACCACCAGTTCACAGAGACGCCGGCCGTGGTTCTGCAGCAGCTGCTGCAACCATCCCAGCATCTCCGAGGCCGTCTGGTGGGAGGAGAAACTTCTTTTGAAGTGGAAGTTTTGGTTGGAGAGGGGGATGCTGAAGAGTGCCTGGGCGCCGGCCTACCATTAGCCATCTACCATTTCATATCACCCTAACATCCTTAAACGCATTACCTTCAGACCATAATCCGGTGTTGACAGAGGTCAACACCAGGGTTTCCAGTCGTGACATCTCGCTTCAGATGCGAGAAGTCGATTGGGAAGGCGTCAGGAATTGTCTCCGCACTTCCATCCCGCCAAATCCAAGGATCACTAACATACCTACCCTGGAGAATGCTATCTCATCCTTCACTTCCATCGTGAAGCGGACTACCCACAATCTGGCAGTCCACTCCACGGCTCCTCTCCACCCTGACGTCCTTCCTTTGGACATCATCCTTCCCATCAGAAGATCCTGGGATGCACGGAGACTTTACCAGCGTCACCGCACGCCACATAATCGAGCGCTTCTAAGACGCTTGCGTCGTGAGGTCAGTGCCCGACTGCGCGAGCACAAGGTGCAAGCGTGGGAGGACAACATGGCCAGATTGCGCGTCGAGGATGGCGACGTGTGGAGGATAGCCAGAGCCCTCAGAAATCACAGAGGCCAATACAACTCCTCCATCCATGGCACCCAAGGTCTGGCTTACGATCCCCAAGCCAAAGCCGATGCTTTCGCTGACTACCTTGAACGTACCTTATGTAAAAGAGATGACCCCCAGGACGATAACTTTTCCGAACGCGTTCGTCGGGAGGTGCGTCGTTTCCTACGTCGCCCTTCTGAGGACGCGGTTCGTCTCCCCATCATTCGTCCCAGTGAAGTCCAGGGCGCACTTCAGCGTCTCAAAGCAAAAAAGGCGGCGGGGCCGGACGGGCTGACCCCCCTAATGCTCCGCCATCTCCCCTTCAACGCGGTTCTATTCCTCACTAGGATTTTCAACATGTGCCTCCCTTGGGTACTTTCCACGAGACTGGAGAGAGGCCCGGGTGATTTGCATATTGAAACCTGGGAAAGATCCGGTTCACCCCTCCAGCTACCGATCCATCAGCCTCCTTTTCACCCTCTCGAAAGTTCTCGAGAGGTTGATTCTCATCCGCTTGTCCCCAATATTGGGAGACCTTCAAGCCATTCCCGCACATCAGTTTGGTTTTCGTCCTGGGCACTCGACAATCCAACAGTTGCTGCGGGTGGTGGAGACTGCTGCCCTGGGATTCCAGGAAAGCGCCTTCACCCCTGCAGTTTCTTTGGATGTCGAGAAGGCCTTCTCCACGACATGGCACGCCGGGCTCCTCTACAAATTGATCCATCTGGGGCTACCAACACAATTAGCCAACATTATACACAGCTTCTTGCAACACCGCACATTCAAAGTCACAGTCTCGGGGAAAACATCTACACTCAGACCAGTGAGAGGCGGAGTCCCCGAAGGCTCTGTACTATCCCCCACCCTATTCAACGTCTTTATGGTAGACTTCCCAACAGAGCCACGAGTCGAAATGGCACAATACGCTGACGACGTGCTTCTGTTCTGCAAAGACAAACACATCCTCAGAGCCTTCAATCCCCTACAAAGACATTTCCGTCTCACACAGCAGTGGTGTAGGCGTTGGCGGATGTCCGTTAATCCGGACAAAAGCCACGCCATACTTTTCACAAAGCGCCACACCCCCGCAGACTGCCCCAACTTCAGCTACCTAGGTCGAAGGATAGAGTGGACTAACTCTGTCCAGTACCTAGGTGTTAACTTGGACAAATGTCTAACCTTTCGCCAACACACCAGGGACCGAGCGGCTAAGGTACAGGGAGCAATTGCTTCACTGTATCCAATGCTGGGGTCAACCTCGATGCCAGTTGGCATGAAGTTATACCTTTTCCGAGCGCTGTTAATCCCGGTTATGCTGTATGCCTGTGAGATCTGGGGCATGGCCGCAGACAGCGTGCTAGCATGGCTCCAACGTGCACAGAATAGAGGGCTCAGGACTATATATTCTGTGGGTCCTTATTTTCCTACCAGGTTGCTACACGAGGCCTCGAGTCTCCCATACGTGGAGGATGAAATCAGGCGGCGGGCATCAAAATTATACGCAAGTTTACCATCTCATAGACGCGCCCTTGTCAGATCCCTGGGAGATTATGACACCACTAGATGTCGCTCTAGTCAGCACCGGTTACCCCGCATGGCTTGCGGGCATCCGAGATAACCAAGGAGCTAATCCGAACAGCAGCTAAAGCTGAGCTCCACATAATCCTTCCAAGCTGCTTGGCATCAAAATTATAAACCCAAAATTTAAATAAATAAAACACCAGGGTGCAAGGTGTTGCATCCTGTCCTTCAACCCCGAGGTACAAACTAGTAACCTCAGGAAAATTCATCATCCTAAAAATCAATATTTCATCCTACAACATCCCGATATTTACCTTACCTGCGGTAAAACCCTTAATAACGGGTGGGCACGCAGCAAAAACCTTCTGGCTTTATACAGCCAGCCAGCACCACATAGCATGGCTACCATTAGCCCGTCCGTCCCTCAGCCGGCGATCGGGTTTGGGAGTACCTCGCCCGCTCGACGCCTCGGAAGCAGACTCTTGCTCTCTGGCAGGACGTCTTCCCTCCGCTCTATCAGAGGGGGTGGTATTAGGGGCTGTTTCTGAAGCCTTAGGTGGACGTACGTGTTTTGTCCGTGATACCATCAGCAAATCCGCAGGCTTGCGCAACACTTCCGCAAAGGTAGGCACACCACGTGCTTTCTGAGTTGTACCAGAAGCAGCAGGCTGCACTGGAACGGTGGGGGCAGTTTTCTGCCTAGCCGATGATGGTGCTGGCGCCTTCCTAGAGGCTATCACAGCCTTCCTAGTCGGGCAGCCCCCGTAGCACGCAATGTGATCACCCTTGCAATTGGCGCCGGTGGGTACCTCAGTGATGGCACGCGGACAGACATCTTTGATGTGGGTGCCACCGCACCGTAAGCAGCGTGGGTTACGGTCGCAGAAGTTGCTGGAGTGGTCAAACCCCAGGCATCTGTAACGTTGAGGGGGGCCGCCTGAGCCCTTTGCAGTTTCCATCTGAACCTGGAAGTAGCAGATGGTTGTGTCTCCGTCCAACTTAATTTCCGGGTCACTGGTTCGCTCCACCACTACAAGGAACAGTGGGAGGGTGGATCTAGTTCCTTGGCGATCTCGAGCTGGCCTTGTCAGCTGCTTTATCACTCTGGGGGTGATACGCTGGCGGACGAGATCTGTCCTGATGTCCTCCACTGAGGTATCCACCGGCAACCCGCGGATATCCCGGCGTACATCACGGGCTTTCTCTAGCCCAAAGGTGAAATGAAAGACTTTCCTGATTTTGTTGTACTTATACAACTTCCTGTGGACTTTCGTACCGAATCACAACAATTTCTGTTAATTTATATTGACTTATATAACAAATATAGCTCCAAATTAGTATAATTCGCATTACACACTTCTGCTATATCAAAACAGAACATGATATTTCCTCATGTTTTGGAAAACATTTGTAATGACTCTGATAATTTGATACATACAGAGTAATTATAGCTTGCGGAACATCTACTAACGTCTACGTGTACTTAGTGTTTTATAACACATCCACCGTGTGCCGCTGTATTCGCAGTCCTTCTGTAAACATAACGTTTGAACTGCAGGTTCATTTCTCTTGTTTCTTTTTGGCGTTAAATTAATACTTTGTGTATCATGAACATACAGCGTGTTCTATGTTACATTTCTTGTACTGAAAGTGTAATGGAAAATGTACAAATAAATATCAAATTCGAGAACTATACCCTACTCGTTCCGTAAAATCTAGACAAGTAATCATTTTAAACTCCCTATCATGGATAAATTATTTTGAGAAATGTTACGTTAATTATGAATTGTTTTTATGTCTAAGGAAGCAAGAGCAAAATCATGGTATGAGTTTGGAAACTGAATATTAACCCCAAAGCCATAAAGATAGTGGGACCTTATGGTCCCACTGAACTCTGTAACACCGGCATACAATAACTAACACATCCTTATCTTATATATAATGAACTAGTACAATGATAAATTACACATAAGAACAGCGAAGTATAATGAAATTAAGCAAAACCCAGTTTAACACACAAAGTCAATTCAGGACTACAACACATCATCTTTGTTCCTTCTTCCTGGTTCTTTGTGCTACATAAGCGGCATCTTCTTTTTGTTTCACCATTTACTGACAAGTCGAGCTTCATCAGGAACACCGGTTACACCTCTTTTTGAAGTATGAAAACTCACAGGCTTTCCTCTCCATTTCCGACTTGAGAAACTTGAAATGAGCTGCCTAGCCAAATGCAACCGGAACACAAGTTGATCTACTTCAAACTTCTGCAGTTTCCACAAAGTATAAGCATTGACGATGGCCAGATCAAGAAGGAAGTAAAATAATCTATGCCACCACTTCAAAGAACGACGACCTATAGCATAGCGTTCTCGAAGTTGGTCAAATCGATCAACTCCTTCCATTACTTTGTTGTATTCTGACATAGCAGTAGGGCAAAAAAAATCAGATTTGCTACCATCCTTATTTCTTCTCTTCACGGTGGTTACTTGTGATACAGATTTACTGTCCTGCCATTTGACTGCGGCAACATATGACTTCGTAGTAAATTCCAATTCACTTCTGCTGATCTTTGAATTTATCTTCAACATATCTGGAAGCTCTCGTCTATTTGGACGTACTGTTCCAATACCATAAAGTTTCCTGGTGTGCAGCTCTTTCATTAGACGATATGTTGTGAAATAGTTGTCAAATGTCATTAGGGTTGGATTTATATTTAGAGCATTTGTCAGAGTAAACACAACATTCACACCCAATGAAAATGAAGTGGTATCGCTGTCCCTTCCAGTGTCAATGTCGAAGTTCAAAGTGTAACCTGTTGTTGAATCAGCCAGACACCATATCTTGTACCCTCGTTTGACTGGTTTCATTGGAATGTACTGCTTCAGGATGGAGCGCCCTTTGAAAGTCAATAGCCATTCATCCATTTTTTATAATTTTTATTGATCGATCAGCAGTAGAATGCTTTACAGATCAGAGGGAAAAGAAGGTAACAGAACAATACATTAAAGAACAATAACACTCAGGTTTAGGCTATCAGGCCGCCTACCAACCACATTAAGTTAGAACTCCAATAATACTCTCTGAGAAATTAAGTCAATATTGGAGATGCAAGACAGACATCAAATACTAGAATCAGTGGAATCAGATGTATCACTCAGAAGCAGGTCCTGTTGTAGTCTCCTCTTTATGCGTGAGGGCTGGCGCGTGCGGGCGCCGATGTTATAATGTAGAGCTCCTGGAACTTCTTGCGGCGTGGAAGACAAAAGACGTGCGATCCTGCGAATGCAGTCGTGAAGAGGTAACTGTCCTAGTTTATGATGGAGCTGCTGATTTAGGATGAACCATGGAGCGTTGGTAGCGATACGCATGAACCGATTCTGTATAACCTGAAGACGATGGACATGACATGTGTGTGCGGCCCCCCACACTTGGCAGGCATATGTAATAAGCGGACGAACGAGTGATTTGTAGAGTAACAAAGAAGACTGTAGGAGGAGGCAGGAACGGCGATGTAACAGAGTTGAGAGTTTTGAAAGTTGCCCGGAGGGCAATGACATAAGACGATCGATATGAGCACGGCAGGTCAGTCGAGAGTCCAAAAGTACTCCAAGGTATTTAACGGGAGTTGTAGTGGGGAGCCAAGGGACATTGTTCCTGTAGAGACACAACGGAGTAAGCGGAGTATATCAGCGAAGAGTGAAGATTTTAGCTCCGGGTTTCATGTGGGTACAAAGAGATCCGTTAAGTGCTGAACCAATGAGTTAGGTGATCTAAAGAGAGCTGTACGACTTGTTGTGTGTACTGGAGATTAACATGAGAATAATATAGTACTGTGTCATCAGCGTAAAGAGCTAAAGAAGTAGGCGCTAACATTCATCCATTGCCACAAATGCAGATGGAACATAGGCGTCAGAAACTGTTTTGGTCAAAGCATTGATTACAGATCGAAGTTTGTGTAATTTATCATATGCCGGTTGTTCCTTCTCAATGAAAAGTGAAATGTGATTGCAATTCTTGTATCGCAAAACTGTCATTACTAATGACAGAGCAGGTACGCCCAGGATTGGATCATTGCGCCAGTAAATCATCAACACGTGGGAGAAGATGAATGCCCATCAAAATAAGCATTCCCATGAATGCCTACAATTCAGATACGGAAATATCGTTCCAATTTGAGGTTATGTTGATGGTTTTCTTTCCATCTTTGAGAACAGTGCGCTCCTGTTTAGCATACAGATTCCTTTGATCACAAATGAATAACATCATGTCTTCTGGAAATGAAGTTTCAAAATATACCAGCTCATTATAAGAACTTGGGAAATTTCCACGAACTTCTAGATTCCTGTGAAAGCTAACTCCAAGATTTTCAAAGTAGGAAACATCATCAGTCCACATGTCATCAGTGATGATATCACCAAATGCAGAAGATAAACCATGATCCTTTTCACTTTCAGTTAGCAGCACCTGCAAATTGTCTTTAATTTCATGTGCACAACCATGTCAACAGTAATATTGACCTCCCAAACCAACAGCAATGGCAGCGCCGTGACACAGTGTTTAGACCGCTTGGCTCTCACCAAGGCGACCCGGTTTCGATACCCAGTGACCAAAAAGTGATGCGAGTGGTGGAACACAAGGCGCTGTGGCGGGTTTTCTCCGAGATCTCCGGTTTTCCCCACCATCTCATTCCACCTGTGCTCCATCTGCGTCGCGTGTATCATCAGTTTCATCACCTACGGTGCTGTATGAAGTAAAAGCGGGCGTTAAACACTACACATGTCATTTGTTTTCCAAACCAACAGCCTCAACCGCGAAAACCCTGCAACGCTTACGCAGATCTTACCACAAGAGCTAACCATTAAATCCTACAGCTATTAACCCCCATGCCTTCAGCCCGACCTATAACAAACCTGCAACTCTTAATCCTGAAGTCCCAGAACGTACCTCAAGACCTAACGTCTAACTTATACAGTTATTGACCTCCCAAATCAACAGCCTCAACTGTGAAAACCCTTCAACTGTTAGGCAGATCATACCTCAAGACCTAACCTCCAAGTCCTTTATCTATTAACCTCCCAGGCCATCATTCTTTACCTAAGAAACCCTGCAACTGTTAACAGTAGAGCCTCAAACCATAGCTCAAGACAAGCATTATAAGTTACTTGATATAAGTTAATAGTATTTGTTGCCATGACTGTACACATAACATCAGTTACCATCCAGGTCAGAATCCTCTGCATCATCAGGCAAGTAGTAAAAAATACTCCTCAGTCGTTCCGGAGTTATGTTTGACACTCTAAAGAATAAATACAGGAAATAAATATCTTCTTCATTTCGCAACCCCAATCGCAAGCGTTCAGTGGGATGAATAGTACCCACTAACTTACCTTGAAGCTATTTTGTATCAAACTGGGCTGTCAGGAGAACTCTAATGAAAATGGAACCTTCTATAAATTTAAAATGAAAATTAATCAGCAGAATTCACTTCACAAACGGTCTCGGAAACAGCTTGCTCAGGGCCAGAAGCACCACATGTACACATATTAACTTGGGTAGCACAAGTTCTACCTGCACTATGACAGTGCATTTATTCTACAAACAGTAAGCACACTTCCGGGTACGTGGCAGCATGCACCGGAGGTGGCAATGGCAAACACTCTGAAATAGGAAAGCATAATAGTCGGTGGGACCGTGAGTTCCCACTGACCATGAAAGGGTTATATCAAATTTTCAAACAGTGCCGATAAGACTAATTGTGCAATGGAGCCTAAAGACACGTATTGTCTACATAGCTATAATTTGATTAAATTTTACAGGTATTACCGGACATAGTGCATTTGCCTTCAAATTTACGCCGAAGTTCGATACTAAATACACATGTTTAGAAAATGAAGTCACAAATGTATAGAACTTTTGTGCTTTTGTCATTTGACAAGTGCTGGATTATTTCACAATGTTGGTTGTTTAATTGGATTTATTTAACATTCATCTGGAATTACTCAGAAGTCCAATCCAAAAGAGTCCCATCGAAATGAATAAACAAAGACTTTCCTGAATTTGTTGCACTTATACAACTTCCTGTGTGCTTTTGTTCCGAAGCCCAATAATTTCTGTTAGTTTATATTGACTTATATAACAAATATAACTCCAGATTAGTATCATTCGTATTAAACATTCCTTCTACGTCAAAAAAGAACATCAAATGTTCTCATGTTTTGGAAAACATTTGTAATAACTATGAAAATTTGATACATACATAGTACTTAAAGCCTGCGCGCCATCTGGTAACGTCTACGTGTACTTAGTGTTTTATAATACTTCCATCGTGTGCCGCTGTGATCGAAGTCATTCTGTAAACAGAACATTTGAACTGCAGGTTTGTATCTCTTGTTTCTTTTTGGCGTTAAATTAAAGCTTTCTGTATCACGAACATACAGCATGTTCTATGTTAAAATAATTGTACTGAAACTGTAATGGAAAACGTACAAATAAATAAATAAATATCAAATGCAAGACTTATACTCTACTCGTTCCGTATAATCTAGAGAAGTAAACATTTTAAACTCGCTTTCATGGATAAATTATTTTGATAAATGTTACATTAGTTATGAATTGGTTTTATGGCTAAGGAAACAAGAGCAAAATCATGATATGAGTTTGGAAAGTGAATATTAAGCCCAAGGTCATAAAAAATAGTGGGACCTTATGATCCCACTGAACTCTGGAACACAGACATACAATAATTAACACATCTTTATTTAATATATAATGAACTAGTAACAATGATAAATTACACATAAGAACGGCGAAGTGGAATGAAATTTAGCAAAACACAGTTTAACACACAAAGGCATATCACAACTACAGCACGCCATCTTTGTTCTTTTTTTCTGGTTCTTTGTGCTACATAAGTGGCATCTTCTTTTTGTTTCACCATTTACTTGCAAGTCGAACTTCATCAGGGACACCGGTTACACCTCTTTTTGACGTATGAAAACTCACAGGCTTTCCTCTCCGTTTCCAACTTGAGAAACCTTAAATCAGCTGTGTGGCCAAATGCAGCCGGAACACAAGTTGATCTGCTTCAGACTTCTGCAGTTTCCACAAAGTATAAGCATTGGCGATGGCCAGATCAAGAAAGAAATAGAATAATCTATGCCACCACTTCAAAGAACGAGCACTTATAGCATAGTGTTCACGAAGATGGTCAAATCGATTAACTCCTTCCATTACTTTGTTGTATTCTGCCGTAGCAGTAGGGCAAAATTATTCAGATTTGCTACCATCCTTATTTCTTCTCTTCACGGTGGTTACTTGTGATACAGGTTTATTGTCCTGCCATTTGACTGCAGCAACATATGACTTCGTAGCAAATTCCATTTCACTTCTGCTGAGCTTTGAATTTTTCTTCAACATATCTGGAAGCTCTCGTCTATTTGGACGTACTGTTCCAACACCATAAAGTTTCGTGGTGTGCAGCTCCTTCATTAGACGATATGTTGTGAAATAGTTGTCAAATGCCATTAGGGTTGGATTTATATTTACAGCGTTTGTCAGAGTAAAAACAACATTCTCACCTAATGAAAATTAATTGCTATCGTTGTCCTTTCCGGTGTGAATGTCGAAGTTCAAAATGTAACCTCTTGTTGAATCAGCCAGACACCATATCTTGTATTATAGAGCTACACAAACAGTTCCAGTTTGCCATGCGGACTTCAAAGGATGCGCTAAGATTTAAATATTCAGTTACGCAGAGATAAGATGTGTCGACCCGCTCGCTGTGGAGGAAACAACGTTGTCGCGTTTTCTCCAAGTGGTCAGAATTGCAAATATTGACATTTATTTCTTAGGATATTTACGAAGTAACAATAAGATTAGCAAAGTTCTTAAGTGCAACTGCACTATGCTAATAATATCAAACTATATTTTCTACTTACATTATACTCTGTCTTCGCCTTCTTCGCTGTCACTGCCACTTTCACTCACGTGTATAACGAACGAAGCATTGTGTTGTGAAATATCCCGCAGCTGAAAGTTTCGTTCTTGTTGCATGTTGTGCTGAACACATCTTTCTTATACACTCGAATCTATATGTGGTACACATTCTCTCAACACTTTGCACACACTGTCACTTATAGAAGGGGTTACATTCTGCTTTCTTACGGCATGTTTAAGGCGTGCCCATATCAACTCAATTGGATTGAGACAACAGTGATATGACGGTAGCCTGAGAAGTTCATGACCACGATCTTTTGCTATTTAGTCTATTGCATACGCTTTTTGTACGAGGGCCGTTTTTTTCAACCTCCGATAGGCTATAAATAAAACACAAGTTCATGTAAAACAATAATTTTATTACCAAAATGAATTGTACATTTATGGTTACATTTCGACATAATCACCGAAGAGATTGAGACATTTGTCATATCTGTGGACAAGATTTTCAATTCCCTCTTCAAAGAAAGTTGCCGCCAGTGAATTCAAGTAGACCTTGACGTTCGTTTGAAGGTCCTCATTGGTTTGAAATCGCTTCCCACCAAGCCACGTCTTCAGTTGAGGAAGAAGGTGAAAGTCACTGGGTGCTAAGTCAGGACTGTATGGCGGATGATCGAAAATGTCCCATCCAAATCGGTGGAGAAGCCGTTGAGTTGCTGCCGCAGTGTGTGGACGGGCATTATCGTGGATCAGAACAACTACAGCAGTCAGCCTTCTTCTTCGCTTGTTCTGAATGGCTCTACGTAAACGTCGTAAAGTTTCACAATAAACAGCTGAAGTTATTGTAGTTCCGAGCTGCATAAACCCCTCATGCAACACACCTTGTTGGTCCCAAAACAAAGTAGCCATGGTCTTTCTGTTGTTGAATGTTTGTTTGAATTTCTTTGGTTTGTTTGGTGAATTTGAATGCAATCATTGCTGTGATTGCCGTTTCGTTTCCGGTGTGTCGTATTGAACCCAAGTTTCATCCCCAATCGCGATTGATTTCAAAAAGTTGTCTCCTTCATCGTGATAACGCTCAAGGAACTCCAAAGCTGATGCCATTCGTCGAGCTTGTGGTTGTCAGTCAACATTTTTGGGACCCAACGTGCACAAAGTTTTTTGTAGCCTAACCTTTCAGTAATAATCAAGTACAAAACAGACCTTGAAACTTCTGGAAACTCTGTAGACAAAGCAGTGATGGTGAATCTGTTGTTTTCTTTAACCATTCTGTCAACTCGTTGAACAAGGTCATCTGAAACGACAGATTTGCGTCCTTGACCCCCTTCATGATGCACATCATTACGACCATCTTTAAACGTTCGACACCATTCACGAACAACACCATCACTCATGAAGTTTTCGGCATACACACGACTTATCCTCCGATGGATTTCTGCAGCACCATGGCCTTCAGCCTGTAGAAAACGAATTACACTTCGCAATTCGCACTTGGCGGGAGCATCAATAATGGCGGCCATGTTTACGTGGCTGTAGCACAACGCCGACTGACGACTGAATGTCAGCAATGGCGGAGTGTGTAGTGCGAGAGCTGCGCAGTCGCCGACAGCGCATACCCGCTTTCTGCTGCCCGCGTAGCGTCGGCATGGAGCGATCGGAGGTTGAAAAAAAACAGCCCTCGTATATTAGCTTCTCGAATATTCTCCAAAAGCACGTCTTTTAGAGGAACTGGACTTGGTAGTTCTAAATTGTTCTAAGCTGAATTTAATCATTTCGTCCATTCTGCTAGACATGATGGGAATTTTTATCTTTAGCCGTGAATGATAACTAGCATTGTCTAAGATAGTCACACACTTAGTAGGAATGATCTCCAAAAGTTTGTTCCCTAAACCAAGCTACAAATATTTTGGCATTCATCTCGTGATGAGAATCGGCCAATAAATCCTGAATACTTTTAGACAAAAAATATAAGCAGCCCTCAATCCAACCCTGGCTACCACCTGCATGCAGAATCGTTATTCTTTTTCCTCGTGACAAAAGGGCTGGAAGGCAACAAGAGCAATTGCCGTCATCCCAGTCTTTTCTTACATCATGAGTATCGTACCAAGACTCGTCTAAATAAATTATACGGTACCCTTACTGCCATAAATAGTTTAGGCTGCTCAAGTACTTGTATCTCCATGCCACAATCCTTAATGGTTCCATAATCACACGCCTCCTATTTAACTTGCGAAAGCGGAAACCTAACTTCACTAACTGTCTAAGTGAATGCTTTTTGTAAGGAAAATCGCACACGGTTTGAAGTTTATGCAGCAATTTCTTTATAAAATCTGTACACCTCCCTTGGAACTGTATCGCAGTTGAAATTGTCAACCTTATCTAACTTTAGTTGCCTGGTGTCTTCTTTTTTGGCGTCATAGGAAGTCTCTTCGCAGCTTTAGTAACTGTATGTCTGCTAAAGCGTACTGCTTTAGCAGTTTCATTAATAGGTCCCTTTCCTATTTTATTGGCTTCCATATACTTACAAACATTATATATTAATTGCTGGGTCTGATTACTGAGCGTTCCTAAAGGTAGCTTGCTTCATTTTACTCTTGCTTCATTTGCTCTCCCACCAGCGACAATAGAAGTAGAAGCAACATTATTACTAGCACCACTGATATTATCACTACGAGATAAACTGGCTGGATTACTGACACTATTTCCACCATCAAGGTAGATACATCCCAAGGTCTCCACATATTTAAGAATAGACAGGAAACACCACTTGCACCAATGAAGCTTACAAGAAAGCTAACAGAATGAAATGAATGGTGAATTAGAGAGAAAACATCGATGATATTGCAACTCTGTGTTTTACTCCACGTGGACATAACATGTATCTGTCATTTGTGATTCCTGCGCATTCATTGGCTGAACTGTTGCGTTAATTGGTGCTTAGCAGAGGTTCAAAAAACGCGGCAGTAAGCATCTCACATTTAGGAGAATAAACACTGCATTATTTGAGAGGTTTCTATTAACTAAGATAAATCTATGCAAAGCGCACCAGGAACGCTGTAATACACTCGTTTGACTGGTTTCATTGGCATGTCCTGCTTCAGGGTGGAGCGTCCTTTGAAAGCCACCATACATTCATCCACTGCCACAAATGAAGATGGAACATAGGGTTTACAAACTTTTTTGGTCAAAGCATTGATTACAGGTCAAGGTTTGCATAGTTGGTCATATCCCGGTTGTCCCTTCGCAATGAAACGTGAATAGTAATTACAATTCTTGTATCACTGATGACAGAGCTGGCATGCCCAAAATTAGATCACTGCTCCAGTAATCCTCAACACGTGGGAGATGATGTACGCCCATCAAAATAAGCATTCCCATGAATGCCTTCAATTCAGATACAGAAATATCGTTCCAATTTGAGGTTATGTTGATGGTTTTCTTTCCATCTTTAAAAACAGTGCGCTCCTGCTAGGCATACAGATTCCGTTGATCACAAATGAATAACATCAGGTCTTCAGGTAATAAAGTTTCAAAATATAGCAACTCATTATCAGAACTTGAGAAATTTCCACGAACTTCTGGATTCCTGTCAAAGCTAACTCCAAGATTTTCAAAGTAGGAAACATCATCAGTCCACATATCTTCAGTGATGCTATCACCAAGTGCAGAAGGTAAACCATCAGCCTCTTCATTCTCAGTTAAAAGCACCTGCAAATTGTCTTTAATTTCATGTGCAGGAACAATGTCAACAGAAACATTGACCTCCCAAACCAACAACAATGGCCGCGCCGTGGCTCAGTGGTTAGACCGTATGCCTCTCAACAAGGAGGCCCGGGTTCGATCCCAGGCGACCGCAAAGTGAGATTTGTAGTGGACAACACGGCGCTGTGACGGGTTTTCTCCTGGATCTCCGGTTTCCCCATCATCTCATTCCACCGGTGCTCGATTGTCCTCTCATGGATCATCAGTGTCATCACCTGCGGTGCCGTATTCAGTAAAAGCGGGCGTTAAACACTACACATTTCATTTTTTTTCAAAACCAACAGCCCCAACTGTGAAAACCCTGCAACTCTTACGCAGATTTTACCACAAGAGCTAACCATTAAATCCCACAGCTATTACCCTCCCAAGCCTTCAGCCCTACCTATTACAAATCTGCATCTCTTAACCCTAGAGTCCCTGAGCGTACCTCAAGAACTAACGTCTAAATCCTACAGTTATTGACCTCCCAAACCAACAGCCTCAACTGTGAAAACCCTGCAACTGTTAGGTAGACTATACCTCAAGACCTAACCTCTAAGTCCTATAGCTATTAACCTCCCAACCCAACAGTCTTTACCTAAGGAACCCTGCAACTCTTAACCCTAGAACCTCAGATCATAGCTCAAGACACAGCATTATAAGTTACATCCAGGTCAGAATCCTCTGCATCATCAGGCAAGTAGTAAAAAATACTCAGCAATAGCTCTGAAGTTATATTTGACATTTTAAAAATTAAATACACGAAATAAATATCTTCTTCATTTCGCAAACCCAATCGCAAGCGTTCAGTGGGATGAACAGTACCCACTAACTTACCTTGAAGCTTTTTTGTAATATACTGGGCTGTCAGAAGAACTCTAATGAAAATGGAACCATCTATAAGTTTAAAATGAAAATTAATCAGCAGAATTGAACGGTCCCGGAAACAGCTTGCTCAGGGCTAGAAGCATCACAGGGTCACATATTAACTTGGGTAGCACAAATTCTACCTGCACTATGCCAGTAGATTTATTCTACAAACAGTTAGCACATTTCAGGGTAAGTGGCAGCACTTACTGCAGGTGGCAATGGCAAAAACCCGGTGAACTAGGAAAGCATCATGGTAAGTGGGCCCTGAGTTGCCACTGACCATGACAGGGTTATATGAAATTTTCAAACAGCGCCGATAAGACTAATTGTGCAAAGCAGCCTAAGGACACGTATTGTCTGTATAGCTGTGATTTAATGGAGTTTTAAAGGTATACCCGGACATAATGAACTTGCCTTGAAATTTACGTCAATGTTCGATACTAAATAAAAAAGTTTAGAAAATGAAGTCCCAAATAGATAAAATATTTGTGTTTTTGTCATTTGAAAAGTGCTGGATTCTTTCACGATGTTGGTGATTTAATTAGATTTATATCACAACCATCTGTAATTAATCAGAAATACGAAGCGAAAAGGGTGATATAAAAATCAGTATACAAAGATTTCATTCATTCATTCATTCAAGTAGCTGGCGGCTGACTGAGGGTCAGCACGATGTGTGTCATTCGTGTACCTGTCCTACACGGACTTAACCACTTAATGACAGGAAATGTGGGGTTTTGCAGGTTGGTGGTTTAAGATAATGTAGAAGAAAAGAAGGGAGGTAGCCGTAGCTCCTCTTGGTAGCCAACTCGGGTGCAACGCTATGTTAGCACCGCTGGTGTGATAATTTTCAGGAAGAGTTTAATTTAGAATGCCTGTTAAATTCAGTTCAAACAGTAGTGATTTTAGGCTGAAATAAGTACTCTATTGTTACCGGGTGTGCCCGCACGCCATGCGGGGAAGCCGGTATAGCTTGTAGCGTCTTTCGGTTGCTCTGTAGTTCCCTAGAGACCTAACCAGGGCGCTCTGATGTTGAGGCAAACTCGCGTAGAATTTTGTGGCCCGGCGCCTAATGACATCTTCCACATAGTGGAGAGATGAGGCTTCATGAAGGTATCTCACGGGAAAGCTCCAGCAAACAGAATAGATAGCCCTGAGACATCTATTTTGTACACGCTGAATTTGACGCAGATATGATCCTGCGGCCATGCCCCAGATCTCACAAGCATAAAGCATGATGGGAAGAATTAAAGCCTGAAAAAGGCGCAACTTAAGGGGTGTCGGCATTCCTGAGCGCATCATGGGGTATAACGAAGCCGAAGCACCGCATGCCCGATGAGTCGCCTCCTGGATGTGACCCCGAAAAGTTAGGCCCTTGTCCAGCTTAACACCTAAGTATTTGAGAGAATTTGTCCACTCTAACCTTCTGCCAGAATAATTAAAGGCGGGGAGGTTGGCGGGAAAGTGACGCTTAGTGAAGAGTATGGCTTGGCTTTTCTCTGGGTTGATAGACAATCGCCAAAGCCTACACCAATCATGAATGAGGCTTAGGTGTCGCTGTATTGGGTTGAAGGCTCTGCGTGCGTTTCTGTTTGTGTTGTATAATAACACGTCGTCCGCATATTGGGCAATGTTGACGTGTTGCTCCGTGGGGAGATCCGCCACGTACACGCTAAATAGTGTAGGGGATAAGACAGAGCCTTCTGGGACGCCTCCTCTGATGGGTCGTCTGGTAGAAAGCTTTCCCGCCACAACAACTGTGAAGTGTCTGTGTTTTAGGAATGAATGTAAGATATGTATCATGTGTGCAGGAAGCCCCAGGGTGATTAGTTTGTGTAGGAGGCCTGCATGCCAGGTGGTAGAGAAGGCCTTCTCGACATCCAGAGACACCGCCGCGGTGAATGCCCTTTCCTGGAAACCCAGGGCAGCGGCCTCCACCAGACGGAGTAACTGCTGTGATGTCGAGTGCCCAGGACGAAAACCAAACTGATGGGGAGGAATAGCTTGAATGTCCCCCAGAAGGGGCGACAAGCGGACTAAAACAAGCCTCTCGAAAACTTGCTGATTTTGTTGCATTTATAGAACTTCGTGTGGGCTTTTGTTCCGAAGCACAATAGCTTCTGTTAGTTTATATTGACTTATAGAACAAATATATTTCCAAATTAATATCATTTGCATTAAACGCTTCTGGTATATGAAAACAGAATATTATGTGTTTTTATAATTTGGAAAACATCTGTAATAACTATGATACTGTGATACATACATAGTAATTATAACTTATGTGACATCTACTAACGTCTACGTGTACTTAGTGTTTTATAACATTTCCACCGTGTGCCGCTGTGATCGCAGTCACTCTGTAAACAGAACATTTGAACTGCAGGTTTGTATCTCTTGTTTCTTTTTGGTGTTTAATTAATACTTTCTGTATCACGAACATACAGCATGTCCTATGTTATATTTATTGTACTGAAATTGTAATGGAAAATGTACAAATAAATAAATATCAAATGCGAGACATATACTCTACTCGTTCCGTAAAACGTAGCGAAGTAAACATCTGAAACTCGCTTCGTTATGTACAGTTACATAAGAAGTTCACCAACTCACTGTTTTAAAGTAAATTATAAAATCCCCGCTGTTCAAGTGTATTTTGTTTCATGCTTTAATATCTGATAACCATCTATCTATGTAGGTTTTGCTTTTACTTATTTCGCGCCGGAGTGTGGTGATGCTAGTAAATTCCTAACAAGAGACTTTGTGTGTTACACCGTGTTTTGCTAAATTTCATTCCACTTCGCCATAAAATATTGTGACTTTGTGCGTTTGTGGAATTAAAACGCCAAAATGCTGATATCAAAAGACCGAAATGCAAAATTAAAAATCTCCTTCAGTTTCGTAGGAATACTCCTATAGATTACAGCTGCATTACGTTGCATTCACCATCAGTCTACCAAGGTGGATCACAATAACAAACAGTGACAGCAGATTACATCCTTAGCTCTCGTTACAACAACACAGCCGGCTGTCTCTCATTTCACAACACTGTTTCACAACTAACTCTTTGCGAGTCGTCTCGTCCTTAAATAAATATTTCGTAAATTCCAGATATTTCTTCAACAAACAGGAATCGAATGTTCTATTTCCTTCCAGAAGCGTAACCCTATCGTTGCCGTCAGGTCTTTTATCTCACGCTATCATTATTTCTTCCGTCATACTCCTTATCTCCAGGCTTTTTGTGTACACAAGCCACGCTATCGCGATTGGGTTCACGACAATATATAAAATAAAGATGTGTTAGTTATTGCATATCTGTGTTCCATAGTTCAGTGCAAACATAAGGTACCACTAATTTTTTATGACCTTGGGGTTTATATTCACTTCCCAAACTCATGCCACAATTTTACTCTTGTTTCCTTAGCCATAAAACTAATTCATAACTAATATAAAATTTCTCCAAATAATTTATCCGTGATAGGGAGTTTAAAATGTTTATTTCTCTAGATTTTACGGAACGAGTAGGGTATAAGTCTCGTATTTGATATTTATTTAGTTGTACAGTTTCCATTATAATTTCAGTACAATAAATATAACATAGAAGATGCTGCATGTTCGTGATACAGAAAGTGTTGATTTAACGTCAAATAGATAAGAGATACAAACCTGCAGTACAAATATTCTGTTTACAGAGTGACTGCGATCACAGCGGCACACGGTGGAAGTGTTATAAAACACTAAGATCACGTAGACGTTACTATATGTCGCGGAAGCTAAAATTACAATGAATGTATCAAATTACTATAGTTATAACAAATGTTTTCCAAAACATAAGAACACATAATGATCTGTTTTGATGTCGAAGAGTTGTTTAATGCAAATGATTCTAACTTGGAGCTATATTTGTTATATAAGTCAATATAAACTAACAGAAAATATTGTGCTTCGGAACAAAAGCCCACGGGAAGTTGTATAACTGCAAAAAAATCAGCAAAGTCTTTGTATACTCATTGCAATACAAGACTATTCTGCTCGTATTTCTGAATAATTACAGATGGATGTGATATAAATAAAATTAAACAACCAACGTACTGAAATAAACAATCCAGCACTTGCCAAATGACAAAACACAAAAGTTCAATCTATTTGTGACTTCATTTTTAAACATTTGTATTTAGTATCGAACATTAACATAAATTTGAAGGCAAGTACATTACGTCCGGGTATACTTTTAAAGCTTAATTAAATCACAGCTTTACAGACAATACGTGCCTTTGGGCTTCAGTACACAATTAGCCTTATCGGCGTTGTTTGAAAATTTGATATACGTTTTAGAGAACGAGTTGAAAATGTAGTAAAAACGTTTACATTTATTTGTAATATTGGGCACGAAAATGCGAAACTAAATTTTTGTATCAGCATATTCTGAGATACACAATTTTATACTTTTAATGAAGGAAAGCTGTCAATATCTCGATGTCTAGGTTAGTGGGAAGGTTTGTGAGATCCATCATGAACAGAAAATACTACGACAACAACTGGGGTTAAGGTTAGAACCTCTAGGTAAAATCGAAAATCAGGCACAATTATATATCTTGATGAGTTTGATAAGTGCGTTTTGCCTAGAAAATTTTTTGGAGTACTATGAACAGAAAAAGTAGATTTCTACTTTGAGGAAACTCCTGAACTTCGCTAAACAATAAATATTAAGCTTGGCAAAGAAACATTTAGAAAAATACTAACAAAAATGGGATTTCAGTTTAAAAAATGCAAAAACAAACAATCTGTGCTAATGAAGAAACCACAAATTGCTGCAAAACTTGCAGAGAACTTAAAGGCTACTAGTGACAATGTAAAAGGCAGACGTAAACTAGGAGTTTATACGGACGAGACTTGGGTCCATACTCACTAAACCGTCAAGAAGTGCTGGCAACATTACGAAGACATCATTCAAGGCAGAAAGGTTAAAATATATTACTGACATAACAAAAGATAAAAACTGGAAGAAATTAGTCACCGACAGAACACTAATACCAGATCTACCTCGATATGAAACAGTTGCTGCATTTCGAAATATTACACAGCATAATTGTCTAGCAGAACATCTCCATCGCATGGGACTCATGCCGACTCCAAATTGTATGCTGTGCACTGGGAACTCCATTATGAACTGGGAACATCTTAGAAAATGCCCTGCACTTCAGACACATTGGACAAAATCAGACGGAACATTATATTGGGAAGCCAGAAGACAAATGGAATTTTTCCAACATGTCTAGAGCATTTGTTTAAATAAATAAATACATTACGAAGCACCAGGTTTGTTGACTAATACTATTGCTGGTCAAGGAGCAATTGTTGTACATACCGGGAGATCCATGGGATTTATTGACGGAAAATTGATTTCCGATTCAAATGCCAAATCAGCGAATTGCCATGATGCAACGAAGTGAACAGTCAATTATAAGAAGTGGGTAGAAGCGAAATTAATATAAAATATTCGACCTGAGATCATTGTTGTGTCATACCGTACAGGAAAATAAAGCCCCTAACACTTCATCTCGAAAACCACGGGTTATTCATTGGCTAACACAAAAGAAAGTTAAACATGATCCGCAAATGACAAAAGAAATGAGCTAGAGATTGTGATAATTAATTTTAATAAAGTTTTTTAATTGACTTGATTGAATAATGGAACAAAAGGGCTTTACAGTCTTAACGCTTTCCTCCGTAGCACTGCGAACTTAACTCTCTAGATTTATCTGGAATTTAATTAAACAAAAGATGTATCATCGATTACCTTGAGTAATCTGAAAGCTATGACAACAAGCTGCGTAGCTCAAATTACACAAAATGATTGGATAGACATATGCAAACACGTGAAAGGAACTGAGCAGGACATTAAGCGCCGAGATTGGTTAATGGAGGAAAGAACTTAAGTTATAATTATAATCATGGTTCTAGAAAGCAACGGTGATAACGATGAAGATTGCAATCGTGATGAATGTTATTTCGAGAGTATGAATATTGAAGCAAAAGGACGCAGTGCCATTGATACAGCTGATGAAGGCAACAGTGACACGGATATAGCAGATGAAGGACCTGAAACAAACATTCCCAGACTTGCTAATTCCGAGAACTAATGTGAAGACATCGGCAGGCCGGTACTGTTTTAATTGTGTGACTGTACATTACTAGTATCGCCTTTCCCCTCGCTCCGCGCGGTTCCCTAAGCTTCAAGTAGTAAAGAGAAACAGTTCTGCCCTCCTTCCAGTGCATTTATATCTTGACCGACTAGTATACCCAGATATGATGTACTTGCCTTCAAATTTATGTCAATGTTCGATAATAAATCAAAATGTTTAGGAAATGAAACCACAAATGTATAAGGCTTTGTGTTTATCTCATTTGACAAGTGCTGAATTGTTTCACAATGTTGCTTGTTTAATTGTATTTATAACACAACCATCTGTAACTACTCAGAATATCAAAGGAATAGTGCGGGATAGAAGAGAGAAATGGAAGACTCCTGATTTTGTTGCACTTATACAACTTCCTGTGGACTTTCGTTCCGAAGCACAATAGTTTCTGTTAGTTTATATTGACTTGTATAACAAATATATCTCCAAATTAGTATCATTCGCATTAAACACATCTGCTACATCAAAACAGTACATGATATATTCTCATGTTTTGGAAAACATTTGTAATGACTCTGATAATTTGATACATACAGAGTAATTATGGCTTGCGCGACATCTACTAACGTCTACGTGTACTTAGTGTTTTATAACACATCCAGCGAGTGCCGCTGTATTCGCAGTCCTTCTGTAAACATAACGTTTGAACTGCAGGTTTGTTTCTCTTGTTTCTTTTTGGCGTTAAATTAATACTTTGTGTATCACGAACATACAGCGTGTTCTATGTTACATTTATTGTACTGAAAATGTAGTGGAAAATGTACAAATAAATGTCAAATTCGAGAACTATCCCCTACTCGTTCCGTAAAATCTGGACAAGTAATCATTTTAAACTCCCTATCATGGATAAATAATTTTGAGAAATGTTACGTTAATTATGAATTGTTTTTATGTCTAAGGAAGCAAGAGCAAATTCATGGTATGAGTTTGGAAACTGAATATTAACCCCAAAGCCATAAAGATAGTGGGACCTTATGTTCCCACGGAACTCTGTAACACCGACATACAATAACTAACACATCCTTATCTTATATATAATGAACTAGTAACAATGATAAATTACACATAAGAACAGCGAAGTATAATGAAATTTAGCAAAACCCAGTTTAACACACAAAGTCAAATCACGACTACAGCACATCATCTTTGTTCCTTCTTCCTGGTTCTTTGTGCTACATCAGCGGCATCTTCTTTTTGTTTCACCATTTACTGACAAGTCGAACTTCATCAGGAACACCGGTTACTCCTCTTTTTGACGTATGAAAACTCACAGGCTTTCCTCTTCGTTTCCGACTTGAGAAACTTGAAATCAGCTACCTGGCCAAATGCAGCCGGAACACAAGTTGATCTACTTCAGACTTCTGCAGTTTCCACAAAGTATAAGCATTGACGATGGCCAGATCAAGAAGGAAGTAAAATAATCTATGCCACCACTTCAAAGAAGTAGGACCTATAGCATAGCGTTCTCGAAGTTGGTCAAATCGATCAACTCCTTCCATTACTTAGTTGTATTCTGCCATAGCAGTAGGGCAAAATAATTCAGATTTGCTACCATCCTTATTTCTTCTCTTCACGGTGGTTATTTGTGATATAGGTTTATTGCCCTGCCATTTGACTGCAGCAACATATGACTTCGTAGTAAATTCCAATTCACTTCTGCTGAGCTTTGAATTTCTCTTCAACATATCTGGAAGCTCTCGTCTATTTGGACGTACTGTTCCAATACCATAAAGTTTCCTGGTGTGCAGCTCTTTCATTAGACGATATGTTGTGAAATAGTTGTCAAATGCCATTAGGGTTGGATTTATATTTAGAGCATTTGTCATAGTAAACACAACATTCACACCCAATGAAAATGAATTGGTATCGTTGTCCCTTCCAGTGCCAATGTCGAAATTCAAAGTGTAACCTGTTGTTGAATCAGCCAGACACCATATCTTGTACCCTCGTTTGACTGGTTTCATTGGAATGTACTGCTTCAGGATGGAGCGTCCTTTGAATGTCACTATACATTCATCCTTTTTTTTATAATTTTTATTCATCGATCAGCAGTAGAATGCTTTACAGATCAGAGGGAAAGAAGGTAACAGAACAATACATTAAAGAACAATAACACTCAGGGTTAGGCTAACAGGCCGCCTACCAACCATATTAAGTTAGAACTCCATTAATACTCTCTGAGAAATTAAGTCAATGTTGGAGATGTAAGACAGACGTCAAATACTAGAATCACTGGGATCAGATGTATCACTCAGAAGCAGGTCCTGTTGTAGTCTCCTCTTTAAGCGTGAGGGCTGGCGCGTGCGGGCGCCGATGTTATAATGTAGAGCTCCTGGAACTTCTTGCGGCGTGGAAAGCAAAAGACGAGCGATCCTGCGAATGCAGTCGTGAAGAGGTAACAGTCCTAGTTCGTGATTGAGCTGCTGATTACGTATAACCATGGAGCGTTGGTAGCGATACGCATGAAGCGATTCTGTATAACCTGAAGACGATGGACATGACATGTGTGTGCGGCCCCCCACACTTGGCAGGCATATGTAACAAGCGGACGAACGAGTGATTTGTAGAGTAACAAAGCAGACTGTAGGCCGAAGCTGGAACGGCGATGTAACAGAGGTGAGAGTTTTGAAAGTTGTCTGGAGGCCAAAGACATAATACGATCGATATGAGCACGCCAGGTCAGTCGAGAGTCCAAAAGTACTCCAAGGTATTTAACGGGAGTTGCATTTGGGAGCCAAGGGACATTGTTCCGGTAGAGACACAACGAACTAAGCGGAGTATATCAGCGAAGAGAGAAGATTATAGCTTCGGTTTTCTGAGGGTACAAAGAGATCCGTCAAGTGCTGAACCAATGAGTTAGGTGATCTAAAGAGAGCTGTACGACTTGTGTGTACTGGAGATTAACATGAGAATAATATAGTACTGTGTCATCAGCGTAAAGAGCTAAAGAAATCGGCGCTAACATTCATCCATTGCCACAAATGAAGATGGAACATAGGCGTCAGAAACTGTTTTGGTCAAAGTATTGATTACAGATCGAAGTTTGTGTAATTTGTCATATGCCGGTTGTCCCTTCTCAATGAAAAGTGAATTGTCATTACAATTCTTGTATCGCAACGCTGTCATTACTAAAGACAGAGCAGGCACGCCCAGGATTGGATCATTGCTCCAGTAAATCTCAACACGTGGGAGATGATGAATGCCCATCAAAATAAGCATTCCCATGAATGCCTACAATTCAGATATGGAAATATCGTTCCAATTTGAGGTTATGTTGATGGGTTTCTTTCCATCTTTGAGAACAGTGCGCTCCTGTTTAGCATACAGATTCCTTTGATCACAAATGAATAACATCATGTCTTCTGGAAATGAAGTTTCAAAATATACCAGCTCATTATCAGAACTTGAGAACTTTCCATGAACTTCTAGATTCCTGTGAAAGCTAATTCCAAGATTTTCAAAGCAGGAAACATCATCAGTCCACATGTCATCAGTGATGCTATCACCAAGTGCAGAAGATAAACCATGAGCCTCTTCACTTTTAGTTAGCAGCACCTGCAAATTGTCTTTAATTTCATGTGCAGGAACCATGTCAACAGTAATATAGACCTGCCAAACCAACAGCAATGGCCGCGCCGTGGCTCAGTGTTTAGACCGCTTGGCTCTCACCAAGGCGGCCCGGGTTCGGTACCAGGCGACCGCAAAGTGATGCGAGTAGTGGAAAACACGGCGCTGTGGCGGGTTTTCTCCGAGATCTCCGGTTTTCCCCACCATCTCAATCCACCTGTGCTCCATCTTCATCTGGTGTATCATCAGTGTCATCACTTGCGGTGCTGAATGAAGTAAAAGCGGGCGTAAACACTACACATTTCATTTGTTTTTCCAAACCAGCAGCCTCAACTGTGAAAACTCTGCAACTCTTACGCAGATCTTACCACAAGAGCTAACCATTAAATCCTACTGCTATTAACCCCCATGCCTTCAGCCCTACCTATTACAAACCTGCAACTCTTAACCCTGGAGTCCCATAACATACCTCAAGACCTAACGTCTAACTCATACAGTTATTGACCTCCCAAACCAACAGCCTCATCTGTGAAAACCCTTCAACTGTTAGGCAGATCATACCTCAAGACCTAACCTCTAAGTCCTTTGGCTATTAACCTCCCAGACAAACAGTCTTTACCTAAGAAACCCTGCAACTCTGAACACTAAAGCCTCAGATCATAGCTCAAAGCAAAGCACTATAAGTTACTTGATATATGTTAATAGTATTTGTTGCCATGACTGTACCCAAAACATCAGTCACTATCCAGGTCAGAATCCTCTGCATCATCAGGCAAGTAGTAAAAAATACTCAGCAATCGTTCTGGAGTTATGTTTGACACTCTAAAGAATAAATACCGGAAATAAACATCTACTTCATTTCGCAACCCCAATCGCAAGCGTTCAGTGGGATGAATAGTACCCACTAACTTACCTTGAAGCTATTTTGTAATAAACTGGGCTGTCAGGAGGACTCTAATGAAAATGGAACCTTCTATAAATTTAAAATGAAAATTAATCAGCAGAATTCACTTCAAAAACGGTCTCGGAAACAGCTTGCTCAGGGCCAGAAGCACCACATGTACACATATTAACTTGGGTAGCACAAATTCTACCTGCACTATGACAGTGCATTTATTCTACAAACAGTAAGCACACTTCCGGGTACGTGGCAGCATGCACTGGAGGTGGCAATGGCGAAAACTCTGAACTAGGAAAGCATAATAGTCGGTGGGACCGTGAGTTCCCACTGATCATGAAAGGGTTATATCAAATTTTCAAACAGCGCCGATAAGACTAATTGTGCAATGGAGCCTAAAGACACGTATTGTCTGTATAGCTGTGATTTGATTAAATTTTAAAGGTATTACCGGACATAGTGTATTTGCCTTCAAATTTACGTCAAAGTTTGATACTAAATACACATGTTTAGAAAATGAAGTCACAAATGTATAGAACTTTTGTGTTTGTCATTTGACAAGTGCTGGATTATTTCACAATGTTGGTTGTTTAATTGGATTTATTTAACATTCATCTGTAATTACTCAGAAGTCCAAACCAGAAGAGTCCCATTGAAATGAATAAACAAAGACTTTCCTGAACTTGTTGCACTTATACAACTTCCTGTATGCTTTTGTTCCGAAGCACAATACTTTCTGTTAGTTTATATTGACTTATATAACAGATATAGCTCCAAGTTAATATCATTCGTATTAAACATTCCTTTTACGTGAAAAAAGAACATCAATTGTTCTCATATTTTGGAAAACATTTGTAATAACTATGAAACTTTGATGCATGCATAGTAATTATAGCTTGCGCGACATCTAGTAACGTCTACTTATACTTAGTGTTTTATAACACTTCCACCGTGTGCCGCTGTGATCGCAGTCATTCTTTAAACAGAACATTTGAACTACAGATTTGTATCTCTTTTCTTTTTGGCGTTAAATTAACACATTATGTATCACGAACATACAGCGTGTTCTATGTTATATTTTATGTACTGAAATTGTAATGGAAATTGTACAAATAAGTAAATATCAAATGCGAGACTTATATCCTACTCGTTCCGTAAATTCTAGGGAAGTAAACATTTTAAACTCGCTTTCATGGATAAATTATTTTGTGAAATGTTACATTAGTTATGAATTGGTTTTATGGCTAAGGAAACAAATGCAAAATCATGGCATGAGTTTGGAAAGTGAATATTAACCACAAGGTCATAAAAAATAGTGGGGCCTTATGTTCCCACTTAACTCTGGAACACAGATATACAATAACTAACACATCTTTATTTTATATACTGTCGCAAACCCGATCGCGATAGCGTGGCTTGTGTACAGAAAAAGCCTGGAGATAAGGAGTATGCCGGAAGAAATAATGATAGCGCGAGATAAATGACCTGCCGGCACCAAGAGGGTTACCCTTCTGGTAGGGTATAGAACATTCGATTCCTGTTTGGTCCAGAAATATCTCAAATTTACGAAATAGGTATTTAAGGACGTGACGGCTCGCAAAGAGTTAGTTGTGAAACAGTGTTGTGAAATGAGAGACAGCCAGCTGTGTTGTTGTAACGAGAGCTAAGGATGTAATCTGCTGTCACTGTTTGTTATTGTGATCGACCTTGGTGGACTGATGGTGTATGTAACGTAATGCTGCTGTAATCTATAACAGTATTTCTACGAAAATAAAGGAGATTTTTAATTTCAGCAATTCGGCCTTTTAATTCTACAAACGCATAAAGTCACAATTATTGTCAGTAAGCGGGACGACGACAACATCACCGAGAAGAAGGAAGAAATTAAGACCGAATTAACAACGAAGACGGAGGCTGCGAATAGCAGCTTGGGCACGACGATGACCGCGAAGATGACCGACACCAGGAAGAGCAGCCGGAAGAACGAGTAAAGCACGGCGTGGCGAGGAGCACGTTGCCGCCATCACCACGATACACTACGCGCCGTCAGCCGACGTGTGGATGTCAGCCTTATCGTGGACGGTTGGGTCAGAGGCAAACCATGCCGCGTGCTCGTAGACACTGGGGTAGCCGTGAACATCATCAGACCTGACGTGGCCAAGTGTTTGCCGTCGAGGACACCAAGCCGATCATACCAGCTAATGACGGCATCGGGCGACAGCTTGCCCGTGGAGAGAGAGGCTCTTCTGCAGTTGACCTTGGGACGGAGTACCATGCGTCAGTGTGTGCTCGCCGCGGAGATGGCTGAGGAGATGATACTGGGACTGGGTGCCCAAACGAGCCACGAGGTGACGGTCGACGACAGGAACGTCCTGCGGCTCAATGGAAAAGAGGTCATACTCCTGCACCGCGAAGAACGCCTTCTAATCTGCAGGTTCATCTTGAAGGAAGAACCTTTCCCTGCGAGAAAGGAGGGAGGTGACGGCGAGCCTGGAATTAGACGAATGAAGAACATTATTGTTGTGCCGAGAGGTGCCAATGAGGCTGCTTAACCTAGTGGACATAGATCACGACGTCCAGGCCGGAACGGAGATTGGGACGTGCGGGCGATGTTCATCGCGACAGCAATCGACAAACCACAGGAGCCGGTGCAAAGGCAACACCTAGGGCCCCGGCTGGAAGGCTTACTGGAGAGCGCGCTTTCCCATTAAATTCAGGAAAAAATAATATTCATGCCAAACAACTTTATTTGCTCTTGATACAGTTTCAAAATGTATTCATAAACATCCGTGGTGCTAGGGACAATTTACAGCTGGTTATATCCGAGTGAACAGTTCCGCGTGCTCATTCACTACTGAATATTGCCGCGAACCCGTATTTAGAACTTTCCTTCTTTAAAAGCATAATTTCAGAATATCCTGATACACAAATTTAGTTTCGCATTTGCGTGCCCGACTGTACACAGAAAATTTGTACTGCAGGATTGTATCTGGTACTAGTCAGCCACGATATGAATGCATTCGGCAAGAAACGTTACTAAACAGTTACGTCACAAGCGGACGTCAGGTACAGTGCCGATAACGCAAATATCAACAGTACCGAGATGTTTCCAATGGGACGCGCAGATGTACTGAAGTTCAACACGGTATTTGTTTGTACAATTTCTTGAGCAGTTAAAATTCTAATAGAATAGTTGCAGTTGCAGTGCTCGCTCTGACTTGTGCTTGTAATCAGTTTAATTACGTAGGCATCTACAAAGTTAAAAACAAGAAAATTATCCCATACAGTCCTGTAGATAAGAAATATAGGAGAAAAGGTTACTCCTACTCCTTGAAAAAGAAACAGTAAGGGAAAAAAATTAGTGGGAAAGTTTGTGAGAGCCGTCATGAACAGAAAATGCTACAACAACTGGGATTAAGGTTAGAGCTTCGAGGAAAAATCGAAGATCAGGCAAAAACATATCTCTTGATGAGTTTGATAAGTGCGCTGTGCGTAGAAAATTTTTGGGGTACTATGAACAGAAAAAGGAAATTCCTACCTTGAGGAAACTCCTGAACTTCGCTAAAGAATAAACATTCAGGGTGGCAAGAAAAATTAAAAAAAATATTAAGAAAAATGGGATTTCAATGTCAAAAATGTAAAAAAGGAGCTATGCTAAAGGAGAAACCACAAATTGTTGCAAAACTTGCAGATTACTTAAGTGCTACTAGTGAAAATGTAAAAGGCAGACGTAAACCAGGAGTTTATACGGACGAGACTTGGGTCCATACTCACTAAGCCGTCAAGAAGTGCTGCCAACATTACGAAGTACCAGGTGTGTTGACTAATACTATTGCTGGTCAAAGAGCAATTGTTGTACATGCAGGGGGATCCATGGGATTTATTGACGGAGCAGAATTGATTTACGTTTCAAAATCCAAATCAGCGAATTACCATGATGAACAGTCAATTATAAGAAGAATGTAGAAGCGAAATTAATATAGAATATTCCAACTGAAAGCATTGTTGTGCCATACCGTACAGGAAAATAAAGCCCCTAACACTTCATCTCGAAAGGCACAGGTTATTCATTGGCTAACACAAAATAAAATTAAACATGATCCGCAAATGACAAAAAATTAGCTATAAGTTGTGAAAATTAAATTTAAAAAAGTTTGTTTATAGGATTGATAGAATAATGGAACAAAAGGGCTTTAAAGTCTTAACGCTTTCCTCCGTAGAACTTAATCCTATAGAGTTATCTAGAATTTAATTAAACGAAAGATGTATCATCGATTACTTTGAGTAATCTGAAAGCTATGACAACAAGCTGCATAACTCAAATTATACAAAATGATTGGATAGAAGTATGCAGACACGTGAAAGGAACTGAGCAAGAGCGCCGAGATGGGTTAATGAAGGAAACAACTGAAGATATAATTATAAACATGGTTCTAGAGAGCAGCGATGATTACGATGAAGATTGCAATCCTGATGATGTTATTTAGATAATATTAATATTGAAGCAAAAGGGCGCAGTGTCATTGATACAGCTGATGAAGCCAATGGTTTCACGGATATAGCAGATGAAGGACCTAAAACAAACATTCCCAGACTTGCTGCTTCCCAGAACTAAGGTGAAGACATCAACAGCCGTGTACCGTTTTAATTGTTGACTACATTACTGGTATCACCTTTCGCCTCACATCGCGCGGTTTCCTAACCATCAAGTAGTAAACAAAACAGTGCTGCCCTCCTTCAAGTGCATTCATTTCGTGGCCGGCTAGTATACTTGACATAATGTACTTGCCTTCAACTTTCTCAATGTTTGTCAATAAATACAAATGTTTAGAAAATGAAGTCACAAATGTATGACTGTTGTGTTTTTCTCATTTTACAAGGGCTGGATTATTTCACAATTATGCTTGTTTAATTGTATTTACTTTACATTCATCTGTAACTACTCAGAAGTCCGAGGAAACGGTGTTACATTGAGATCAATAAGCAAAGACTTTCCTGATTTTGTTGCACTTACATAGCTTCCTGTGAGCTTTTGTTCCGAAGCACAATAGTGTCTTTTATTTTATATTGGATTATATAACAAATATAGCTCCAAGTTAGTATCATTCGCATTAAACACATCTTCCGCACCGAAACAGAACATTATGTGTTCTTATGTTTTGGAAAACATTTGTAATAACTATGATACTTTGATAACTACATAGTAATTATAGCTTGCGCGACATCTACTAACGGCTACGTGTACTTAGTGTTTTACAAAACTTCCACCGTGTGCCGCTGTGATCGCAGTCACTCTGTAAACAGAACATTTGAACTGCAGGTTTGTTTCTCTTGCATCTTTTTGGCGTTAAATTAATACTTTCTGTATCACGAAGATACAGCGTGTTGTCCTGTTATTGTAATGGAAACTGTACAAATAAATATCAAATGTGAGACTTATACGCTACTTGTTTCGTAAAATCTAGAGAAGTAAACATTTTAAACTCCCTTTCATGGATAAATTATTTTGAGAAATGTTACATTACTTTTGAATTGGTTTTATGGCTAAGGAAACGAGCAAAACCATGGTATGAGTTTGGAAAGTGAATATTAACCCCAAGGTCATAAAAATTAGTTGCACCTTATGTTCCCACTGAACTATGGATCACAGATATACAATAACTAACACATCTTTATTTTATATATTGTCACGAACCCGATCGCGATAGCGCGGCTTGTGTACCCAAAAAGCCTGGAGATAAGGAGCATGTCGGAAGAAATAATGATAGCGCGAGATAAAAGACCTGCCGGCACCGATAGGGTTACTCTTCTGGAAGGTGATAGAACATTCGATTCCTGTTTGGTCCAGAAATATCTGGAATTTACGAAATAGGTATTTAAGGACATGACGGCTCGCAAAGAGTTAGTTGTGAAACAGTGTTGTGAAATGAGCGACAGCCAGCTGTGTTGTTGTAACGAGAGCTAAGTATGTAATCGGCTGTCACTGTTTGTTATTGTGATCGACCTTGGTAGACTGATGGTGTATGTAACGTAATGCTGCTGTAATCTATAAGAGTATTTCTACGAAAATAAAGGGATTTTTAATTTCTGCAACTCGGCCTTTTAATTCTACGAACCCATAAAGCAGGGGCGGCTTCTGAGGTAGTGCCGCTGTGCCATGGCACCATCTGTATGATAGCGAAAGAAAGAGAAGTGTATAAGAATTGCGCAAAAGGAATTGTTTATGAGTAGTTGCTCCCTCGTTTGAATAGGCGCGTTGAACGCCAGCGCTCTCTCTTGTTTTTTTCCGTAGCTTGGTGCCGATTCCAGAACGGCACCGTTTACGCTCATAAGCGCCTGTGTTAGGGCTAGGGGCTAAGATGTCTGCTTATACACGGCTTCTTATGGAAGAAAGTCAGAGAAGGTAGTGCCGGAATTTCTCTGGCGCATAACTTACGCTTTGCCCGATAGAGTGCAGTAAAACACGGGACCACGATCCTGCCACCTAGCGAAAGACAATGGTAAGAATACATTTCGCGCTATACCTTCCTTTAATGCAGTGTCACCATCCTACTGCAGTTAATTCTGAGGAACTTCAAAACGCAAATTAATGCTTAATGAAATCACTTGTAGAAACACAACACTTAGATATCCTTATAAATAAAATTAATTGGGTTTCAATGTGAATATAGTATTAGATTTTAAAATTTAGAGACAGTATTTCAACATGTACATATTTCACAGCAGCAGTTTTGTTGGTAGAACATAAAACCCGCGCGTCCAGCATGTGTTGGACACATGTTTTCAAAGCAATGGTAGAGTAGTCCTGTATGTGCTCCTGTAATGCTGTAGTTCATTGTGAGTAAGGATATTTAAAACAGTGGTCAGTGTTTTTGCTTTAAGTTAAAATTCACAGTAAAGTTACGAACATGAACAAGGTGAGTGAATTACTGAAAACTTCATTTAGTAACAGGACACTAAGTGAAAAAATTCACATAAACACAATAGGTAGGCCACTGAATGTGCGGCAGCAAACAAAAAATCCATGCCGTAAGTTTAATCCGGATATTTATCAAAAGAACAAATGGATTTGCGGCTGTGATGAAAACAATGCAGTTTTTTGTTTTCCTTGTGTGTTATTTGGGGGAGATGTCCATTTGTGTAAGACTGGAATAACTGATATTGGGCATTTATGGTCTAAAATGAAAGTGCATGAAACATCGAAGCGACACATGGACAATGTTCTGAGACTTTCATTTCTAGGCAAAACCAATATTCAGGACAAATTAGGTTCGCGGTATAGGCAGTTAACAGCCATAACAAACAAGTAGACAAGAAAAGGTATATATTGAAAGTAATTATAAACCGTATTCGGTTCTGTGGTGCTTTGGAGCAGGCTCTTAGCGGTACGACGAATCTGACGCCTCTCAAAATAAGGGGGTTTTTCGTGAGCTCATTCAGTTCAGTGGCGGAGTTGGATAAAGAACTTCAAGTACATCTCAGCCAGTCATCAATATTCAAAGGCATTCCTAAGACTGTTCAAAATGAACTGCTGCAATGCATGTTGGAAGTGTATCACGAGGAAGTGCGCAAAGAAATAATCGCGGATGAAACCACTGATGTGTCTTGCGAATTTCAGTCGGTTATTGTTTTGCGATACATTGTTTATGGAACCCCCATTCAATGATTTTGGAATTTTGTTAATCCAGGAGGTCAGAATGCTCAGTCTATCTCGGAGTGTATTCTGAAAGAAATCGAACCCTTAATTGGAGATGACCGAGCAAAACTAATAGCTCAGAGTTACGATGGTGCAAACGTTATGAGTGGCGAGTCAAACGGAGTACAGAGATTAATAAAAGACAAATACCCAAATGCGCACTACATTCATTGCTATGCGCACCAGTTAAACCTGATAATGTCTACTGCAGCCTCAATTAATCACAAAGCCATCATCTTCTTTGCACATCTTTCAGGCCTTTCTTCTTTCTTTTCAAATTCGCCACAAAGATCGAAAGTGTTGCATAGCATAATTCAGGAAAGCTTACCCCGTGTGTCTCTCACAAGATGGAATTAGCATTCGCGAGTAGTAAAGGATATTTATGAAAACAGGAAGGAGCTTATTACTGTCATGGAAACAATTGAAACGAGTGAGAACATAAAATTACCCTCTACTATTGAAAAAGCTGGTTCATACAAAGACTGCAAGATAGAGACTTCATTTTCTGGCTATCGTTTTTCTGTAAGATAATGCCTCGTGTGGACATAATTTTTAATCAATTTAAAAAGAAGACAACTGAACCAAACAAGGTAAAACAAGACATTCATAACTTTGAAACAATAATACAAAACATCAGAGATGACATTGACTCCATCAGTCAGGTTAGTTTTGAAAATGACGAAACAATGCCTTACAAGAGAGCAAGGGTTGATTATAATAACAAAAAGCAAAATGCTTTGGAAGTGTGTGATGCCATATTTTGTGAAATAAAATCACGTTTTCAGTTCACTGGGCACCTAATTGCAACCAACTTATTTGATGTAAGCCAGTTTGACAATTATGTAACACATTTCCCAGACAAATATCTTGAAATTACGGACACATATACATTTCTGGAGAAAAGAAAGTTGAAGGGAGAGCTTCAAGTGTTCTATGCTAGGCCTGAGTTGAGAGCAGTTTCCGGTGCGGTTCCGTTTCTTTCGCTGATTCTAGAGGATGAACTCTGTGCTACTTTTGAAGAGACTGTTAAAGTTTTGAAACTGTTAATCACTATGCCTATCTCGACATCAGAAGCTGAGCGGTGCTTTTCAATGCTCAAGAAGATCAAAACCTTTCTACGAAACTCAATGAAAGAAGAACGATTGAGTGCCTTAGGAATGCTGTCGTGTGAAAAGCTGTTCGTGTGCAAAATTGACAAATTCAATTCAAAGGTGATAGATTTATTTGCCAACAAGGAGGAGCGATGACTGGATTTTCAATACCGTTCCTACTAATTCATTTGAAGCTGTCTTCATAAAGTCACGGAGTTGCTGCTTTCGGTGAGTACAATGCTTTTAATTTTTAAAAGTTAGTAATTTCATTAAACCATTTTTAAAAATTCAGATTACTCATTTTGCAGTGAAAAACTGCGTCTTGTGTGTGCATGCGTGCGTGTGTGCTCGCTCGTATGTGTTTGTGAGTGTGAGACAAAGATTTCTGGAGTTTGTTTCGTTGATTTCAGTGCGAGGAAATTTATGGCTAAATCAATAACAATAACTGTCTCTCTATCATGAGATCGTACACGAACGCTTCGTATCACATTCTCCATGAACTGTATTATCAAGCTGTTACTGTACTCGCTACACCTGTGCGTAACAAGAGTACGGATGTAATAAATATCTATTTCCGTTTCCCTGTACGCTCTGTATGATACAGTATATCTTAAAATAGTTTGGATTATTGATAAGATTACCTAAATCGTTCGTAATTGGTGCACATATTTATATTTTAACAACCCTTATTTATTTATGGCACCATCAATACAATACCTCATCGGCCGCCCCTGGTCTGAAAGCAGTTTAGGAGAGTTATTATGGAAAGAAAAGCCATTGGTGCTAGTGCAACAACGTCCTTCTCCATGCCCAGTAAACAAAGATTAAGAACATGCACAAAATGTAATTTGGATGTTTTAATTCTGAAGTAGTTAGGCGAACTATGAATAATTTTAAAGCACAGAAAAACAAAGACCAACTTTGAAGAAAGTGCTTATGAAGCTAAAAATTCTACTGACATCCAAGGCCGTGTCTGAACTTTCAGAAGAGTTCATTTGAGGCTAGGATTATTTGAAAAAAAAAGAAACACTAAGCGTGACAGACAAATTTTAATCGAACATCGCACCAAAGACTTAAATATTTACGAAATGTTCAGAGATATCGAACATAACAGTTTATATAGTTTATATGGATGAAACTTATATAAATACAGTACATATTGGACCATATGCCTGGAGTGAAATACGTTACAGGGACTCTGCAGTGATAATGAAAGGCCGACATTTGTTTGTCATGCCTGCTGAAGGAGAACAGGGTTTTGTTCCAAATGCCTATGCTCTATTTAAGATCCAACAAAAGCGTGGGGATTACTACCACAGTAAGAATTACAACTTAGTTTATAAGAGCTGCAAAACTGACTTCGAGAATGAAATTTGCTTTTAGACACCTTATTCACCTCCCTCATCTCTCGTAATCTTACACGTGTGACGCACTGTGGCGATAGGTGCACTATCCCCACCACAGTTGCTACTCATCCCTACCGCGCAGGATTCCTGTCAAGATAAAATAATACACCTGTACGTCACGTGCAGACCGCGCTGATGAGCAGTGAGACGCAGGTAATGCTAATAGTCGTGCTAGGATGTTGGGATTGCGTTCTGGAGTGTCTGTTTCTTTCCCGAGAGTTGTTTCTGTACAATTCAGTAGGCACAGTTATAAACAAAGATAACGTAGTCAACTAACACAGAGGGTTTTTAAACTCATTAGATTTGCCTGACCTCCCACTTCACAATTTCAAAGTTGAAAGTAGGATCACTTGTGATCATGCTGCATAACATTAACCACTCACGACTGCACAATGAAACAAGACTAACTGTGAAAACGCTAATGAATAGTGTCAATGAGGCAACAATCATCAAGGGACAGTACAAAGGAGATAATACCCTGATGCCGAGTTTTCCAATCATTCCAAGGTATTTATCTTTTTATTTTAATTCTTAAGTTTGATTATGCTTAAACTTTGAAATTTTATAGCTATTACAAATATTGCAGGCATGGGAGTTTTCACTCCGTATCCCGGAATCCTCAGGTATGCCGTGATGATTTCACAAACCTTTTAAGATATAAATATTAAAGTAGAATTATTCCTCCACAGATATATATGCCACTGTTAAGCCATGGTAGCTCAATAGGTAAGAGCGACTGAATGCAAACCAGGAGATCCATGGTTTAAATACCGGCTATGGCATTGCGTTTTTCAATTTGACTCTATCTAAAACGTTAGCCAATACACGACTCCTGTGAAGAAAGGATATTAACGTGTATTTAGGCCACTGATGAAGCCCTACCTTCTGTTATCATATTACTAACATCTACCTCTAAAAATTGTTTTAAAAAACTATTTTTAAATATGATACTATGAGACGTAAAATGTTTGGCTAAATTCAAGGAACATATCTTTCACCGGTATATTAAAAATTCTGTGATGAAATAAAATAGACCTTATTCAGAAACAAGTGCAGGTTTCTTTATGTTATTTAGAAACATTCTGAAAATCCAAAGTGCATTCCACATTACAGACTTGAAGAACTTTTATGTTTCCAAATCAATAACTTATATGCCTTTAAATAATATATGTTGCGGTTTGCTACGAATCCATTTTTATGTAAATGAAACTCACTTCGAACTTGTATTATTCTATTATTCTAACAGGCATACAGCTATAAAATTAGCTGTAAGGTCTCCAGCAAACAGCGGTATGCAGTGTACTTATATATTCTTCAACTTATTTTACCAAATTAAGGATAATTTACCACTTTGAAATGCAAAATGTCGTTATATATAATGTGAATAGTTAATAATACTTGTATAGCATTTAGGAAAAAAATATAAAAAGGTGAAGAAGAGATAATGTATGAAATGAAGTTTGTGTTATCTCTTTATTTAGGTAAACACTTCCAGGAAAGATGAAATAGCATTTGCTGAAACTTTTACATTCCCGAAAATTCAATACAAAAGCAGCAATATCTAAGGATATAAAATTATTACTCATAAAATTTAATTATTTTCATACTGTATTATCTGACAGTACATCGATACAGTATAAAAATGTTGAAGTAAGAAAAGTATAAATGTTTAAACATATACGACCTAACAGATTTGAACAACTAGAGCAAATAATATGTAACCATCACTGGACAATGTAGGGGATTTATTTTGTTCCACTCTTTCTTTCCTTAAATCAAATAAAGCCACGAAAGCTTCAATTTAGGAGATTTTATAGAGTCATTTAAACAATCTAACTACAGTTGAGGAAACAGTACCGCCACAAATGTATATGGACACTAATAAATTGACCACGGTGCGGAATGAAAGAACATATATTCAATTATTCTTAACTTCTAATAATTAATGTGACACTTTAGCGACAGGCAAAGACACCAATAATATTAAATTTAAGGAATAAAATACTTTCCTTAAAACCTTTATGTTATACAAAATAAAAACCTCAATCTCGTTAGCTACTGTAAATTAAGCGAACATATTTTTATAAATCGGTGTATTTTATTTATATAACGGCTTATATTGTTAGAAAGGTCATTGATAAGACATAATGAATTCATTTGATGCGATATAACAATAATAATGATAATAATAACAACAATAATAATAGCCTAATGTGACCCTTGAAGGGCAAATGCCTCCTGCTAGAGGGTAGCTCTGTTTCAATACCGCGTTAAGCTACTCCACTTTGGGTTGTGTCTAGTGTTTGATCTGAGCTGATTTCACTGTCACTTTGTTTAATTTGATTCCACTAACACTTTGACTATATTAATTTCACAGTCACTAAGTCATCTTGGGATGCAGTTTGTGGTTTAGCACTCACTGTCCTCATTTTTTACTCGACTTCCAATTGTTCTCCATGTTCCTCTGCTTCTTGCAGTTCTGGACCATTCCTGACCTGCTTGTTATGTAGAAGTCTGCCCACCTCTTCCTTGGTCTGCTTCACTGCCGGGTCCCACAAGGTGACTTTGTATGTCCATCTTTCGCCTGTCATCCGCACGATGTGGCCCCCTTACTTCCACTTCTGACTGTTTGCTCTATGTGTAATGTTTGTTTATGCCATTTGAGACAGCGATTCATTGGAGATTCTATCCCTCACAGCTATTCGCAATATCTTTCGTTCCAGTTACCTTTGGCATATTTGTAGCGCATTCATCTGTCTATTTGTTTTCGACCATGTTTGCTATCCATAAAGTTGTGATGGGTAGACGCAGGTTTTGGGTACTTCGAATTTAAGTTTTCTGTGAAATGTCTTGTCCAGGAGTATGAACCATAGGATATTCTTCTTATTATTTCTTTTCCGGTCTTGTCTTTGAAGGAAATTGTTTGACCTAGGTATCTGTATCCCGCTGGATATGGTAGCATTATTCCGTCAATTCAGAATCACCTGTCTGCCATCAGGTGTGCTTTTGCCATGCTCAAAAATAGTGCTTTGGGTACAGAGTTGTTGGAGCATTCACTTTAAGTTCTTCTGCTGCTTTTGCGAAGAGGATTACGTCGTCAGCGAATCTTAGGTCTGTTATATGTCTGTTGTCCTATAGGCAAATATAACAGTTTTACACTAAAATATTGTGTTTGGATAGCACGTTCTACAAGATCTTGATATCCAAAGCGTCCTGCATAAGAATAAAGTCAAGACATATATAATATTTATTTTACTTCAGCTTATGCTTCATTTTAACTGATAAAACACAACAATGTAACTGCATATTAGTCCCAGAGTTCCATATAGAAATGGCATATTTATTTCGTAAAAGTCACCGGCTGAGAAAGCTAGGTTCAAGATGATGGTGTCTTGCAACAGCTTTTCAAGTTCTACTTTTACACGTGTTTCTACTTCCAAAGATAATAAACATGTATGTATTGTCTTAACTAGCCTACATTTCTCCAAGAGAGTGAAATGACATGTAAGGGTGAAAGCTGTAAGTATAAGTATTTGAAAAACAACATTTACACAAGCAAGACTAAACCACAAAGCATAGTCGGTATTGTCCTTTTGGCCCATTACATAAAAAGCCCTATGAACACCAACTAGAATAACGCACATAGAGTACAGAATACACATAAACAGGGGAAAACCCATCGTAGAGTTAAGCAAGCCTATTACATTATGTACACGATTATACATGAGTCTCATTTGATAGACCTTCCAAACTGAATTAGAGTGAACTTTAAATAGGCTTTCTCCTCTTCCAGATGTCGTAATTTCGCATTCCTCCACATTACGGCCACATACAGCTTCAATATCAAGTTGAAACATACCTTCGCAATTTACTGATATAATTCTGATGTATTTCCCAACAAGTTGCACGCATGAGCAATATAGGGTTATGAGAACAATCATTACTCCTCCGTAAAGCAGTTTAATCAGTATTAACACGATTAAATATAAATTAAAGCAAGAATTTTCTAAGAACATAAACACTAAGAAAACAGAGCTGGTGGAAACTGACACAAATATTAAGTTAAAGATATAGTATAATTTCAAATCACAGTATATGCTTCTTTTTAATCTGTTGTTGATATTTGTGAAGTCTTCAAGTAATTTGTACATTAGCTCACGAAAACTGCCTGCCTTTACCACTCCAAGCCAAAATAGACACACGGCTGTAGTTGTGTACATGAGAACTATTTGAATGTAGAATGTAGTTTTGGTGAAATTTTCAACATGCGGACTTTGCTTTACAAAAATTGTCGTAATCGTGGCAGAGGGAAAGCACCCTAGAAGCCAAATCCAGTTCACTATGATACTGCAACAATTGGATTTAATGCGTTGTATGGCACCAAAGCTATTTGTGTAGTAAGAAAACGGCATTAGACCGAACATTTTACAGATGGATAAAAGTGGTTGCAAAGCCGTATATAGGTTCCTTGGTGTTTTGAAAATGCTAACCATGTCTTCACTAAAATTCAGCATAGAAGTGGAACTCTTTTTCTCTGTAGGTGCTCTTTGACAAGACGGAACCTTCGTTGCTTCCTGCTTATTGACCTATATTTTCTTCAGCACCAATGCAGGTTAATAAGAATTATTGAAAGTACCATTAAAATAATTTGTAGTATGTCAAGAGAATGGTATGAAAAATGAATAACTCCTTAAAGGAATAATTCTATTGATGCGCATAGATAAACATCAACCCAGTGAGAAGGTCGAAGTTTTATTCAATTTTTATTCCTTTTTGTAATTTGTGAGCAGAAATATAGGTCATGCGTTTTCTTTCATAGCTACTGTGTATGTTTTAATAAAATAAGAAGAGTTAAAAGTATTTGATAAATTGTTGTGTAACAATAGTCATGGAAAAACTGTAAATCTCAATTGCACTCAAGAATTTGAGTTCATCCCGAAGGATTTTCGGGATAAAAATTGTATTTTCACACTAACCGTGTGTAGGACGCACTTTGACAGGGTAGAGTCAGACTGAAAAAATCAATGCCATAGCCGGGATTCGGACCACGGATCTTCTGGTCTCCGTCCGGCTGCTCTTAACCATTGAGCTACTATGGCAAGCATGCCAGCATGATATTAAATTCTCCTTCTGACCCATGCTTTTCCCAATAAACCACTAGGAGTTCTCATAAACATATGAGACAACTACCTTAATGGCGACTTACTGACTCTGCTGTAAGTACTGTGACTTTTTGTGTTCGTAGAATTAAAGAATTGAAGGAATTTAAAATGCTTTTATTTCAGTAAACCACATTTTGTACACCCATTACAGGCTCTAAAAATACGTGTCATACAGAAACGCAGTCTCTCGTTGGTTCACCACACGTAAACAAAAGAAAAATTTCACCTCTGGCATATCTCAAAGGTCCACCGCGCTGCTGCACATACAGAATCAACAGTTCTCAAATAGCAACTGACACAGCTTTGACTGCCGCGGTGCTTTTATATCTCCAGCCACTGTTTCCAGAAATTAATGGAATGCCCGGTAACAATCGAGACGGCATGAGAAAACACGAAACTTCTATCGGTCTCTTCTCTCTCTCTCTCTCTCTCTCTCTCTCTCTCTCTCTCTCTCTCTCTCTCTCTCTCTCTCTCTCTCTCTCTCTCTCTCTCTCTCTCTCTCTCTCGACAAGCGTTCAGCGCTAGCGTAGCTCTCCGTCTCTTTCTTTCCCCGCTTCTCTCTCTCGGCATTTGCCTATGTACGGGCAAGCAGCAGGAAAACAATGTCTGGCGACAGTACTGTAAGGCCCGGGCTTGAGAGTTCGGAACACTATTGGGTACAATTAATGCGAATTTATTGTTCTTTCACACTATACATTTATATGATGCACTATTTCGGGATGCTTAAATCCAAAATTTATTTTTCTTCTCTATTTTCCTTCCACATTTTAAGGATTTAAACCCCCAGGATTGTAACGGAATTTTATTTTAGATCTTCTTCTTCCAATAAGAATAACGCCAACTTCTTTGTAATATCCAAGTCAAGTTTTAATCTAATAAGAGTCATGAGATCTTTCTAAGGTGTGGACGCGGATTTTTGGTGAAAATAAAATTTAGATGAGTCCAATTTTGTTATATATTATTTAATTATATAATATAAACTACGATTCACTCTTTTATATTATAAATATTGAATAACACTTTTCGAATCTTATTAATTTTTCTTTACAATTATAATGATCGTAACATCTTAAGTCAACTTCCTCGTTCTCCAGCAAGACACAAGATTCTAACACTTTTCTAGATTATTGATTTTCTTGTCCCCATAGTGATTCCCACTTTATTTTGTGATTGGCCGATTCACTGACACGTCATCACACCACGTGATACCACTACTACTTCGGCCAATCACACAACTACATACATTTTTATATATTTATTATTCCTTCGAACATTACTAAAAAATACTGTTACAAATGCCCTTCTTCGAAATATATGGAAAATAACCAAATAAAGGAATTAACAATTAACAATCTGTTTCCATATATTTCGAAGAACAGCCCCAATTAACAATTTTGTTTACACCAATATTACACAACATCAATACAACATACATAAAATATAATAATATACCTACATTGGATAAAATATAATAAATGAACATTTAACAACAATTTCACATTATTACACAAACATAAAACACAACAATAAATTAACATTAATTAAAATACAACAATATATTGACATTTAACTATAATATACATGTTTTATTATTTAACTATTTTAACAATAAGTACTCCGTTGATTACAAATCTCTTGTATCCACACTTGCTTCTAGAAATGCTTGTCTTATAGCTATGGGTAAAGGTCGGCTTTCATGTGTATAGGGAGCAGTATCATTCACTTTAAATGTGTGTGTGTATTTGTTACACAGTCCAGGTTTTGAACTAAAGGCTTTTCTATTCTTTAATATACACAATTTCAACTGTTCTTTTCTCGCTTGGTCTAAATTGTATGTGTTTTCTAACTTTACTTGTAATATTCTCTGGAATTCTATTTCTTCTTCCACTTGGCTTCCGCCGTTCTTATCTTGTATTGTATATAATTGGCAACAATGCTTTTCAAGGTCAGTTACATTATTTTGCAATCCATCAATAATTAAATTCTTCCCACAATTTTCATTTTCATCGTATTCAATATTACCATTTTCTTGCAAAAGTATATCTTCCACAAAAAACCTTTCATTATTTATATTATCCCTGTTCTCTTCTTTTCTTCCATCTTCTTCCAATAATTTTATTACTAATAAATCATTTTCTGTCTTAACCTTCATTTCATGCATTTCGAAATTCAATACACTTTGCCATTCATATAATAAATCATTACCCACAATTACATCTCTTGCCAAATGTGGAATTACCAACGCAATGAAATTGAAATTCCATTCACCTATTCGCCCCTTAATTAATACTTGATATTTAATCCTATCCTTTTTCTTCCCAATTGCAGTACTGCAGTAAACGTTACACACATTTAAATATTCCACTTTATAGTTAGCTAACAGATTTTTAAACAATTCCTCACTTATCACAGTAGAACTGGCTCCAGTATCAATTAAGGCTGTATATTCTTTATCCCATAGGTAAATAATTATCTGAGGTGGGTTAACTAATTCCTTATTTTTCTGCAAGAGAGTGAGCTTATTTCCGTTATCTTCAACTTTCAATTCGCCCTGTGTCATCCTCACCGAACCACTTTCCAGAGCACAAAATGATTTGGTTTTTAGTTTTCCGTCTCCCTCTGATTATTACTTTCATTGTTGGTTAGGTTGGTGCTATCGTTTATATTCACATCATTCTCTGTGCTTTGTGTATTTTCGACTCTTTCATTTTGATTACTTCTTTCAAATCTCACACCCCTAAAATCTCTTTGATTTGCACTAAATAAACTAGTACCTCTACCCCTATTAAAATTACTTATTCGCTGATTATTTCCTCGATAAAATCTTACATGGTTTATTTGATCATTTCTTCCAATTCTCGTCGACTGATTGTTATGATAATTCCTTTGCACATTATTTTGAACTCCCTTTCCTGTTCCGGGAATTACAGATTCATAAGTTCGTCTAGGATCATAACCTCTTCCTTCAAATCTTTGATTTCTCACGGGTGCCCCGCCCCAATTTAAACTCGTCCTATTATTCCTATTATTTGTAGGTTGTGATTCCTGTCGATTTCTTCCTCGCTCAATATGGACGTTATTATAGTTACCATCACAGGATGTAGTATCATTAATGAGGTTATGTGCTTCAAATTCGGATAATAATTCAATCATATCAGAGAAATCGATAGGCTTAGCCACAATTAAATGATTTCTGATATGTGGTGGATAATGACGTATTAGCATGTTGACAATTTCTGTCTCAGAAATTTCGGGATTGATCAACTTACTTTTGTTTGCTAATTTTAAGAAATATTCAGTCATAGAAATCCCTTTTTTAAACTCAAACCTACCCGTTGCTAACTCAACTTTTATTCTTCTTTGTCTCTCAGGTCCCCAAAATCTATTTATAAACAGATTTCTGAAAGTTCTGTATGTTTCATGTGAAGCCAAAGTTAACCTTAACCACTCAAGAGCATTTTTCTTCAAACAGCGTTTTACTATTACCATCCGAAATTCATTGGGAATTCTCTTATTACGGAAATATTCTTCCAATTCCCTAAGAAATACTTTTGGATTATCACCTGATTCCTCATCAAAACTTGGTGGACTAATATCATTTAGTGAATAATGTACACATTCATTTTGACCTAGACTGTGGAGTTGTGTGTGTGAGGACATGTTTTGTGTGTTTCTGTGATAGTTAATATCATTATCTGGACTCACAAAATCACTACATTCACTTACTACATCACTAGACTTCTGATGATTGCTTAATTCACCTGGTAAGTCACAATCGTTTATATTTGTAATTCTAGACATTTCTTTCCCGTTATTTACTTTTCTAGCCTGTAATGCAATTACAACTTGTGTCAGTTTTCCTAAGTTATCCTTTTCTTTTTCAAAATGTTCTTTTACCTCTTTAATTTGCAAAATTACTTCTTCTTTTGCTTTACTTATCTCATCAATTTGTAACTTTATTTCCTCTTGGTGTATCTTACTTTCATCATGTTGTAATTGCATTTCAGAACAAATTACATTGATTCTTTGTTCTACTTTATCTCCTAATTCTTCTCTTTGTTTTTGTGTTATTTCTGCCTGTTGTATCCTAAATGTTTCTAACTCTTTGTTTAATTCCATTCTTATTTCTTGTTTCACAATTTCCTGACCTAACCTAGTTTCCTGAATTATCTCTCTCAACTCATTGACTTCCTTTCTATTCTCATCCTTATTAATCTCTATGATCTGCATAAGCCTTTCCATATTATCCCTACACTCTTTTCTCCCTTCTCTAATCTCCTGTGAAATTTCAGATTTTAATTCCTGTTTTAACTTCTGTAATAAATTAATTTCTAAGTTACTCACATTTTGTGCTAGTTCCTGTCTTACTCCTACATCTAAATCATTCATTTTCTTAGTTAAATCATTTACATTTTGTTCTATTTTAGAATCTAAATTACTCATTTCTGATTTTACATCTTTCATTCTAGAATCTAAATTACTCATTTCTGATTTTAAATCATTTGCATTTTGTTCTATTTTAGAATCTAAATTACTCATTTCTGATTTTAAATCATTTGCATTTTGTTCTATTTTAGAATCTAAATTACTTAACATTCTTGTTATTCTTTCCAACATTGACTCATTATCTATGCTTAATCTTGCATCCTCCCTATTCATTCCTACACTATCAGTAACTTCTCCTTCCACTATTATTTCTTTTCTACTCGCCATCTTTTTAACTATTTTCTGATTTCTTAACAACATAAATCTACTACTACTATTATTATTATTATTATTATTTTTTTTTTTTTAATTTCACTCACTTAAACCAGTTCTCGTTTTCTTCTTTCTTCTCTCTTCTTTCTTCTTTCCTTTTAAATTCCCACGGAGCTGCACGATGCACGATCTCCTCTTCTTTATCCTATTCGAGCCCCACACGTTGCTGCGCCATTTGTAACGGGATTTTATTTTCGATCACCATTATGGCGGTCGGTATAATACTTTCTTTCACTCCAGAATCATGATTTTCCATCGCTCTTTCTATGCTAGTCGCCATGTTTCTCCCATAAGACAGCACTAACGGCGCAGTTATTCGAATATAGTTAATTTAATCAATTTTTTTTTTATCAAAAGTAATACTGGCTAGCGCCAAATGATAGATTCACAGATTAAGACAAAATGATATATAATTTTCTTGGAGATTTTATAATCATCGTAACCTCTTAGCAAATGCTCTCCAGCAAGACACAAGATTCTAACACTTTTCTAGATTATTGATTTTCTTGTCCCCATAGTGATTCCCACTTTATTTTGTGATTGGCCGATTCACTGACACGTCATCACACCACGTGATACCACTACTACTTCGGCCAATCACACAACTACATACATTTTTATATATTTATTATTCCTTCGAACATTACTAAAAAATACTGTTACAGGATTTACAATATATACACCCAGATGCCTGTCGACGCGCAGCAGAATAAGTTAATAGTAGGGAAAGGTGCAGAATCCGCAAAAAAACCGCAAGGTAGCTGCCTTGTTCATCACAGTACACATGTCTTCTGGAATGGAACCTCGGAAAGTTTAGTTAAGAGTCGAACGGTTTACACGCTTGACAATGGTAGCGTGTCACAACGGCAGCTCAAGCTGCATAGAATCGGCACAGAAAGTCGAATAGCTACCTGGTTTTCAAATATATTCTATGAAAATATTTGACCGGCCTACGCACCTTGTAAATCCAAACTGACACAGTTATTGTCTGTTAGGGAATGCTCAAAGTTTTTGCAACAAATCGACACATCGTTGGTGCGTATTTTACAGTCCTTCAGCAGCAGAAATTCCTCGAGAGTCCTACATATCCAGCAATCTTGTATACTGGGGAGGCAACGACTTTTAATGTCTTTTAGATAAGCATTTGTAGCAACCATGTACACCATTCTTGATCAAATCCTTATTGATCGGGAGTCACATAAATGCAATTAAACTTTGACCGCGATTAACTTGTAGTTGAGGTGCATACTTGTTGATTCTCATTAAGCAAACCACCGTCGGCTGACCTTTCGTTAGTTTGCAAAGCTCTCGTGACTCTTGGAGAATTATACAAGGGAAAGTACCCAGTTATATATCCAAAGAGGCTCTAGTGATATCTATGTTCTATGGCATAAGACACATCATGTCTTATGATTACTCTAGGCTTAACCTCAGAATCAATAAATTCTGAATGTTGAGGTTTTATTTTTTTTTTTAGTAGGCAAAAAACGACTGTCATCCTTGACCTACGAACACGTCCAGAACTAAGTACGAAACACGTGCTCAGCTTTACATTCTCTTTTGAATAATTTATAAGGTTACGAGAGGAGTATGTAGAAGAGTAAGTAGATTTTAATGTTTTGTTTCCTACTGTATTTAAGGGAAAATCCGGAGAGCCTGTGGCTAGATGTGCTCTTCTTTATATAAATTTAACTATATCAACTGAAATACAATTACAGCGTTGCATACACACCTAGCAAGTTTCGTTACGTCCAGCCCATGGAAAGGTCAAACAAACCATAAATAAATAAAAATTAAAAAAGGAAAACATAAATATAAAAACCAATATCAAGCATAAACTAAACTTTTAAATTCGTTTCCGTAACATGAATATCCTGTACAGAGGTAGGAACTCCTCATCGGAACGGAACTTCTTTCCTTCTATTGCGTCTGTGAATGGTCCAAACATATGGAAATCCCTTGGGGTAAGGTATGGTGCGAATGGTGATTGAGGAAGCCACTCAAACTGCAGATTGTTGAAACTGTTGTACGGGCAGTGTGGGACCTTGCATTGTAATGTTGCAAAAGGACACCTGCTGACAGCAATCCACCTCGCTTTCATTTGATTGCAGGCCGCAGATGATTTTTAGGGGATCTGTGTATGATTCACTTGTGACAGTGGTCACTCTAGGCATATAATGCTCCAACATGACGCCTATTTCGTCCCAAAAGAGAGTTAGCATAACCTTCCCTTCTGATGGTTCTATTCGAAACTTCATTGGTTTTCGTGATGCGGGATGGCGCCATTCCTTGCTCGCTCTCTTCACTTCCGGTTAGTGGAAGTGAATTCAGTTTTCGTCCCCAGTAACGATTCTTGCAAGGAAGTCATTGACTTCCCTTTTAAAGCGCCGAAGAAGCTCTTCACAAGCATCAACACGTCTTTCATTTCAGGAGTCTGCTGCCTTGGCACGCATCTTGCAGACACTTTGTGAAACTGGAGCACATCATGCACAATGTGCTGTGCTGACCCATGACTAATCTGTAAAGATGCTTCCATGTCATGCAGTGTCACTCGGCGGTTTTCCTTCAACTGCTGCAATGTTCTGTGGAGTCACAACTCTTTGTGCCTGACCTGGACATGGAGCATCTTCCACTGAAGTCACACCATTTTCAAAATTTCTTCCCCATTCTTAAACTTGCTGCTGTGACAAACATCTATCACCGTACTGAACCTTCATTTGTCGATGAATTTCAATAGGTTTCACACCTTCACTATGCAAAAACTGAATAACGGAATACTGTTCTTCCCTGGTGCAAGTCGTAAGTGTGGCGGCCATTTTTATACTGATATTGAGATGGTATGTGTGCATCTACACTATGCTGCCGCTTACAGGCCATTCTGCACGCTGTTTGTATCAGGCTTACCGACTTACAGGATAAAGGCGCGAAATTTCAATTTGTTGTTATAAATTTAAGGGTTTCATTAGACTCATCCTCCTACCACCCTACGCGTTCCTAAACCGCCCTTGCAGGTGGTCCGGAGACCGGAGAGTGTCCTACCGAAGGAGGAAGTGGTTAGCAGGAAGCATATCCTAACATGCACGCCGAGGCTCCCGTTGACACTTCTACCCTGAAAGAAACCACCAGATGCCAGATGAAGTGAAATGATAGTGGAGACGAAAAGGAGGGACTGGAAATTCGGGGGATGCAATTAACCTACCCAGCATTCGCCTGGTGACATGAGAAAATCCCGATAAATCAGTTAGATCGGCCCCGGGATTCGAGCCCGGCAAAATGAGGGCCTCACACGGAACCGCTTAACCCATCCTGCTCGGTTACATAGGTAGAGACATAATTGATTCAACCATGAGTGAATTTTATAACAATATATATCTCTAGGATATCTCTAGGTGCAATAACTTTTGAAGTTGGTTCAGTCTAATGCTAGGGTTACGCTTTCATGGGCCAGTAAAGTTTCGGTGTATTTTAAGAAAAAAAATATCCAAAGGAATGAAATAGAGGAGGATTCATTTCTGTAAACCTTCCTCTGGTAATAAAAAAATGAAGAGATAAAAAAGAAATACGACGAACATCAGCTAGAGGACCTATAGAAGCTTCTTTCCTCCTATTTTTCGGTGAAAGCGGAAATGAAATCTCGTCACGCCGTTGTTTTCTACAAAAGTGTTTTAGATCCTTTTGGAAAGAACAAAGAGTACGCACATGAGAGGCAAAAGGAGAGATAGTCGGAAGGAATGTATGAAAAGATATCTTTGTTTACATAGAATTAAATGTTTGGCCGCAGCAAGTGCGTTTACAATTAATGTCATTAATTTAATAAGCTGAGCTGTCATTTCGTTGTCTTCTTTTCATGCAAATAAAATTATTCCCAGAGAGTGTAGCGTTTCCATTCGATTAATATTCTTTATGATAAAGAAAACTGATTTGATCCATTCGTAAATTTTTCAGAACATGAATCGCTTAATTGAGTGTTTTGAATTATAAGGGAAAAGTTTACTACATGCATTTTGAGGCATTTTTAAATACATACTTTAGAACAAAAATTTAATGTTCTTTAGAAATATATTATTTATTGTATTATTTACGATTTATATTGAAGAATGAAAAAACTGTGTTGCATGTGGAGAAGAGGCCTCCTGTAAAAGGGGAAACTCTCTTTTAAAACCCACCTGGAGAGGAATTCCACCAGGGCAAAAAGTTCGTTAGTCACTCAGCTTGCACTCTATTTACACGATTATTGTTGACACTAATATAGCGTTAAATATTTTAGGGTGTATTTTACAGATTGTTGTTGCTTATTTGTTGTCTTTCAAGATCTTACAAACAGTTCTACAACTTGTAGCTGTGTATCACTCTAACACACACACACACACACACACACACACACACACACACACACACACACACACACACACACACACACACACACACACACACACACACACACACACACACAGACACACACACAGACACACACACACACACACGCACACGCACACACATATTTGATATTTGATATTTATTTGTACAGTGTCCATTAAAAATTCAGTACAATAAAATTTGACATATAGCATTATACCTCCTGTACAAATACATGAATTTGCTGACCTTAAGATTTACTTGCTGACTCAGGTCCCCTGGTTATAAGCCTTTGGTTTTCCTGAGCAGCTTGATGCCATTTCTTCTTGACCTTTTCTGCTTTTATCCAAATCACTTTTCTCTTATCCTATATAAGAAATCTCCTATACATCTATTTTCTTTTTCTCCCATCCCCGTTAACATGCGTACCGGCAATATCTCTTTACTTACACTGTCCCATTTCTTATCCCATATTTTTCTCCTGTAATTTGTTAGTTCCTTGCATCCTATTAGATAATGAACAGTGCTTTCTTCATCTCCGAAAATTCACATATCCCTGCCTAATTACTTCTCAACCCTTTTAAGTATAATATTCCTACCCTCATTCATGCTATGGCTTCTCTTCCAGTTTTACCACATTGATCTATATATTTTCCCTACCCCATTCTCTCTTTAATTGCTTATAAAATTACAAAGATTTATTTTCTTCTATACTTTCCCAAATCTCTTGCCTATCTATGTCTTGTACTCTAGTTCTCATTTCCTTCCAAAAACCGCTATAATTTGTCTCCTCTGCTCTCCATAGATCTCCCATGCCTATCTATAATATCATTCTTTCCAATTCTGCCCACCAACAATTTGTATTTTTGATGCTTTTCTGTTGCTTCATACACAGATTAAATAATTCCCCTTTCTGTCCTTTAATACACTTATACCAGAATTTCAATATTATTTCTATTGCTATTCCCCTCTATTTTGTATTACCTAACTCTAGTAATGCAACCTCTCTTGGTGCCGATTTTGGCGGCCCTAGTAGTTCTTTGCAAAACTTTCCATATATTAATTTATTAATATTAATTTACATTATTAAGCTAAAATAAAGTCTAATCTTAGTTTCAATTTAATGTGTTTCAGTATAGAAAGAAATGAATTTAACAAACTATGTAATTACTTATTATCTAATAACTGAATATCCACCCTTAATTAGAAAACTGCTTTCAAAATATCACGGTAATAGCTTAAACATAGCATTGTTCCACACATTTAATTTACAAACGAGGAATTAGATTCAGAAACTAGCACATATATAATTATATGGAACTCTATACACATTTTTAACGAACATTCCTTATTTCTTTCCACTTTAGTTATTGCCATTGATGTGATGAAAGCTACTCATAGTTCCATTTATTTTTGTCTTCACCCTAACCAAATTCGGTTGCTAGAAATATGTATTTTATAGGTTGAGATAATATTCAGCTCATTTGAATGTTATATATTTTCGTATATATCACGCTAAGATATAAGTAAATAAACGGTTTGTACTAACTTGTGAAAAACCAAGAACAAAGGAAGAACAATATTTAGCGAATGTTTGATTTAAGCATACTTAGCATAGCTTAATAAGATCTGCAATTATCTTCCAGGTGGACTGCATATATTTTAACTCATGTGTATAAATAAAATTCATTTAAGGGATTACTGAAACAAATGAGAATAGTAATTTCTGTTACGCAAACATACTTAAAACTTGGTTGCACATATTCACAAAATGCTACAAGTGATCCGCTAAATCGAATCAGAACGGGAATACCCACTCCCAAAGGATAATACTACAGGATTCCTCTTTTAAATCCTAACGGAACATACGGCGTTCCCCTTTTCGACCTTAACGGATTCCCCAACTACCGGCTGCCGCTCTGCGCAGGGCTAATTCTGAGCATTCCATTCTTTCGGGAATTGCCATTCAAAGTAAAGGTACAGTACTAAGAGATAAAAAGTTAGATGACGTTTTCAACGTTCACCAACAAAATCCATCACTAAAATAGCACAATATTTTGGAGTTCCAGAATCTTCTGCACATACATCAACTAAATTATTTAAACTAAAACTTCATTCATTCCCCGCTTGCCTTCTTGTAGTGGGCAGACGGTATGTCATTTTATGAGATCTGTAGTACATTTTCAGTAAAATGAGCTTTCCTTTCTCTTTCACAATTTACCAGAAAAATTTCACCGACTTTTTATTTTTCAATTATGATATGCACTCTTCAAACACAAAAGGGCCTTCTGTGAAAATGCTTTATTTGTTATTCAGAAAGTCTCAAAATTTGTATTTTCACTGAAATCTTGGTATCTAATTTATTGTTGGAGAACTTCATTTTTGTCTACTATAGCAAAGTAAACACATAAAGAGCAGAGTGAATAGAACGTGAGCGTACTTATTGCTTGCTTACTGATATTTATTAAACAGCACATTTTGAGCATTTAATCAAAATTCCTATTTATTCGAGGAGATTAGGGAAAATATTTATTTGAAAATAAAGCGTATCAATTGTTTGAGTACTCGCAGTAGAGTTTTAAATCCAAAATATAAAATTATTTTAAGGAAGAAGAGTAAATTTCTTTAAAAATAGTTTAATAACAGGTTACTTGATTTTGAAGTTTACTATTGGGTATATTTTCAAGTAATGAAATAATAAAAGAAATTGTAAAGGAATATTTTCCCCAACAATTATTTACCTGGTATTCATTGATATTGGTTTGAATTTGTAAACACATTTATTTTTATATCTACCCTTTGAGTGGCATGTCAGGATATCAGAGAAAGGTTTCGAAACTTTAAGGGCAGATTTTAGGGGCTCGTATTTCAACATTTGATCAAAAGAATAAGCTAATCCTGAGCGAGAGCGTGCAGGTGCTATTATCATTTTTATCTTGGTGGAATGATGGCATATTCAGAGAAAAATGGCAACTGCATTAGTATTTTAATTTAATAATATATATATAATTATTTTGTACATAAGAATAAGATATATATATATTATATTATATATAAATTTAAAGCAGAATTGGATGTATAATTTTTATAATTTTGTGTACCTGCAAATGGTCTTTAATTATTAAAGTTCCTTTCTAAATTCAACTACTTTAATTAGAGAAGAAAAAAATCGAAGAAATAGGGAACCTTTTGAAATTGAACGTACAATCAGTAAAGAAAGAGACAGGGATAGACCAGAAGGATGGAAAGCAGAGGTTTTGGAGATACAGCACAAAAGAAAAGTCTACATTCACTGACTTGAATAATGCGCTTAAGGGATACCCAAATCTAGATTGTACATTAGAATAAGTAAACTAGTTTATGTTTTGCATATGACTTTGTAGCCAAAGTGCATTAACACGTTGCTGCGTGAATTAATTTTCACCTCTGAATTTTGGAAAGCATATATTTACATGTTAATTGTTATCAAGGAAACATATATTAAGTAGAATGTACGAAACCATTTAAAATAATGCAGTACATGTCATTCCTGTAGGTTCTATGATATGGTACAAGACACTGTATGCACAAACCAGTATATTGTTCCTGGAGTTCCTCTACTTTTTCTGTAGAAATGTTTTGAAGTGCTGACAGAGTTTCCACATTTTATCATTTACATTGATATGTGTGCTATTACATGAGTAAATGAATCTCATAAATGTTAAAATATGTCCCTTCTCATCATATTGTGAACCATTTAATTTCTCATATCCATTCCTGAATCGCAGTAACATCTTCTGCTAGGTAGAGGTTTATAGTTCGAGATAATTTGAATTCTTAGAAAGCCTTTTCTCCCTTCGTATGCTATTTTGGGATCCAGGCATTTGTTGCACAAAGCATATTGTGTTGATTCAGTCACGTGAAATTTATTTCATAATTTCAAAACAACTCAAGCTCTGAACTGGAGACAGGCTTTTGTATTTACTGCAATCACTGTCAGGAAATATAGCACTGACACTTTCCAGATCCTTCAGTCTCCAACCTCTGATGTAGGTTTTAAGAACTGTAACATTTCTGTTTGATCTAAAAGGACATTTTGTGGTTTATCATCAAGAGAGCAAGCATTCTCAGGTTCAGCACCTAACCTTCTTTCTTTGGTCGAGACCACTTCCGTCCCAGTCTGAAGTTTCCTTGGTCCAAGATTGTCCATCTTTCCACCTACATCTTCTTCAACAGAATCTTCATCCGACTCCAGGTTAGGCTCAGGAGGCTCAATAAATATATCAGTCGCATCCTCCTCCGCCTCCTCCTCCTCCTCCTCCTCCTCCTCCTCCTCCTCCTCCTCAAGAATAGTCAGTATTTCATGCACAAAGAGTCTCTGAAAAAAGTATCACTGTAACAACTGTTCTGTCTAGCGTAACATATATGCAACACAAAATTAAAATCTGGATTATGACTATAAAAATAAATTGAATTTTTTGGTCAGCCTATGTCCTAAATTCTACCATCCCTAACTTTGTAATCAAGCAAAAGTTGTAACAAACGTACGATTTACAGCGATAGAAAACAGTACTTACTTTTTATTCCAAGGCATAATCTAATTCAGAAAGAAGTTTTCAGTAAGTGAAGCATCACATACCGACTTCCTACTGCTTATTACCAGCAGAAAACCCCCTAAATATCAATAATAAGGAGCTTTTATCTGAAATACTTACAACAACAGCAATTTCAAATGACTGTATTGTTGCCAACAAGATAAAACAATAGCAATCTCTTATGACATATATGTTACAGTAGTCAGAAATGGGTTAAATTACAATTATGTAGAAAGGAAGTATGATAATTCTCAGAATATATTTAGTGCGTACATATGCACATATCTTCACGATATAATCCAAAGGGAATACCTGCATCGCTACGTTCCATGGTGTGCCATTCAAGCAGATGTGGGAGGAGAGACTGGAGGTAATTTCATAATCGTGCACAAAGGACCGACCGGCCTTCCAATCGAAACAAACACATCGCATCAAACTGCATGGGTGCACCGTTGTAGGAGGAGTCAGAGATTCTGCATTGATGCGACGTCATGGTAATTCAATATCGACCATGGGTCTATGTTAATAAGCTTGTCACCACAATATTCGCTTTGGTTGTAGCATCTTACCGCCTCTGATCTTGCGGTACCGTTTGCTTTAAGGGAGACGAGAAATCGTTTTCACTTCCCCCAATGTATAGGCAATCCGCTATACCAAGGACCCCTTTCAAAATAAACGTTAATCGATACATCTGAAAACGCAGCGTCGCTAAGAAGTTACTGCGCTTTGAAATGACATGTCGTGTGTATTATACAGGTATATTTATTTTGGTATCCGATAATAAAGGTCATATAACACTATTTAGGACATGATGACCACAAGAATGTAAAGGGATTAAACTCTTGAAACCGGTTTGCACAGACTTCCACGCTATTTACCAAAACCTTAATTTTATGTTTTTAAAGTAAATATTCAGTAGATTTATGCTTTGTGTTTCTCATTTCTAATTTCAAATTTCTCTATTATTGTCTTCTCTAAACAGAAGTTGATATAGAAATTTCAATCAAAACTCTTCCTTATTGAAAAAAAAAACCTTTAATACAAGATCTCCTACAGCATGCCCCCCCCCCCCTCTCTCTCTTTCACACAAAAGTCGGTTTAGCACCGAACTTAGGATTAAAGTTCAGCAATCTCCAAGATGCCACACCAAACTTTTAACAAAACGTCCTATTCAAAACTAAATTTTAAATGCTACCAATAATACCAATAATCTATAAAAATATATATTTCTAACTTATTTGCCTCACCAATTAAATTATATCCTAGATTTTTTAAGAAGATGCTGAGGAACATCTTTTCATTCTGCGTGAATTTTGTATGATTGGTAAATCATAAGAGAGAGACAGTGATATGGATAACTAAGGTGGAGTGACAGTCAAATGGATCGTGATAGCTTTGAAATTTATTCATCCTTGAACAAAAAGAACAGTGTCTTTTCAGATTGAAGAAGAAGTTTTAAACATTTGAGAACCGAAATAAATACAAATAATGTATATAAATATACTGGAAACAATATCTCACGTAAACTTTGAATTTATGGCATACAAGTTATATATAAAGAAAGAGAGTTCCCTTTGTTCAAAAATGAATCAATTTCAAAGCTATCACGATCCATTTGACTGTCACTCCACCTTGGATTCGACGAACCTTTAAAATAAGTAATAAACCCATTTCTGCAGGTATTTGTTTCAATTAGCATGCACCAGAGACAACAATACCATTTTAAAGACTTACGAGCCAGAATGTACGGATATATGAGTGTAACATAAATTGTGTGCAACATAAGAAATTGTTTCATTGCCATTACAAACGTTGCACTGGAAGACAGGTTATCACGTACACTTCTATGTTTAATTTAATGTTCCGACATTTGCACAATATGTGAACATGTAATTGATAAAATATTACAATATTAAAATAGATTCATTAATAAAGAGAATTTATATCAAATACTGTTGGTTAATGTTCCGAATCTTCTGTATTTACTTAATTTCTGAACTATTAAGCTTTTACTTATTGCCATGCTCTTTAAGAATGTAACTATCTAATTACTCTATCCCACATATAAGGAGATATATAGAATGAATGAATAGAGAGTAACGAACTTCGTATGAATAACTTTTAGAATGATGAATAAACAAAGTGATTTGCATTTAACAAATTCACCATTTAGTTATATCTTCCTATGTAAAATATGTTCGAGAAAAATGCGCATCGGATTAAAATAGATACCTAAAAATGTTAGTGTATGGCGACAGTATTTGTAGTTCTTTGTCATCCAGACTGGACAAGTGGAATATTCAAGGAACATCAAGCCGCGACATCATTCTGTGATACTTGCGGGAGATCTTCTAGTAGCAGAAACAACCATTTGTCTGTTTGTTGCCTGCCTAAGTACTCACAGATTGTAAGCAGAGTATTAAGTTCCGAGTCGCATTTATTTTTCATGTCAAAACACAACGCAAACAAGCTTCCACCGAAACAAGAGAAAGAAATGAAATTGGGTCATAAGAGAAGGCGAGAAATGGAGGGAAGGGAAACCCTAAAGGTTCTTGCAATAGCAGACGGAGCTGAATTTTAATACTGAAGTGAAATGCAGATACATTCGGAGCCCTGGTATCTAGCAGGACGTAGGAAACCAATTCAAAAGACGGTTAGCACATTTCTTAGTGGCGTGTAGCAGATTGCAGAATCCGTTTAGTGTTGTTTTCTTCGCAAAATGTTATCGTATCCACTTCCTTGTATAAACTGTATTAAGATATGGTTTCTCATAGAAAGAATCCATTGAAGAACTAGTCTAAGGTATTGAATTACAGTTTTATAGAAAGTGATGTATATTTGTCTTTAATATATTGTGACGAGCTAACCATGGATTATACAGGATAGGTAAGGATTACATGGCCAAATCGTACACGGGGGAGAGTGGCTGTTTATGAGAGGCTGGGTTTTCTATCAGGTTACATTTCTACAAAAGGTATGGAAATACTAAGTAAAGATACAATCCACTTAATAAGAATAATATTTACTAAACTAATTAATTACAAAAATGGTCACTCAGACCCATACCTTTCCCACTTAGGGCATTCCGCCCTGCCAGGTCGGAGACCTGCACACAAAGAGACAGAGATTCACACTTCACATTAACTTATGCCTGGGATGGAGGAGTGGGGGAGTGACGTCACATACCATTGAAGTCACATGAGCTATTATCTGTATTACTTAAAAGTCGCATGTGACAATATTTAGGAGGACAAATAACATTTTATTAAAGATAAACGGTCACAAAATTGAAGCAGACATAATATCTACACAATTTCATTAAACATGGGCAAGTTTTGGGAAAGAAGTCTATAATTCCTTGGAACCTATACACACACACACACACACACACACACACACACACACACACACACACACACACACACACACACACATACACACATACACACACAGATATATACATATATATTGTACGATTGTACGATGTTATTGTTCACTTGATTCTTCAAATTTTGTGTGCTCTTATGCGTTGGATCCCTTTTGGGCATAAAACTTTATTCGTTCATTGTCAAACATTTAAACCGTTTCTCCGTTTCTTTTGGTCATTTCTGCGTGACCATGCACTCCCTGTACTTGATTGTATATTTTTACAGGTTTCAAAATTCCGTAATACAGAAAATTTATTTCACCAAATATTCCACAGGATTTTATATTTTAAAATTTGTTTTGAACATTTACAAAAGTCGTAACAATTCAATTAAGACAATCAAGACTGTAAAAGAATGTGGCGAGTAAACCGTTTGACGTCAGATAAAGTCAGACAGGGAAAAAGCTTAAAATGTCGTTAATTCGTATAACAGAATAACATGACAGACTTCTGCACATATTAATACAAGCAATAACAGGGAGTTTATTATGATACCTTTTCAACTTAGCCAAATGCCAAATATATACTCATTTGAAGGAAGAGATTATTTGGTGTCATGACAGATGTCCAGAAATTCACCATTTAAATAATGATATTCCACGGAGAAACTTTGAGGTTATATTTTAGATTTAAAGTTTTCTGAAAATAGGAGGTATTGCAAAATAGTTTAACAATAAGCAGCTAGCTTCTTACTGATAACATATTTAAGAGCAAGTTGACCTTTAATAGGTAAGGTAGTCCCATGAAAATTATGACTCAGGGCAGCTGGGAAGCAACAGCGACAAACTGAGACAATATCACTGTTTCTCAATTGTTCAATATATGCTTCTATAATTTAAATGTCTCAGCGATTTCTTCATATTACTTTCAATGCCTATTGTTTGGCAAACTATTTTTAAATAAGGTTCTTCGATTTACTTCTACTTAAAAGAGATAAACATGATAGAAACATTTCATTGGAGCCGTTCTAATAAATAGCAATGTGTCAAGGAGAACTCAATATGCTTAAGCTATAGTAAGATCATTTAATTGTTAGTCATTACGTAATGATTTGAAATTCCTTTCTCTTTAGACGCACAGAATAAGTAAAGAAATTGAAGGAAAAGAAAACAAACACCACTTGAAAATGTTATTAATACAGACGTGTGCAAATTATTTGAGTCGTTCATGTTTTTTTTTTTTTTTTTTTTTTTAATTTGCTTCAGTTTAACATTCAAAACAATAGTATAGTTCTTTACCGCCGTAACCTATTTTAATTTGTCATAACTCTTTTCCTTGCTATAATATGAAGCATATTAAATGAAATTTCTCTCTTAATAATAGCTTTTTACTTATAGTAATATGGTGGTAATCTGAATTAAGAGCAGCCATTTTCTTCATGTCTGTTTTCCAACTTTTTGTGATATTGCTTTCATTTGGTGAATGTAAAACTGAAGATTGTTAATATTTGCCTTTATTGTGGTTTATGGCTAATATACCCTCAGTATTTATTATTAATTGATCTCAAGCCAGGTAACATCGCGTATCTTATCCTTAGCATTCACATTGATTCAAAAGTGAGGTTATGGGTGAAACTGGTGACTTATCCCCAAGGAAAGTAGCTGTAACTGAGAGTATTTTGAAGGAAACTCTTTATTCACAACGTCAAACAGCTAAGAAGTTGTGTATTTCACAAAAATCGTTTACTCGCATTAATCGAGCTTTAGCATTCGGTGAGACGTTGACCTTACAAAGGTATGGAAAATGAGGGAGGAAAAGAAAGCTATCACCAAGGATGCAAAGAAAACTTGTGCAGGTGGTAAACAAATTGAAGAGCAATCAGCATTTACCTCAGTAATCAACTAAAACAGTACGGTACAGAGATGTCAGCCTCAGTAGTTCGCAGAAGAATATGTGAAGCAGGTTTGCCAGCACGCAGGCCCCGTAAAAAGGCTAAACTGACACCTGAAATGACAAAAAAGCTATTACAATGGGCCGAAGAAATGTAGAAACTTCCATTGGACTTTTGAAGAAAGGTAAATAGTATGAAAATTGTATATTGCATAAAATTAAAATATGTACATGTAAATTTTATGGAAATGAAATAAACAGCCTAAACTTTGTTTCTCTCATTGCTGGTTTTTCTATAATATCTTTGAGCAATTTTAAAACTGTTTAATATTAATAGAGGTTTTTACTGTTTCAGGTAATTTTCTCAGATGAATCCATGTTTGAGTTATGTGAACAGAGCAGCCAATATGTGAGAAGGACAGATAAAGAAGCATTTTCCCCTCAGTGTGTCAATCAAAGAGTAAAGCACTACAAATAAAAAATGGTCTGGATCTGTATATCTGTCCATGAACCTAGAAGATTAACTTCTAGGGATGTTGTGGGATCTGTGAAGCAGAAACAGTATAAAAGTGTATTAGAAACAATACTATTTCCGCAAAGTAAAGATTGGTTTTCAAATGGTTATTTTCTGTTCATGCATGACAGTGCTCCCTGCCATAGAGCAAAATCTGTAACCCAGTTCCTCAAAGAAAACAATGTAAAAGAACCACCATGGCCGGGGAATAGCCCTGATTTAAATCCAATAGAGAATCTGTGGCGTGTTGTTAAACAGAGGCTGAAAAAATTGAAAATAACAACAAAAGTTCAGCTTATTGAGGGCAGTATAAGAATTTGGCACAGAGATGAAGAAATAAAGGAAAAGTACTCTATCCTTGTAGAAAGCATGCCTAAATGCATCAAAATGGTAATAAAGGCTAAAGTAGTGCATAAAAGATACTAAGAGATGAAAGAAATATTTTGTAATATATCTGTTAAATAAATAGAAACCAAACCATATATGTTAAAATTTCAGTATTGAGTCTAATAATTTGCACACGTCTGTAATTTAGAATTTAAACCAGTATTAAGAATTAACTCAAAAGCAGTTTATTTATAAATCAAATAAAATACAAGGTAAAATAAACAATGTGCGAACTTTAACGCGATATCCTTTTCTGTATGATTCTGTATATTCTGTGTGTATCTTACATCTCACTAGATGTGCGCGCAAACATTATTCAAATAAAGAGACTTAAGAGGATATTGCCAGAAAATTCCTGTACCTTTGTCATAAAATTATCTTGAACACGCGCTACTTTAATAAAATATATTTGTGACACGTTTGACAAAAACCACATATTTAGAGTTTTTTCCATGTTAAATGTATTCTGGTGTGGGAAATAACACATGTAGACGCGCCAGTTCGCGTGCGCGCGCACACACACACTACCACACACCGTATTTTGTAAATGCGTTGCTTTTATATTTAAGGGTTCCAAAGCGTAAATTTCCAGTTAAATCTCAGTATAGCAGTTTTTGGATGGAATGCAACACTTTATGTGTCCTCCACGTACATAGCATAATAACTGAGTATCATTGACAATGATAGAGCAAGCTTATTATTAATGTCTACCAAAAGGAACTTTATGTTGACCTTTAGTGAAATAGAAAAGAGAGAATATAACTGGTGACATTTATACACTAAACTAGGCACTGTGTCCTCAAGATCATCACAGGAACACTTACTATCTCAAGTAGGAACCACACATTGTGATGTTCGCAAAGAATTGTTATAATTGGGATATTTCTCATAGACAGTATCACGAGTGGTTTTGACATTACCAACAAGCTGATGAGCGACGAAGTCGTGAAGAAATTTATCTAGTAAATTTCAAAACCACGAGTATTATTTATAGACACTATTTGACGAAAAAAAAAGAAATTGAAAGAAATAAAACAAGTTACTTGATTACCTCAATTACATAGGCGTACATTAGCACATGAATGAAACTTAACCTCAGAAGTCACGTTGTACAAACCTTTCAGCCATTTTGACATTTGAAAGTCGTGCTAACAGTTGACGATCTCAGAGATGTATAAAACTTTGTCTATTCGTAAACATGTAGAATGTGTTCTTATCCTGTCTGATGGTTCAAAATCAAAATAGTTGTCTCTGTTGTGTATGATTTCATGAATCTGATTGGTCACTTTAACATGGTCAATATAAGAAGAATTCGTAAGAGGAAACAGTCAATGTAAACACTTAAATCCCATGAATAAAAAACCAGTATTCATTCAGTAAAATGAAGTTTGAAAAATTGTGTATCCACTCTAAATATTATAAAATATGTTTATTAAATTATCGAACATATTGTAAGAGTTTGTGTTGTGATTACTCTCAAGGTTTATGATTTTGAATTTTTAGGGTGGATTGGGATTGGGACTTCATTACGGAGGGGATTCGGTATATAGGCCACAATGCTGGGCCCATTGTTCCTATGCCCCCAGGTGGGGCACCCCCGGGAGGAAGGATGAGACGAAGGAGAAAGAGGGTGGCCGACCCATGGAGCCACGACGTACAGAGGGCAGGGTGCCTACAATTTACTGGATAGAGACTTCCCCAACAGGAGAGGACATCGAACTCGCTCCCCTACAGCGGGACGGCAACGAGCCCAGTATCGGAGCCCTAATGTTGCCAAGGCAGGCGATCCGAGCCACTAAGGTCCCTGGCTGGCGGTCCCGATATGGTCCCAGCAGAGGAGCGGAGACCAAAAACCGACCTACCGGAGGAGAAAGTAGTTTTCCTCAGAGCATAACATCCTGTCATGCACCGCCGAGACACCCGCCGACACTTCTACCCTGAAAGAGGCCACCAGATGAGAGATGGTGTGAAATGATAATGGAGATGTAATGGAAGGACAGGAAATTCGGGGCATGTAATTAACCTACTCAGCATTCTCCTTGTGACCCGAGAAAACCCCCGAAAAAAGCCCATGGGTCACATAGGTCGGCCACGAGAATCAAACCTGGACCTCCTAAATGCGAGTCACAGACGAAACTGCCTAGGTTTCCCGCTCATTGAATTTTAAGGGAAACTGTCACTTATGTTTCAGTGAATCAGAGACAGTTACTTAACATATAATGTTGTTATTAAATTAACATTCTAATTTATTTTTGAGGACTAGTTATCACTGACACAATGTTAAAAGCTTAATTTTACTTAAATTATGATTTATAAAAGGATATACTATATTATATGTTTCTTTCATTTTAAGGTTTCAGTTACGGCGATCAAGTTAGATGTCATAATTGTGTTACTGTAAGTAAGAATTTAAAATATATTCCAATATGTACTTTGCACTGGAACTGCTGAAATTTAAATTTTAATAAGAAATAATTGAGAGATAAGTAAATAGCTACGGTAAATAATTTCAGTACGTTAAAATAAACCAAGTGTTGTCATAAACTGGGCTATGTAATTCTGTGATGAAGTCATTAACTGGTTGAAGAAGCAGTTAGTGTAAGGCATACAACGGTAAAAATTATTAGCTCTAGGTGTTCCTGGATTTCACTGTGTTCAACCATAATTTGTGTTGCTATTCTCGAAGATAGGAATCTAAAGTTTAGAATGGCGTTGAAGATTAATAAAATTGAAGGTTATCACAGAAGAACACTTGCGTTTAGAGTACAAGCTTTCAGCCTCATTAAGTAGAAAAGTTGGTGATAGTGCTCCTTAGAAAGCGGGGCTTAAGTAATTAACAAAAGAATATCTGATATCTGTATTTGCTCTTAATGTTTTTACAGGGCTAGAGAAGTGTCTGCTTCATTGATTTATTGAAATACCGCAATGCTTCTATTTCGTTCTGAAGTTATGTAGATTTCACAATAACTTTAAGTTTAATAATTCTGGTACGGACAGAAGCTCCGATTATTATTACAGAAACAGTGATCTTCTAAACGTTAAGTTCCTTCACCACTTATGTTTGTGAATATAATTCATGAATTACATTGAGCAGTTTTATCGGCAAGTCAGTTGAAATAGATCTTTATGAACATGGATTATATCTTTAAGCTAGCTTTTCTACAGTTTGCCTGCCTGTTCTACGAGTCTGACATTTCTCGAGAGGGGGAAGCGGGCAGTTGCCAGTTTTTAGCGGGAATTTCAGGCAGAGGGATATGTGTATTTTAAATATTTCACGCGTTTGCATATTTCATGAACCAATAGCATATTATTATAATAGCATTAATAATACGATTTAGAAGCCCTGCAAGATTTCCTACTACATCTTAACAGCATCAACCCCCGCATTCAATTTACCATGGAAGAAGAGAAAGATGGACAACTAGCTTTCCTGGACGTCCTGGTCAGCAAGAAAACAGACGGCACCCTTGGGCACACTGTTTACCGTAAGCCCACCCATACGGACCGCTATCTGAATAAGGCTTCAAACCATCACCCCAGACAAAAACGTGCCATGTTAAATACACTCGTAAATCGTGCTTCACGCATTTGCGAACCACAGTTATTAAGAACAGAACTCCGTCACCTAGAACAAGCCTTTTTATCCAATGGCTACTCCATCCAAGAAGTCAGAAGAGCTTGCCGTCCTGCCAGACCGAAACCTGCCTCACAGAATGCACAGAGGCCCAAATATAATGGCACAGTTTTCCTGCCATATTTCAATAATGTCACCGACCGTATTCAACATATACTGCAGCGACACAACGTCAACACTGTTTTCAAGCCCACTAAACAACTCAACAATCTACTTCGCTCGGCTAAAGATCCTCGGGAGCCTCTATCATCATCTGGTGTATACCGTATTCCCTGTTCCTGTGGTTTGGTCTACATTGGAACCACACAGCGCAGCATTAACACCAGACTCGCCGAACACAAAAGAAACTGCCGCTTGGGACAAACTGAAAAGTCTGCAGTCGCCCAACACGCCATTGAAGCTGAGGGCGAACACATTATAAAATTCCAGGACACCAACATTCTTTCATCTATAACACATTACCATGCCCGGCTACAACGCGAGGCTATTGAAATTTATAAACATCCACATAATTTTAATAAGAAAGAAGAAACTTTGAAGCTCAATAGCAACTGGCACCCTGTCATCGAACATAAGAAACAACACAGAACAGAAGAAAACCAAGCGAACCAACCAGAAGGTAGCACCCCTATCCAAGCCCGCCCACTCCCTCGCTCCGTCCGCCAGCCGGTCCAATCAGCGGAGGTCACTAGCAGTATAAATACTGCAGCCCAGACAGTCAACACTTCAGACGCTACGCTAACTTCTCCGAGGGGACTACGACCACGCCACTGAAGATGTCCGCCGCAGTTGCGGACGAAACGTCTGGTAACTACAAATCCAGCAGACCACGGCATAACAGCCCGGAAATAACTTCCAGTTATAATAAAAGTCGGATTTCGCGCACGCACAAAATACCAAACAAATTTCACCAGCACAAGCACCAAAAGCAAGTGTAGCCGCGTGGTCCACACAAAATTAATCTGGCAACATGCTGTTGGATTGGGAAGCCACGACTAGCAGCGACAATGCTGATTGGCTCTAGCAGACAGTTTTAACTTTCTGACCACGACACCGAATGTACAGACTCCCAGTACTACCAACAGAAGCAGTTAGTGCGTGTAAAAGGTGTGAAATAAATATTCGAATAGAGTGGCGCTTTAATGAATATCCTGCAAGATAGTAAATTTGTATTTCAGTGTTTTGCAGCTTATATATAATCCTATGGTTTCATTCTTAGGATAACTTTGTATATATGTTCGTAATTGCGCATTGTTATATGTTGGTAATATTAACCTTCCCCATCCGCCTCCTTCAGCTGCAAAATGTCAGAGCCGGAGATCCAACGGCCGTACGTTAGTGTCACCCGTACCACGCATATTCCTATATAATGACAGTTCTTCACTGAAGCAGCAGGTGTCACTGAACTCCCCAATTCGGAGGACAAGTAATGCATCTGCCATGCTCGCCGGAAATTCCACCTACATTAGCCAATCAAGGTGAAGTGAAATCAGAAGTCAGGTGAAATTGAGGGAGAGATCCGGGGAAACTCTTTAAAAAGTTATGGGTCGGGTAGCTCGGCCAAAGGAATTAAACCAATGAGCTCCCGAATGAGGACCATAGACACTACTGCCTCTTTTTCCCGTTCAATATAAACACTCCTACTGTATGTAGATCTCTTATTAGACAGATTTCAAGTTAAAAACCTAGAGGGAAGGATAATCTAGAAATTCGTCCCAGAGCTCTGAAAACATCCTGGAAATGAGGAGCTTAAATAAGAAAAAAGACAAATAAGTACAAATGAGCACTGCCTTCAAATTATCCCGGTTATTGCATTGAGCTTACGGTTGAATAACTTCAGGTCTCTCGTTAATATGCTGTTAAGTGAAAACCTCCGCACTAATATGAAAAGGGACTTTCTTTTTCATCTTCCTCTGCGTTGAATTACCTCGTTCTGAGTGGAACTGGTTTTAGAGAGAGTGGAAAAGAATCTCAACAAGGCTACCCATTGGCGAAGCTATGTGCGTATTGATCCCAAGCTCTTTTTATACCAAAGGGGGCAAAAGGAAGCAGGATATAGGCGAATAAAATGAAAATAGAAGTATTTCTCTCACGGAAAGAAAATGATCAAAGAACGGAGCTTTCCTGTACACCGCAGAGTTCGTTCAAAACGTGAGTATTTCCAGAAAAACCGTCAGAGAGGCTTAAAAACGTATACAAACAAGTACATTGCCGCTGCCTGGGTAGAACCAAGTGAATCAGTGGTCCCTGGGCATTCAGTAGAAAACGCTCAGACTACAATCTGATTTGAAAACAGTGCCTTCGATAAGCTAGAATGAAGGCTAGGCATCCCATAAATGACAGCTCAGATGGTTTCCTAAAGCATCTTTGTTCCTTTTTTTTCGCGGAAAATAAAGTGGTAGAGAATACTCAACTGCGAAAAGAGTTTTGGTTTTGTTTATTCTATGTCTGAATTCCTTAAGCACCATATATTTTCTGGCAAACTATTGATGCAAACTCTATATTAAGCAACAACAATTCTGGACTCAACTATTTGTGAATCATGATGATGATGATGATGATGATGATGATGATGATGATGATGATGATGATTATTATTATTATTATTATTATTATTATTATTATTATTATTATTATTATTATTATTATTATTATTATTATTATTATTATTATTATTATTATTATTATTATTATTATTATTATTATTATTATTATTATTATTATTATTATTATTATTATTATTATTATTATTATTATTATTATTATTATTATTATTATTATTATTATTATTATTATTATTATTATTATTATTATTATTATTATTATTATTATTATTATTATTATTATTATTATTATTATTATTATTATTATTATTATTATTATTATTATTATTATTATTATTATTATTATTATTATTATTACTATTACTATTATTACTATTACTATTATTATGATCATTATCATTATCATCATCAAATCTGTTCTGTGGGAAACACTAGATCATCCTACATACAGCCCTGATCTGGCGCCCAGCGACTACCATTTGTTCCTGCACTTGAAGAAACATTGCGATATCTATGCACATCTTTTTTAATTCCAAAACGGTACTGACTTAAAAAACATGCCGTATATATTAGGGTCATGTTGAAGTAGTTTAGGACCCCATCTTTGCCAGAGATCATCGGATTTCGGACCTGGTCACCCTTTATTAGTTCCTACTAGTAGCCATGCTGGAAGCACACTCTAGCCTACCTAAGATCTGAACACAAATTTCATAAAGCCTCTCTGACCACCGTAACTGTTACGTTAATAATAAGGGAGGCTTTACAATGTAAGCGAAAATAAAGTATAATTGTTGAGCAGTGTATCTGGCTACTATGGCTATATTAATGTAATTTGCAATTACAGAAATAATAAATAATATTCATATTGCCACCAACATGTTTTTGGAAGAGTAGTGATACTCATTATATTCATCTGATAACTGCATAGCAGATACACTGAGCTTGGAGTTTTAATTATTTCATTTCATTTATGATCAGCAATCATTCAAATTTATAAGATCTAAACAAGAAAATTGATTAAACTGTCACTGGACTATAGCAAGGGCGTCATAGGTTCTGAGCCATCCGCATCTCTCTTTGTGAATGCACTTGGATAAGGGAAGCTTTGTTTACAACCTATAACGTCATCAAGACTAGAGATCAGGAGAGAGTGAGGAGCAAGGCAACAGTAGAAATTTACGGTTGCACAACATTCAGCTCACCAATAAATGCTACGGATATTCTTTATCTAATTGCCTGTCAACAGTTAAATGTTTCTTCACACATAACTTAATATTGTGACCAAGTACGGCATTCCTCTCTACTTTAGCATTGTTGTCAGTGCAAAAACTTGAGTGTAGATAACTTACAATGAACTGCTTAAGAATTTCTACGCTGGTTACCAACGCCCAACTGGTAAGTAAGTAAGTAAACTTTATTTCCATTTCAATTACAAATTATTATATATTTCCATACTTATTACCACACTGAGGTGCTGGTTACCCTTGGGCCCAATAGACTCAAACTCTGAGGTTGTCAAGCTAATGGGTCCCTATTCGCAACTTGTCTAAACTACTCCATCATCTTCATCAAATCTAATTATCTTCCTCAACCATTTGACTCGTAGGTTGCCAGGCCGTGCCGTGGCTCAGTGGTTAGACCGCTTGGCTCTCACCAAGGCGGCCCTGTTTCGATCCCAGGCGACCGCAAAGTGAGATTTGTGCTGGACAACACGGTGCTGGGGCGGGTTTTCTCCGGCATCTCCGGTTACCCGCTGCATCTCATTCCACCGGTGCTCCATCTTCATCTCATGTATCATCAGTGTCATCGCCTGCGGTGCCGTACGTAGTAAAAGCGGGCGTTAAACACTACACATTTCATTTCTTAGTTTGCCCTAAAATTTCCAAATTTCAATTAAATTTTTCCTAGCTTTACACTCATTATAGTATATAATCTATTACACTTGGACCATTTCTATACATAAAAGTAAACTCCCCTAGGCTGTCATTTCCTTTCACCCCATTGCACATCATCAAATCATTCTTACAAAACTCTATTAGTTTCCTACCTTCATTTTTAATAGTTTTAACTTAGTTGCTTCTTTTCTCCCCCTCTTTCTTAAGTCATTTGATTCCCCTTAAAATCTATTAACTGCAATTGATTTCCCCCCACTCCTGCATTGAAATAACCCATTATAACAAATCCTTCCATGTTTTGTCTCATCTTAACAAATAACTGTGGGTCACAGAATTCTGAGGTATTTGGCGTGTTATACACTATTGCTACGTATACACTTTCTCTCCCCCATACTCCACTTAACACAAACCACAAAAATGATTTTTCAACCAATTCATTCAATATTTTCACCTTTCTTTTTAGGGTATTTTTCATTTATAATCCTACACCTCCTCGACTTCTACCGTTATCTTTTTGTTTAGTGCCACATTTCCCATAAAATTAAAAATCACTCAAATCCACATTATTATATCATAACAACCAAGTTTCCACCACACCTATCACATCAGCCAGATATAGAATTTGAGAAATTTCTCCACTTTTTACCTTGCCCCCCCCCCGCCCTTCAACATTGCCCAACTGGTAACAAATGTGGTAGGAATGGGCATTGAGTCCTATTCGACATTAACTACACTCACCAAACACACGCACATACATACAAACTAGGATACTTTTTAAATAGTGAATATCCTCAAATGCAGTATTAACATTGGAAACTAAATACGCAGCTATTTGAATGAGATATGATATCTACTAAGTGGCAGAGGAAAGCAAAACACGCTTCAAAATTTATTCGCCAAAATATATTCTTCTATGGTGAAATTGTATATACTCTTTAATTTATACAAGAATAAACTCTTTACTCTGTCTGATGTCTCATGATTTAGTAGAGGGAGGAAGGATGCCAGCACTTGTTGAACTGAAATGTTATGATCTCTAAAATGACATAGGGGAAAAAAGATGTTGCACGATAAAATATGTTGAATGACCGAAAAAAGTTATGCATACTCGGTTAAGAATGTCATCAGACAAATATTTTGTGAGAATACAAGACGCCAGTAAATCTTCTTTTCTCAGCAAGAGGAAGCATTACGAATAAACGAAACAGTGGCTATATCTAATCCTTCTTTCATATAAACTTGCCCCGTATCTCTTACGGTCACGTGACTTTATCATCTCTCATTGGCTGCTATTGCACTGTAGACTGTTGTGCGGTAAAAATGAGTTTGTTACTTCACATGGTGATATATCTTTATGTTGGAAGAGAATTCTCAAACTTATATATTTGTAACTGTTTTAATTAAATATATTACGCAACAGAGTTGATTTATCTGGAATGCATCTTAATTCTAAACGAAGTAAAGAGGAGGTTCCTTTGCTCTCAAGCACATGGCCCGATAGCACGCGATTTAGCGGTAGTGGTGACATATTTGTTTATATGACTTATCACTGACTTTGTTTTGAACTGGATTAGTCATATATCGCCATTCGAAGGTATGTTGTGCCGAGTGCGAGAGGTAAATTATTTTATTGATCGTTTATTGCGCGTGTACTTATATGTATAAAGGCAGAGTCTACCGCCAGGTTTTTGCTGAAGCATCGCAAGGGAAAACTTTTACAAAGCGGCGGAAAAGAATTGTGGTGCATGTGTTTAATGCACTCACAGAGAAGAATCCGTCTTTGTTAGTGAGAGAAGTCAAACAGCTGTACTCTGAGGTTACAGGTGTATTAGATGTGTAGGAACATCGTGACATGAAATTGAGACAACAGCAATCTTACCACTCCAGGGGTAATACAGTTGTGTGGTGAAGACAGTATTTAAGGACAATCAGACTGCACCGGAACACAAATCGCAAAATATATTACCTTGACGAGACTTGGGTGAACGAAGGGCACACAAGTATGGCGTGACACGAATTTTAAGACTGAAAGACAAGCATTTTTGCAAGGTATGTGTGGTGGTTTTAAAAAATCCCAGTGGAAAAGGCCGAAGGCATTTCATGACACACTTGTTTCAGTTTCATTGCTCATTCGTTCAGTTTCAACTTGCTCAGTTTCATTATAAAATTCATTATTTTTGCATGCCTTCATATTTTTATTTGTATGATTTTATCTATCTTCCTGTCAATTATTATGACGTTTACTGCAGTTTTAAATGTGACGGGAAAGGACCGCCTATGGCGCGAAAGCATTAGCCAATTAGGATGAGGGGAAGGTAGTTGCATGCGGAGTGATGCATGTCAGCGGGGCAAGGTTAGATGAAACAGAGATTAGTGATATAACTGTGTCACTCAATCATTTCTAAATAGTAATAAAGTCCCTATGATACATATTTTAGATAAATTTTATTATGACAAATTTTAGTAGTATCATACCGCTAGCTGCTCCCATACTGCTAAGACAAATTTACCATGATTGGTGTCTTATCGATATATTAATTGAATTGAATGGAATTGGTTTTAATTTTATCCATTTCGGACCCTTCATTAAGACATCCCTACTGTTATTTATTTATAGTATTCGCCTATTTAATACTTATTTATTTTTATTACTTACATTCCTGTAAACCCTCGTATCACTGTTTCCCTTCTCTTTCTACCAATTTTCTTACTTCCTATTGAGATGTGTCACCTGTTCTTGGTGGCGTCCGCGAACTCTCCGTGCGCTTTTTGACGTCCTCTCAAAACCGTGACTCCTGGATTCTTCTTCTGCAGCTCTGTCCGGCGCGGAAAGAGTATTTTCGGAATGAGGAGTTTTATGGTGTTAGTTTTTGTTTGAATGCCTCAGCTTGCTCAGGGACTCCGGGAACGTAAGGAGCAAGGATTAATCTGTGCATTATTTGCTACAGAGGTCGAAGATCCATGGTCATCGGACAGGTAGGAAGCTCGAATCACACGTCAAAGGATCTTGATATAAGAACAGTTTATTATCGATTGCCACACATAAATAAAGAATCGGATACAGTTTGATTTCCGTTGATGCCCAAGGCTTGCAGTTTTTACAGCAACGAATATCTTTTGCTGGTTGCTCGAATTATTTCTCCCACTTACCCTTACTCCTTTCACTTAATGTTCACACAATGGCCATTTTAGGAGCGATAAGCTAATCACGAGCAACGCAGACTTCCCGGGTCACTATGACTGAACAACCTGGGGGTTATTACACCTTTTGTCTGATATTTATACACAACTCTGCATGCCCCTGGCTTCAGCTCAGCTAAACCACCATTGGCCATATTTTACGCGGTATACTTCGCGTGGATGGTGTTCATCCTTCTGATAGGCTGAGGTATGTTTTTACCATGTTTACTTAACTTTCACCAAAAACGGACGCTTTTGTGCAACTCTGAACCCAAAATTCTACAAAGGCTTTCTACCCTCACGATCCGAGCACAATGCTCACCGGTGAACAATAAAAGTAATAAAACTTCCCCTTACAAGAAATAAGTTTGACTGCTTTCGCTAAACTATCCAAAAAGCCGAGAACATTTTGCATGGGTACATATAATATAAAAATTTAATCATAGATAATAATTATTTTCGAGGTGGACAGAATTTTCTGTGCCACTATCCTCTGCTACATTTCCAATTTGGCACATTTCCCCCTTTTCTTCTTCCTCGTTTTCATTTGCTAGCGAATATTTCGTTACTTTAATACTCACATGGTTATCAGAAAGCCAAAATAAGGAGGTGATAGCGCTGACGCTTCCAAAGCAGGAGACTTGAGTTCAATTCCCGGTACCAGCGAGAAAATATTCAACCCTCTTGCCTTTTACTCCCTGGGGGACGAACTCATGGGCTATATTTTTGGATTGTGAATACCCATATACTGACCGGGACCTGGTAAAGGATCTGGCGAAGAAAACATGTAATGAATCTGGTGATGCATTCACATTCTTTATTCATTCCTCTGAAACTATTTCTAAAATTCCCATATTTAACTGCCGTTAATGCAAATAAATATTTTTGACCTCTTTCATGCATTTCAGTTTAGGTGTAATAAGAATGTATTAAACTAAAGCGCTAGACAAATGCCGGTCTCTTTGTGGTTGCTTTAAAACTATGCTCTGTTTGTATGAGAATGAAACAGAAAGCATTTGCATTTGAATTTGAACACAATATAATAAATGTTAACACTCGAACCGATAAAGTTGGGTACCTTGAAAGTGTTAAACCAGAAAAACGTTTGACATAATTTGTACGCAATTTAACAAAATTGAGTTTTTGGCAAAGCAAAATGTTTTCTGTGGCTTACAATTTATCAGTTGCATATATATGTTAAAATAAACTAAAATGCACGGACCCACCGAAATTTCACCGAAATTTCTTACAATGGGACTAGCTTTAATAATGCAACTTCAATTAAAATAATTTGTTCCATTAAAAAAAGTAAATCATACTTTCAATGAAAAAACTAATTAAGATGAGTGGACTTTTAAGAATCCTTTTGTGAAATTTTTGTAATATACATACATCACATCATATCACATTTGGCGTTCATTGGAACCTTTACTCACAATACACAAACATACACACGAACAGGCCACAAAGACGGGCTTTTCTAAGCGTTTTCCGTTTCTTTACTAGAGCTGAGACCACTAGGTAATATTAATTTACGTGAGAGGTCTGATATGATCGGTTGCATACGAAAACGTTTCCGTCTCACTCTAATACAAAATGGGCCTAAAAGAACCTATTATTTTATTTACCTCTTGTTAAGTGAGAATAAAATGAAGCAGATATGTTTTGTGGAATTGGTTGTATTATATATTGCATTATACTACAGTAGGGGTAGGGTAAATATAATACGCTAAAGCAATAGCAAAATCTTTTAAGGTGTTATATAATGGCTTAAAAATTTTTTTTACTTGCATAGGAAACGACAAAAAAGAAACAACAAAAGAAAGAACAAAATAAGAGATGAAATGACCGAAAGAAAGAAAGAAAGAAAGGAAGAAAGAGAGAAAGAAAGAAAGAAAGAAAGGAAGAAAAAAGAAAGAAAGAAAGAAAGAAAGGAAGGAAGAAGGAAGGAAGGAAGGAAGGCAAGAGGGCAAGCAAGAAGGCAAGCAGGCAAGCAGGCAAGCAAGAAGGCAAGCAGGCAAGCAAGAAGGCAAGCAACAAGGCAAGCAAGAAGGCAAGCAAGATGGCAAGGAAGAAGGCAAGGAAGAAGGCAAGCAAGAGGGCAAGCAAGACGGCAAGCAAGAAGGCAAGCAGACAAGCAAGAAGGCAAGCAAGAAGGCAAGCAGGCAAGCAAGAAGGCAAGCAAGAAGGCAAGCAAGCTGGCAAGCAGGCAAGCAAGGAGGCAAGCAGGCAAGCAAGACGGCAAGCAAGACACCAAGCAGGCAAGCAACAAGGCAAGAAGGCAGGCAGGCAAGCAACAAGGCAAGCAGGCAAGCAAGAAAGCAAGCAAGAAGGCAAGCAGGCAAGCAAGAGGTTAAGCAAGACGGCAAGCAGGCAAGCAAGAAGGCAAGAAAGAAGGCAAGCAGGCAAGCAAGAAGGCAATCAGGCAAGCAAGAAGGCAATCAGGCAACCAAGAAGGCAAGAAGGCAGGCAGGCAAGAAGGCAGGCAGGCAGGCAAGAAGGCAGGCAGGCAGGCAAGAAGGCAGGCAGGCAAGCAAGAAGGCAGGCAGGCAAGAAGGTAAGCACACAAGAAGGCAGGCAAGAAGGCAAGCAAGAAGGCACGCTGGCAAGAAGGCAGGCAACAAGGCAGGCAACAAGGCAAGCAGGCAACAAGGCAGACAAGAAGGCAAGCAGACAAGAAGGCAAGCAGGCAAGAAGGCAGGCAGGCAGGCAGGAAGGCAGGCAGGCAAGATGGTAAGCAGGCAAGAAGGCAGGCAAGAAGGCAAGCAGGCAAGCAGGCAGGCAAGAAGGCAAGCAAGAAAGAAGGTAGGCAAGAAGGTAGGCAGACAAGAAGGCGAGCAGGCAAGAAGGCAAGCAGGCAAGAAGGCAAGCAGGCAAGAAGGCGGGCAGGCAAGAAGGCAGGCAAGAAGGCAAGAAGGCGGGCAAGAAGGCAGGCAGGCAAGAAGGCAAGAAGGCAAGAAGCAGGCAGGAAAGAAGGCAGGCAGGCAAGAAGGCAGGCAGGCAAGAAGACAGGCAGGCAAGAAGGCAAGCAGGCAAGAAGGCGGGCAAGAAGGTAGGCAGGGAAGAAGGCAAGTAGCAGGCAGGCAAGCAGGCAAGAAGGCAGGCACGCAAGAAGGCAAACAGGCAGGCAAGAAGGCAAGCAGGCAGGCAATAATGCAAGCAAGAAGGCAAGTAGGCAAGCAGTAAAGAAGGCAGGCAAGAAGGCAAGCAGGCAAGAAGGCAGGCAGGCAAGAAGGCAAGCAAGAAGGCAAGCAGGCAAGCAAGGAGGCAAGCAGGCAAGAAGGCAAGCAGGCAAGAAGTCAGGCAGGCAAGAAGGCAGTCAGGCAAGAAGGCAAGCAGGCAAGAAGGCAGGCAAGCAGGGAGGAAAGAAGGCAGGCATGCACGAACGCAAGCAGGCAAAAAGGCAAGCAGGCAAAAAGGCAGGCAGGCAAGAAGGCAGGCAGGCAAGAAGGCAGGCAAGCAGGCAAGAAGGCAGGCAAGAAGGCAAGCAGGCAAGAAGGCAGACAGGAAGGCAAGCAGGCAAGAAGGCGGGCAGGCGAGAAGGCAGGCAGGCAAGAAGGCAGGCAGGCAAGAAGGCAAGCGCGCAAGAAGGCAGGCAGGCAAGAAGGCAAGCAGGCAAGAACGCAGGCAGGCAAGAAGGCAAGCAGGCAAGAACGCAGGCAGGCAAGAAGGCAGGCAAGCAGGCAAGAAGGCAGGCAAGAACGCAAACAGGCAAGAAAGAAGGCAAGAAGGCAAGCAAGAAGGAAAGCAGGCAAGAAGGCAAGATAGAAAGAAAGCAAGAAGCCAAGAAGGCAAGATAGAAAGAAAGCAAGAAAGAAAGAAAGCAACAAAGGAAGCAAGAAAGAAAGCGAGAAAGCAAGAAAGGAAGCAAGAAAGAAAGAAAGAAAGCAAGCTAGAAAGCAAGAAAGGAAGCAAGAAAGAAAGAAAACAAGGAAGGAAGCAATAAAGAAAGAAAGCAAGAAAGAAAGAAAGCAAGCAAGCAAGAAAGAAAGAAAGCAAGGGAGGAAGGCAGGAAGGAAGGTTGGTAGGGAGTGAAGCAGGGTGGAAGGCAGGGAGAAAGGAAGGAAGGAACGAAGGGAGGAAGGCAGGGAGGAAGGAAGGTTGGAAGGAAGGAAGGGAGGAAGGAAGGAAGGAAGGGAGGAAGGAAGGGAGGAAGGAAAGAAGGAAGGAAAGAAGGAAGGACGGAAGGGAAGGAGGAAGGAAAGAAGGAAGGGAAGATGGAAGGAAGGGAGGAAGGAAGGGAAGAAGGAAGGAAGGAAGGGTAAAAGGAAGGAAGGAAAGAAGGAAGGGAAGAAGGAAGGAAGGAAGGAAGGAAAGAAGGAAGGGAAGAAGGTAGTATAGAAGGAAAGAAGGAAGGGAAGAAGGTAGGATAGAAGGAAAGAAGGAAGGGAAGAGGATAGGATAGAAGGGAAGAAGGAAGGAAAGAAGGAAGGAAGGAAAGAAGGAAGGATAGAAGGAAGGAGAGAAAGAAAGAAGGAGGGAAAGAGGGAAGGAAAGAAGGAAGGAAAGAAGGAAGGAAAGAAGGAAAGAAGGAAAGAAAGAATGGGTAGGAGGGAGGGAGGAAGGAAGAAACGGAGGAAGGGACGGAGGAAGGAACAAAGGGAGGAAGGAAGAAAGGAGGATAAAGACAGTAAATATGAAAAGAACAAAACAGAGCGAAAGAAAGAAGAAAATAGAGAAAACTCTTGGATCGAAGCAAAGGCTTTTAAAATTGAAATCGAATTAGTGAAAGGGAATTTCTCCGGAAATGGTTAACGCATCCCCCTTTTCTTAATAAAATACAAAACCTGGGCTTTTGTAAGCTCGAAGTTGCTTTAACTGTAATATTTCGTCTACTTTTCACGTTTTGTCAGAAATAAAACTGAGATTTGACATGAGAATCGCCTGAGATACTGTTTCGAAATACTCAAGATATTGTCGCGAACCCGTTATCTACGATAGTGCTGGTTGTGTACACAACGAGCCGGCAAATAAAGATGGCGGAGATAAAAGACTTACCGACACAGATAAGTGAGGTAAAGACGTAGTTAGAACGCTGTTTGTTACTGTCATCGACCGTGATTTTGTATGTGATGTAATGCGACTACTGTAATAAAAGAACAGATGCATTTTTACGGAAATAAGGAGTATTTGGAACATCTACAACTCGGACTTTTATTTTTTCGAACCCACAAAGTCACAATATACACCTCTTTTGTTATAAAATTATCTAGTGCATTTGGTAAGTTAATTGGAACTTCAGAGTAGTGATTGAGATTGTAATAACTTTGGAATTAGTTTTAATTTATAGGTAGTTTGGTTGAAGCTTCTTAAAAGAAAAAAAGAATCCGGTCGATTTCTTTTTAGTGTCTGAACTACCAAATTTTGTATTTAACTGAACACTTATATGTTATACTGGTCACATATACACAGACACAATCACATTTTAAAATGTCCTTGTTTTATTCAGGGAATCTACATCCGTTTATTTCTAATGAAATGCTGGTAAGGAGTTGTTGCTTGGAATTCGTATTAAGTACGTAATCGAAAAAGTAAAAGTAAAACTTGATGTGATATATTCCTAACTTCCTCTACCAGACACAATATCACACTTTTACTGCTTGTAAAAGTTGTGCTTGTATTCATTCTACATCAGTATATTATATCTGGAAATAGTCTTAATTTCACCTTTTAGTAAATTTAACTACCGAAAATATAGAAGCCGCGAGGACTTTGTGTAATTTTCATTAGCCATACATGTTTTCTGTAGCAATTTTGTACATTTTCAGATTTGCTTGTCATAAGAAGTATACACAAGTACATGAAAGATCTTCTTAATTCAAACGTTAACCATTGAAAAACAGAATAATCTTCATAGAAATTGTGTGTCAGTTGTGGTGTAGGACCAGAAATGTGTTTTTCTTATCTGTAGGGTTGCACTACTGCATAAATATTATGGAATATAGAGTTTTTGGAATCTGTGCATTTCCAAGATTTTCTAAGGTTAACGTATTTACTATTTCCGATTTCTTCTGCCGTAAACATTGGAAAGACTAGGAAAAATGTTTCAATCTTTACTACGCATCAGAGGATTTCTTTTTTTAATTCCAGGAAACCGAAACGATAACCTGACTTTTGTTAACACAAGGGGCAACTTGGCGAAGGAAGAAAGCTAAAAAGCAAGATACGGTATTGAAAACGTCAGTTGGATTTATTCACGATAATTTCTCATCCACCTACCCTATTTTCATCTGGCTTTTTTACCCCTTCGGTTTACAACAACTTGGGGGAGGTGTTGGTGGGATTTATTTGTCGATTTTCTAACATCTGTGGGGAGAAACGTGGAGAAAAAGAAGTTTTCTTTCTTCTTCTTCGTTGACTTCCTAGTAGACCTTATACAGCCAGTAGACGCTTCATCCCTTCCCCCAAACTACCTGAGAATTTATTTCCGCTCAGAAACAGGTAGAGCGTAAAACCGGTTCTCGTTAACACATCATTGTAGCTTCCGTCCCCCCACTTAAGATAGAAGTCGAAGGTCTTGGTGGGACTGTTACGTGAAATTAACGTTTCCTCGTGTAAATGGATGGATTTCAAAATTAGATGCCATTGTTCTCTGGCTCAGATAAATGGATTAGTCAGTGACAATTAAAAGTATGCAGTACTAGCTCTACTTAGCTCTGAAAGTTAACTATTTATTCTTAATGAAATAAATAAAGGGGTATTTTTATTGACAATTATAAAATATTACAACAAACCTTAAATCACATGTAGAAGAAAATATTAATATATGAACTGCAACTATTTATCATTGTCGGATTTCCTTATCACAAATATAGTTTAATCTTTATTTAGCAAAATCAAATTAAAAATAACCTAATGTTTAAGCTCATTCAAAATGTCCCCAGTAATTGTGCCAGGTGCGTTCAAGTTAAAACAGCTCCTACTTTCTTCAGGACTGGCACCAGACAGGAACTTTTTTTTTAAATACAGGTGGACTTTGTAAATGCTTGACAGAGCTGGCAGCACTGTACATTGTAGAGAACTATAGTGACAGCGACGAGAGTTAGGACTGTTTTAGATACATAAAACGGCAACGTTGCCAGAACAGCACGTAATCATTCGTTTTATCCATTTTCGTGGTGTGTCAAGAGCAAGGAATGTGGTGATGGTACCATGGATGTGTCTAATGTGCGTTCCTGGGTTTCACTGTTCAATGAAGGCAGAACATCGTGTGACAACACACAGTCAGGGCCTCGCACCAGCCGGTCTGACGACATGATCCAGCGAGTGGAGAACGTTGTTATGGAGGATCGCCGATTGAGCGTTGCAGACATCGTCTTCAAAATTGGCATTTATGTGGGGTCTGTGCACACAATCCTGCATGCATATCTGAAAAAGTGTTTTCCTGGTTGATGTCACGAATGTTGACGGATGATCACACGGATGATAATACATGGCTCCATCACCACATGCCTCACTCAACTGTAGATAATTTCAATAGGTGTCACACCACGAAAATGTAGAAAACGAATGATTACACGCTGATCTTACAATTAAAACGTCACCATTTTAAGAATTAAACCAGTCCTAACTCTCGTCACTGCCACTAGAGTTCTATGCACCTTACAGTGCTGCTATCTCTGTCACGCGTTCACAAACAGTTCACCTGTATCCGAAAAAAGAAACAGAAGTTCTAATCTGGTCCCAGTCCTAAAAAAAATAGGAGGTGTTATAACTTGAACGCACCTCGTAAGTAGTCCACTGACATCTCTAAAAGAAACTCTGTTTTCTGTTAATTTTTACCAAACAAGATAAGTTTATTTTAGTAGACATTTTTGGAAATAATTGCAAATACACATGCGCTAGTATTGCATTAAAATATTTAAAAGGATTTGTTAATACGCTTTGTATGTACAGATGATGGATAACTATTTATGATGGAGTTGTTTACTGATATAACTAGCAATTATTTAAAGAAATCTTAAGGGCGATAAGATATAAATGTAATGTACAATTAATCTGTGTTAAAGTCAACACATAATATAATAAAGGAGTGTTAAAATTTTGTAAGGGAGCATCATAGGTTTATCAAGGTTTTTAATAGAGTCAAAATGAAAAATTCAATGCCATGGCCGGGATTTGAAGAAGTGATTAATTTCCATCAATTAACTAAAAAAATAAGAGTTAAATTATGAAGCCTGGGACTTAGGTACTTACGATGTCAAGTCACCACAAACGGTGTATCTTGGATGCGAGAACCCCTAGTGGTCTACCGGGGAAAATATACGAGTCAACTGGAGAATTTAATGTCAGGACCACACGTTGGCCATGGTAGCTCAATGGGTTAGAGCGACTGGACAGAAACCAGGAGATCCGTGGTTCAAATCCCGTCCATGGCATTGAATTTTTCATGTTCACTCTATCTATTCAGGTAACCTAACTATGTCCCTTAGTAAGAGTTGTGTGCAGACACACTTAGGCAACGTTCTTAAAGATGATAAGGCAACAGAAATCTTAAAATTTAGTATCGAGAGAAGGCGAAGGAGACAACGTAATACGCAACTTGTTCGAGAGCCATTAAGTAGGCGGAACTGCAGTTCATAAACGTTGGTATTTTATTTCAGCATCTTCCAGGACTGGAGCCCCAAGACTTTCAATAACAGTCCCTCCCCTCCAGACTACCAATTATATGGATCATTTTTTTAAAGTTAGGATATTCTATAGCTCTAACAGTTTTCCTTAAAACGTCTTACTTTAAAGACAAATAAATGTATAACCTTTTGGGAATGTGTAGGGAGGTACTCTTCATTTTAGATTACTTCTGCATTGCGATGGACAAAATGCCACAAAAGGATCTAGAACTCATTAATACTGTTCTCCCTGAGGTATTCTCCCTAATACTCCTCACAAAGTTTCATTCTTCTGAACCAATCCTGAAGCACTGGTGCCACTTTACTTCCGGCACTACATTTAGCCGCTCTTTGTAAGCACTGATAGCACCTTCAGGGGATGAGATCGACGTCCACGAAGTGTTTCCTTCACCGTGGGGAACAAAATATGCCACACGGTGTCAGGTTCGGGCTGTAGGGTGGATGGCTAAGAAGTTTCATAGTTCTGTCCTCATAGAATTGAGTTGTGATGTTCTCTGAGTGGGGGCAGATGCATTGTCATGGTGAATCATGATTCCCGCATTCCAGTTCTGGGCCATCTCTCCGTGGTTTTCTGGAACAATTCTGGAAGAATAAAACCCGTGTACCATCTTGCTGCAACTGTCTGCTAATTTTCCAAAGGAATTATGGCCAAATGTCCACTTGGTAAGAAAAATGTTGTCACCATTTGTTTTCCAACACTTTTTGACGTCTTGACTTTCATGGGTGTTGCTTCGCCAGGAAACAACTATACATACGTTTGGCACTTGGTTTCAGGATTAAATTAATATATCCACGTTTCGTCACCAGTAACTCTGTCAGTCAACCGAGAATCCTAGAATCACCATTGCTAAATTTATGGAGCATGTCTTGGCACCATTCCATACGTGTCTGCATCTGAGCAAATGTCAAGTTGTGGGACACTCAATGTGATGCAACCTTCTTCATACGCAGTTGATGGTGTAAACATTGAAACACTCGGCGAACTAATACCAGGGACACATCCAATGTCTCTGTAGGTCACACGTAACACACATCTTCCCTAATCATCTTCTCCACAATATCAATGGTTTCTTCAGTGACAGCTGTGGCCGGCCTCCCACTGCGCCCCTCATCTTCGAGGCAGGTCCGGCTCCGTTTAAATTCTGCCAACCAGCGAAACACTTATTGCATGTGCTGGTGCACTGTTCCCAAATGCAGCAGACAGACGTTCAAACCACTGTGATTCATCCAAACCACTTTTATGGTCTTAAAAAGGTCTCTTCTTTCCAATTACATAGCTGCGGCTCAACTGGCGTCAGATGCATCAGCTTGGCAACTCCACTCACCTTAACCAGTGGCGTGATTATTACGAAACTGGTCGAGTTTACTTGTACAGGAGGGGAGTTCCTTATGATGCAACGATTTTTCACTTCCTGAGTTCCAGTTAGCCAACCTTCCTAGTGATCCTCGTACACGTTGGTACTGAACACCGGGAGACACAGATAGCTACCGGCCACAGGGGCCCGAGGCTTGTCTAGTGTTAAGTTGCAGCAGTCGTCCAACTACCGAAGGTGTCTATAAAAAATGAAAGGAACGATACATCAACCAATTAGCTCCTGGGTTTACAGGGACAGAAGCGTTTCTTTTGAGCAAGCAATGGTTCTATCTACTTGCACTAGAAGCCACGAGACATAGAAAAGTACCTGAAAAATTAAAAAAAAATGAAGAAATGATAAACAAATCGTGGAAGATGAAAAATCATCATCTTCACTGCATGGATTAGACAAGTTTATCATTTTCTATCCTTTCCACATGTAACAGCCAATTATTTCTGTAGTGCTTTGTTTCCTCATTTATAGATTTCACCTTCCGCTCTGTTCCTGTTACATCATTATTTAGATGGTCTAGTTTTGTACATCCTTTAGTTCTCAAGAATTTCATTTCAGAACTTTGTATCTTACTTCCCATTTTCTTTGTTATAACCTAGGCTTCACTTCCATTCATAAGCACTGGCTTTGCGATTGTTTTTATAAAATTTAATTCCTGTATCCTTTCTTGTTTTATTTCTTAAAGATACCTATAATTGAAAGTTTGAAATCCTGAACTAATAACGCTAGCTGTTTAAGATTGATAACCTAGGTTTAGCATAGTGAATATATGATACCGCCCAACTGTTATTAACTTAACTTTGATCGTTTGGAAAATATGGTCAACCTTATTTTATGTTACGTCACCTAAAGCACCCCTTGCGACAGAATAACTTAAATTTTGGTCTAATATTTTAACAACAGGTTCCCAATACATCCATATTTTTTAATTTTCCGTATCTTTCTATGTGACTCAATAACTTTAAGCTCAATACACCTTTAAAGCTATAAGTATCGCTTTTTTGCCCAAAATTTGAGCTTTTTTATGTTTTGAAGTAAAGAAAGTGTGCTTAAATGCATCTTACAATAAAATCCAGGACAACTTCTATTCTCTGTGTCTCTATAAATGTGTGCAGCAAGTTTCATTAGTCAAACAGCAAAACTGTCACGTAAGGAGCATCTTAATTTACGGAAAATGCTTAAATTTTCAATAGAGAGAAAACAAGGATAAAGAATTAGAATTCATATCTAACACTAGCATTCACGTAACTTTCAAACTGTATTAGAGTACTTAAAAATATCTTGAGGAGGCTATCTAAGCACATTCTGCATTCGTGAGGCTTACACTATTTTATAGACTAAAAAGAGGAAACGGTGATCTGCTGAAAATGTTTATGAAATGTCAATCATACATATCCTTAAAGCGTTGTGTAACATTCCACATTTAGTTTCAAACCTTTATAGCTTCAGGTTAGTATCTATTTCTTTCTCTGTACCTATTCCACATCCAAAGTGTATGAAACTTGGCACTTTTTCTAAAGTTTGAATCATCTAAAATAATTTCAGACCGCATTTGTTGCTTACCCCAAAAAGGCATTATTTTGTTTTTGTTTTAGAAATATTACAATCATAGTTCTGATATATTAAGCTTAATTCATATATAGCAAGTTGTAAATCACCTTCACCTTTCTGTATTAATACATTGCCCGCACATCTTAAAAGCCTTTGCTCCTATTTAATATAATTCATTTGTTAAAAGTCTGCTTCCATTTTATGAAATAGTAATTCGTTTACCTGTGTTTACTATTATATTTGAATCTTAAAATAGCTTTAACACTAATTTAATTAGATGTCTGAGGATTATTTTAGCATATATTTTATATATATCGCTATAAGCAGATTCATGCCTCTGTAATTCTCACAGACCTTAAAATTCTCCAATCTCAGACCAGAGAATACAACTAAATGATCTGTTATATGGGTGGTCGACGTAGACAGAAACCATGACATTTCAATTACAAGCCTCAAAAGTTACTCCTGAGGCATCAGCTCGATTACTAACAGGAAATTCAAGATGTAGATATTGTTGATCATGTAAATGGCTATCATAAACGCATACCTAGTATTTTAATAAAAATCATTAGAACTTTAGTACAGAATATAAAAATATGACGGTTATTTAATGTTTTTCAAATATTTAAGAGTTTTTTCAGTAAAAAGTAATTTGTACAAAATAGGAAATGTGAAATTGGGTGGGCCACGAAATGATACAATGCAAGTTAAATGTTACACAGTACTGTTGCTATCGGTAATTAAATAATGAAATTACGTAAGGTGGTTACGTGGACCAATAAAATAAAAGTAATTGAGTTATTCTAGAAATAAGGTGTGCAGAGAACCCAGAATAATCAGATAGCTTGGCGGCACTTTGCAAAAGATCGCCCTGATTCTAAGGCGTGTTTTTGTGTCGTTCTGCGATTCTGCAGAAAATATTTATTTGTGAATGCATTTGTATTGCACTAGTGGCGTGTTAAAGAGATATAAAGTTCATCGATGCAACAACAATTATTTGTGAAAGAACAGCATCTATGTCATCTAAACTGTACCAGAACTTACTAACTGTATTGTGGAATAAATCCCACAATATTTAAAAGAGAAGATTTGCTGATTTTCCAACAATTGAAATATCAAATACATTTACACCCAGATTGCGACCAGACTGCGACTCTACTCATTGCTCCAGAGCTCCGAGGCATCTACAAGATTTCTACCAGACCGTCACCAAAGGTGACAGACTAATCAGCATCTTTCATCCATCACGCATTTTGCAAATTTCCTGCTGCAAAAAAAAAAAAAAAAAAAAAAAAAAAACTTTTTCTCATAAAGTATAATTTTGATGTTGACGCCTGGTTTAAAATCTTCCTGTTGATTCTTATAGGCTGATTTAGACGTTAAAAGGACCTTCAGAGACAAATAAACAATTTAAACGTTTCATAAAAATAATTTTTGGATGAAATATTGGTAAAATCGGCGTAATATTGCAGCGAATTTTTCATGATTTGTTCAAATCTCTGAAAGTTTAAAGCTACTGCTAATATTTTAATTAATAAAAGGTAATAAACTAATAGTATTGAATATTTTATTACAGAAAACTTCAGTATAAAAGCTGAAAGGATAAAAAAGATTTACAGCATTCACTCTTTCCAACCAAGTTTAGGTTCCAAAGTTTATTTTCCTATAACTTGATTTCCACAACAGCTGAAGAGAATTTGGTTTATAAACTATGGGCATTCCATGTCCAACATTATTGGTTTACCCGTTCCATTCTTGCTTCGAGATACAACCGGTCATGGGCACGTAATACAAAAGAAAATGGGAACTGACAGTTGCCGTTGTGTAATGCAATCCGATAGCCAGACTCAGCTTCCATGGGCGGTCACCACAGCAAAGTGTCAGATCTGCTCAGTGTTTTGTTTTCTTCTTGTATATCTACCAGGATTCTGGGAAGGTTACAAATTGGAGCACAGCACGTCATTGAATGAAAACATTCAACTCCTTTCTTTGAAAAATAGCTCATGCGAAAATAGAGCAGAATGGAAAGGTAGGATGAGATCGAAGCATTCAAAACCGGGTTATGACTGAATTTAAATGTCTAGTTCTACTTTTACGGCCTTGAGCTGCACACACTATATATGAATTAATAATTCATAACACCATTATGAATTTTAAAACTTATTTTATGTTTTTTTTAAATGAATTGGAAAATAATCACCACTTTTTCCCATCTCGTCAGGATTTCAAGGTATTCATAAATAACAAAAATTAAAATTGGAGCTTTGTGAAACCTAATGCAAATTTATTTCATCAAGAATTTTGTATGAAAAGCTACGTTATAATTATAATTTGTTATTTGCTAGTAATTAATCATTAATTAGTAATGCTTATAAGCACTTTCACCTCAATATTGCACTTGAAATTTTTCTCCACTTTTACCTTCTCGCATGCTGTTCAGAGGGGTCCAACACTAGTCCGCCATCATATGAACAATCCACTTCTCTTGATACCTCATTTCCATACTTTTTTCATCCTGGTGAAATCTTTCACCCTGTTCCTCACTAAAATCTCCCAAACTATCAGGGAGATAATTTAGTTGGGAATGAAGAAAATGTACTTCGACACTCATGCTTTTGCCAAACTGTTGAACATTTTGTAGCACATATGTACCTAGCTTGGGACCTTTTTTATTTTCAAAAAATTAGAAACAACGTTTCTGAAAGCATTCCAGGCATTAATCACTTATGAGCTCATAGTATTTTCGAACTGACTGGCCATCATTTGTTCTTAGAATATGTGGGTAAACAAGTAAAACAGATTTAATTTTTTCATAGGACAGTGAAGGAAATGTATGTTCAAATGTATTTGAGGTACTCACTGTCTTTATCTAGACTTTTTAAAAATTGTTTCATTAAACTTAATTTTACATGGAGAGGTGGGGAAAATACTTTTGAGGGATCAATAAGAGGTTCGTATTTCATATACATATTTCGGCTGGTGTTAAATTAGTCCTATATGATCACTATTCCCCCTACCGTGATCTGACCTAAATATAATATCCCATTTACATAAGAAACAAGGAAATTTTGTGAATCTAGCCTGTTACCAAGTAATAGCCCAATAATCTTGTATTCTCCACAATCTAGCAATGGATGGTTTTCGTACTGTAGTTTTGCTAAAAAAAACTTAGGATTTTCTTGCTGCAATTTGGTTCCTCAAAAGATTCTATTCATCGATACACTAAAATGCTTTAAAAATCATATAGAAGCTGTAGATCTGCACTTCATGAACTGACACCTCAACAGGCAGAACGTAGAGTGATAGCTGTCGTCATAGTAACCGTAATCCCATGGATGATACATTTGTCAGGAGAATTGTTACATATGATGAAACCCAGAGGCATCGAAACAGTGACTTGATCCCTCCAGCCTACCAAAGTCATCGTTAAAAACACCAGTTCGGTCCCAAAGCAACAATGTGTGTCTGGTGGAATTTTGAGGTTGTGATTCATTGGGAATTTGTGCCAAACGGGTGGGTGGTTGATGCGGATTTTTATTCTCAACTACTGGTACGAGTTCATGAAATTTTGAGACCGATATACCCAGTATTAATTAAACGAAATAGAGTTCTTTTGCAGCAGGACAACGCAGCATCCCATACTGCACGAACAACAATGGAAAATGTTCAGGAATTGGGAGGAATCGAACTGCTACCGCACCCAGCATACAGCCCTGATCTCCCAACATCAGATTATGTTTTTCAATCCATAGCCAATTATCTACGTGGAACAAATTTTGACAACACTAAAGCAGCGCAATGGGTGTCAACGAATTCTTCGCTTCCAAAACCAGAGACTATTACCATCGTGGGATATAAAGCTCGCTGAAGACCATGTTCCTTGCGTGGATGTATGATATAAGATATTTTCGATTATAGAACAGTATACTATAAGATCTTAAAGAGTTAATACTTATAGGATCATAACATTTTGTTAATAGCATTAGAGATTGGCAACACTTTTACTCCACATCAATCATTTTGTGCAACCACTTAGCGTTTTCTATTTCTCCAGACGTGCAAATGTTTACAAGGGTATATAAAACACAGTATTATGCACCGAACATTCGGATTATTTTGGCGAAATTTTCATTCTATGCTGTTGTGAATAAAATATACTGGGAATAGATTTAAACACCTTGGTATTCCTCTTACAATTCTATTAGTTTTGCTTTGCTGATAGCGGTATCATTCTAGCCACAGTGCTTGCAGGTACCTGTAGATACAGGGTGTCTCACTATCCATTTCAATGAAGGACGACAGTGATTGTACCTGTACCCGTGCACGATCAATGGCAACCCGTTCTTCGGTGCTAAACATCTTGTACTAAGATACCAGAATCTCAAAAGAAGAGAAACAAATTATCGCGTTTTCATTGAAATGCATAGTGACTTTAGAGACACCCTGTATAATGTTACTGTGTATAGGTTACTGTGTTAAGCGTGTCGAGAGTGTAATCAAAATATGGAGTTTTAGGTAATTTTGAAAAACATTGTGGCATATATATGACTGAAATATCATTTAATTAAGAATTGAAGTCGCGACAAATATGTTAAATAGAGAGATAAAACAAAACAGGTTCAACAGAGCAGAGTGCCTTCTTTCCCATTTAGATATTTTTATTACTGTTTCCGTTTATCTGGCATTAAAATGGATTTTTAACATGCCAGTCTAAGAGATAACAGTAACCTTTTCGAATTTTTATGGCATCTAGCTCTTTAAACTGGCACACCTGTAAACCCTAGATAATTTGGAGTCACCCCATCATCTGGCGTCAATCCTTTCTTGGCAATTTATAGATTTCAATTTAATCCATTTTCCATTTCTAGGTGACGTTAAGAATAGATCTCACTTCAGGCGAAAGATTTCTTTGGCTTCCGTACTGATGAACCGCAGTTCTGATCCCTTGACCACAATACCTTCCAACGTCCATAAAGTTTCTCTCGTCTGATTCATGTGCTTCATCAAACATTTGGATGTGCAGTATCTGCCGCTTCGTAAATTGACTCCGTCTAGTTCTTATTTCTGCCTTTTACTTGATTATTTTTTAAACACATTAGAGAAATTAAACTATGAACTAAGAGGAATAGCTTGTCCTATGGCGCAAACTAAATGAGAAGGGCCAGGTAAATAAAGTTAATTAAATATTCTCTATTTCTATGAGAAGGGTGGATAGAATTAAAACAGCAGCTACCTTATTTATACGAGAGCTGTTCAATAAAGAATGATCACAATTTTGTTTGATAACGTACCTTTACTCACCCTCATAAGTGAGATGGTCCTTCTCAAAATAGTCTCCTCTGAATGCGATGCACTTGTCTGAGCGTTTCTGCCAGTCTTCAAAGACATGCTGGAAACCATTTTTGAGAGATCCTTCAAAATCGCCTCCGCAGCCCTCACCACTGCTTCTTATGATGGATAATGCCTCCCACGAAGGCGCTTCTTCAAGTTAGGGAATAGAAAAATGTCACATGGGGCTAAATCCGGACCATAGGGAGGGTGAGCGAGGTACTTTACGTTGATTGTTGCAGGATATTCAGCAACAACAATGACAATATGCGGCCACGCATTATCGTGGTGCAGCATCCAGCCTGCTTCACGGAAATGTGGTCTTTTGCGCCTGATATGGACTTGCAATGTTGTCAGGATATCCCTGTAGTATTGTCCAGTTACTGATATGTGTGTGCAGGTAAAACATGATGATAAACCATTCATGGATATCAAAGAATGAGATGACCATAACTTTCCCAGCAGAAGCAAGGGGCTGGTGATGAAGGAGATTTCCACACCGAGCTTTGGTGTTTGCTCTCAGGATTAAAATGATATAGCCAAGTCTCATCAGCAGTGATAACGTTTGATAAAATTTCCGGATCTTCCTCTAACATCAACTCTAACTGTATGTTACCTCCGTTGCAGTGGTAGGCGATACTGAACATGTCTGAACTTACCTGGTTCTCACAGGCGGGAACCAGGAGTACCAACAATGAAACTACTATGGCGTGTTTGTTTCACGTTAAGCTAACAGAATATAATAAGATAGAACTTTAGTGCGAAAATTTATGACCGTAAAAAATTATGACCATTCTTTATTGAACAGCCCTCGTTCTAGTTTTCTACTGAAACACATTTATAAGTATAGCTAGTTTTCAGTCCTAAAAGAATGTGAAAGTACAAAAACTGCAAAGCTGTGAGGCAGTTGTAAGTTGTTAAGCATATCTTGTGACACAGAATCACAAATGTAGAAAAATTTGAAGTAAATCTGCATATATGAGGCCCAATTAAGCTATCGAGCCCGAATTTTGCTTTTATTTGTGTTTATTTTTGTAATGATTAATTAAATATTTCTATTTAATTTTAGATATGACTGTAAAATTTTATTTATATTTCAATATTTATCTGTAAACAAAGTACTTCATCTTCATCTTGAGGCTTGTTTACTTCAAATTTGACATGTTTACAACCCAGGAGAAAGCATTTCTCTTTGTTTACACCGCGAGGGAAAAGTTCATTGATTGTTTGGTGCCTCAAAAGGACAGGTGAAAACGTAGTGGGCAAACAACTTCATTTAATGAAGGAATTGATCGTCACGACGACTGCAATGTGCGTCATTTCTGATGTTCGCTATATTTTCTTTGCTACCAACTGCTCCAATGGTGAACATGAGATATTGCTCTCGTTTTATGCTTGATGGGAGGCAGTATAGACGGCGCCAGATATGTTGACTGATGCGCGAATACGCTAATAACGAGCTTTAGGAAATGAATTTTATCGGCTGTTTGAGAATGTAGAACATTGTTATTAAACTGTCTCATAAGTAATGTTGGGTTTCTTATTTTGGTTTTTTGGAAAATTTATTGGGTTTCATTGGTTTGGAAATGCTATTTACAGGTTGCCATAGCTTGTGTTGCGTACATTGGGAACATGTATCAGTCTTCTATTGTTAATAAATAATCACAAAATTGAGATAATGGTTCTCCAAAATACATAAATGGAAACAAGATTATAAAACCGCTGCCTCAGCTCGAATATATATGTGAAGTGGAAGGAGAAGGCCTCGTTAGTGAGCGTGTGACGTTTAAACATTTCAACAATCAGACGAACACGTTCTGAGAGACCTGAAGAATGGAATATTGAGGATACTTGTCAAGATTTGCGAGAAAATATGCCAAAAATTATTCTGGCTTTTAGAAGAATTTGTTGCATCAAAGGATACCATACCTCACCACTTTAAGCCACCTTGAAGATCATATAGAAGCTGTAGATGTGTACCTTATGAACTGAGACCTCAACAGGCAGAACACAGAGTGGATAACTGTCCTCAGCTTACCCGTAATCTCATGGGTGATAGATTTGTCAGGAGAATTGTCACTTTTGATGAAAAATGAGTATATTACAGAAAACCTAATGCGTCGAAACAGTGGCTCGATCCCCGCCAAGCTGCCAAATTCATGGTTTAAAAAATCAGTTCGTTCGCAAAAATAATTGTGTGCCTGGTGGAATTTGGAAGGTGTTATTCAACCCCAACTATTCATGTATAACAGAATTTATAAGATCCATAATATAATCCTCGTCCAATATGTAAATAAATACAAATAAAGAATATTGAAGTTCCATTAGCATCTAAAGTTCGTAGTTTGTTCCAAACGTCCGGGCGATTGATGCAGATCTTATTCTCAACAACTGGAAAGAATTCATGAAATTGTTGAGACGAAGATTTCCAGCATTAGTTAACCGAAATATAGTTCCAGTGCAACAGAACAATGTAACACACGATACTGCACGAACAACCAGGAAAAATTCAGGATTAGGAATAGTCGGACTGCTAATACAACCAGCATATAGTCCAGATCTCGCACCAATCAGTTTACCAGTTTCTTCGATCCAGGACCCATTTTCTACCGCAAAAATGTTGACTATATTGAAGCAGTGCAAGTGGCTCTCACCAAATTCTTCGCAACAATAAACTAGAGACTGGTACCATCGTGGGATAATATACCTCGCTGAACGATAGCTCAAGGCCATAGAATCGTTCTAAGAGGATCCTCAAAAGTGCACTAACGCAAGAGAGACCTTGGACGCTATGCAGTGTCCATAACAATAATTTGCAAAATTTAACTTTTTACTGGGGGTTTTATGTTATAATGTCATTACCACTCATTTGAGTAAGTAATCAAAATATTCACTTAATTTTTCTCCATCTCGTACCAATCCTTTACAATAGAAGAAATATGAATATTTATACCCTGTTGTATCGAATTTGTTACATTATTGAATAAAACTTAATTAATCCACAACTTCAGCACAGCACTCTTCATAATAAACTAATATTTCACGTTCGTTCTAAATAATCACATACATACGAATACTAAACCAGTTTTTTACAGTTGGCCTTTATCAGAAATCATTTTAGAGTTCCTGTTATGAAGGAAAGAATCTGAAACAACTCTTTGCAGTGACCGGCAATGTTCAGCTGATACCGAAATTAAGAATTGCAATGAGTAAAGAATCGTAATGGATTTCAAAGGAGTATTGTGTATTTGTTACGACACGGACAGGTGCAGTTGGTTGAGTGGTGTAACAAAAGACACGAGAAAAACAGAATACTAAGGGATAGCACTTGGCTTTGTTTGAAAAGGTATTCTTCGGACCCTTAATAGTGACATGGCCAAGAATAATAATCACAATGGACAAAATAGTTACAAAGGGAATCTTTGTGTGAAAAGAGGGCTTCCAGAAGTGAGAGTTAACACACCTACGCGCAGCTGTGAGGACACTCAATCCTCGGCGTGAAGCCAATTAGGGCAGTCCTCATCTTCTGTCTTGGTCGAAGGCAGACTAGAAGCGATGATAGAAGATATTTGTCGGTTCAGATGTACGTGAAGAACGAATTAGGTTTTATCGAGTAATAAGCATTTCACATACAGTAGCTCTAAACAGTAATATTGGTAACCCTTAGTCGGCAACTTCGAGTTTGATGTAATGATAAAAAGGAGCAGTCATTAAACCAGTTTGAAACGGGCATTCCAGTGTCATTAAAATCACCCTTCCGATGCATACCCACGCATACCCTGAGAGAAACCCTATTGCTTAACCCTGAGCTACCCATATTATTTGTTTCAAACTGTCCCGCCAAAGCGGAACTCGCTGCGCCACCATCCTTTTCCGCTTCACAGCTATGCTGTAGCCTTAAACATCACATACACAAATCATCCGGTTTGATAACGCTGGAGGACGTAACATTAAAAACAGCACATCATAAAAAAAAGCAAATGTCCACATGGTTTTTAGGTTCATGACAAATCATAAGAAAAGCAAGTGCATACTAGCTTTATCTTCTTGATTCAATTTTCTTAGTTCTATGCAAACTTGACGAAATTTATGATACTCATTTGTTGTCAATATCTTCAAGCATAGTGAAAAATAAATATTGCAGGTCCTTTTAACAAAATCTGTAACAGCTTAACTTCTCTTTCGAAGAAGATATGGCAAAACTTATCTGGTTTCTAATAAACTTTCTAGAAGAAACATAGCTTCAAATGTTACAAATGTATGATATACAACTGCCACACACATAAATAGAACCTCACTATTTGAAAATCAATTACAGAATCGACTTAATGCGATGGTATTGGACTTAGGATAAGCTATGTTACATTGTTGTCTGTCACATTGGTGTGTAACAGTATTTCTTCGTTATAAGCACATTCTTTCCCATCTCATGTCAGTTTTTGCAGCTATCAGTTTCTTTAGGTCATCAATTGTATCATCTGAATTTTAAAGCGGGCTTTCTTTCCTCGTCACAAATATGTGCGATGTATATAAAGAGTTCATAAATATTACTCAGAAATATCATATAAATTAATGAAATTGCGATAAATATATAATTTGATTTTGCAAACTGCAGGTTACCTCCAGCATATCAATAAATCCTTACTTCCTTAATAGTTTCCCTTAATTACATAAAATTCCTCACTCCTGCATGTCCACTCATCACTCTCACGATTACAGAATATCTCTTTCTGAAGATTATTGATTTTCTTCCCCTAGCAACCGTTAGTCTTTATATATATATAAAGTATATATAAAGTATAAAGTATATATATACTGTCATTACATGGCCAACTAATATTCAGATCAGAAAACAAAACTCATTTTCAGTCCAAACAAAAGCTACTGTTACAGGTGATAGCTTTGAAACATTAATCTCAACAAAGATAATATTAGTTTTTCATAGTTCCGGAAAATGATTATGTATAGGATTACATTAAACAATTTAAGATATAAGTTCTAATTTTAAAAGTGGTATGTGGTAGGAAAAACTGATAACAGTTTTGGAAGAAACACATCAGATTCAGTACACATATTTTGGAGGAAAATACAAAATCGTACATACCATTGCAATCGATCAAATTCTAAACTAGAAGCAAACGGTAAATGCACGAATTTGGCAAATTCTTTATGCTCTTTTATGAGTTATTTTGCTCTTTTATTACTCGCGCTCGTCATCACTCTACACCAAATTTTCCTCGTGCTGTCAATTTTTAATTAACTAATTCGTATATAAAGCACGATTTTTCCCATAGTGACCTTTAAATTCTAAGATAGTATTTTAAGACTTCCAATTTTAGAGACTAACTCTTCGGTGTATTTGTACCTCCTGATTCATGAGCTAATTAATAATTTGTTGATCAGTTCACGAACTCCTAATTAGCATAGCTAAAACTAAACTTACAAGTAATTGATTCTCTCTAACTCTTCAACTGTCTATCTAATATCTCTATCTTGATCTGATTTTAACATACGGATATTATTTACTTCAGCACATATATATACTTATTAATTCCGGGAATAATTGTATTACGTCAAACGTGTAGGAATATAGGAAAGAAGTCCATTAAGTATAGTTAGTATATGACGTCACGTACGTACCCAAGCATCAAGATCAGTGAAATATTCTAAATCAGAAACCAACATACGAAATTAAATCTACAAACAAAGCAGATAATTACCTTAAAATTCAGAAGTTTTTGGGACATTTCGAAATATTGCTCCAATATTTTGTGGCTCCGATCACCCAGTGTTAGATATTGCCCCATATAATATACGAATACCTTGAGGAAAGTACAATTATAATCATGTTGCATCAAAGAAATTTACGCAAAATCGTGAAAGGAAGCACACTGTAATAATCCTATGTATTTCAGGTGTAACGTGATCTAATGGAATTAAGTATATAATGTCGAACCCCTCAAGTAAAGTAAACCGAACAGAAATTTAAGATGTATTAGAATGGTGCACGTCACCAGAAACATGTATACTGTGGAACTCAAAATAAATTCAACATTAATAACTTACGTGTGACTTAGAAATTCATTTATTAAATTTAAATAGCAAGTGGTTGCGCCCTGACTGAGCGGTTATATTTTTTTACACTCACCGGGGTTTCATCTAATTATAATAATTAAGATATTACACCGTGCCAAAATATTAGACTTCAATATTTCACCTTAAGAACCTAAATGGAAGTCTTTTAAACATAAAATAAGTGGAAGAAATTCCTCTTGCGTTTCCATTTCTACAGCGTGTTATAAACTTAATATTCTGGTGAATGACAAGTTTAGAATTTTCCAAGGATTCCTCTAAGATTTTCTAAAAGCTTTCGGAAGTTGAAAACATAAGAGGTTTTAAATCAATATTGTTAACTTACTTGCTTTTTCATTACTTTTTGTTTTCTTCTTGTCAGTGATATAAAATAATGTAGTAATATTATATAGGTCATGCAGTTTTCTGGTTTTAATTTCCAAGCCACTTACTAACAGGTCTGTTCTTGGCTTCTGTCCGAGATGCTCTTTTATTAAAATTCTCTGCAAGAACATGATAGACTTTGCACAGCAAGCTAGTTCTTGCCCTCAGGAAAGCCAAAAGAAGTCGATTCAAGTGGGGAGAGAATGAATTTCAAAGGTTTGCATCCGAAGGGGAGAAGGAAAAGCGACGCTTTTGTCAATATACACAAAAGAGCGTACACGAAGAGTTAAATCAGAACTTAAAAGTTGAATTTCTTGAGCCAAACGAAATTTGCCCCTTTCTCAAAGTGGCTTCCAGTGGTAGAGCATCGAACTACCCTTCATCTCCCCTTTCTTTCCCACAACGTTCAATTTGGAGCGACCAGTAACGGGCGGATGGACGGATACAGTGTCATCAGTTGCATCGGTGTTCTTGTTTTGCGTGCACCTCGACATTTCAGTGGAAAACAAGGGGAAGTTTTAGGTGTAAGAATGGCACAGTATGGGAAGGTTGTTTGGGGTGGCGAATGCTAGCAGTTTTATCGTACCGACGTCCTTCGTTTCTACACGTTTCTCTTTTAATTTAACCAGCAGCCGTTGCCGCGACAACGCCGCTCGGGAAATGAGGGGCAGTGCAAATGAACTTCCGCTTCGGACCACTTCCACAGGATCAAAGTAATTGCTGCTTCTCTCCCTTTTCTTTAAGATGTCTTTCTGTGCCTAGCAACATGCTATTTCTTCTGATTCGTGAGAGACTTTGGGTTGCTTTTACATCAAGGCTTACAGTCAACGATTTAACCCTTTAACATTTTATCATCACCGTATCACATTAAAAATTAAAGTTTTAAAATAAAGTTTTAAAATACACTAAATAAAGCAATTTTTAATTTTCTTCTTGCATAATTATTTTTAAATAAACACATAAATGGATTGCCATCATATTAGTTATGCCCTTCCCAATCCTTAAGGTATAGGACATTTGGTTGCAGACTCTAATGAACCAGCGTCCCAAAGCTACTGATAGAGCAAGTAGGAAATTATAATCATGATGACATAAACCCGAGGGATACGAAATACATAAAGCATCTGGTGAAAGTTTATTATTTCGAACTGGCACAGCGAATTTCGCCTTTGAATGGATGACCTTAATTATTGATAATTAAACTATCTTTTTTTCGAATAGGTAAGAATTTTCTATAACGTGACATGGGTATAAAACGATTTATAAATTATAAAAACAGCGAGATATATTGCAAACTGATCTGAAAAAGAGGAATACAGAAATTTCCGAACACCGTTTGATACTTAACTGATATTTACAAGTTAACGCGACCCTTTTCACATGACATTTTGTTCCACGAAAAGAGCCTGAAACGCATTTTTCTTTATTGGTTTTAATTTTTTCAAAGGCAAGCAAATATCGGGTCCCATATTTCAACACATAAAATTTTATGAATGATGTTTCCAATTTGCTGTACTTAATTCTATTACTGATAACATCCTGCTCTTCTTATCTTTCGGTCTCAGAGGCTTTGAAAAATTCCAAGAAATATGCGGGAAACAGCGGGCGATATCAGATTCAGTGGAAACAAATTAGGGTTTTGTATCGCCTTTGTTAATGAACTCTGCTCTTCTGTGAACCAGTAAAAATGCTTTTATAGAGGCAGAGTCAGAGCGAAGTCATGTTATAAGCAAATGACCATCAGGAAAAGAATGGCAGTATTTATGTCAAGGGTTTCTTATGTAGCAGAAATAGAGAGTAAATTAACTACTTTAAATCATACTTGGTTTCAGAGTATTCAGATAATAGCAACACTGCTAATAATGATGATGATGATGATGATGATGATGTATTATATTGTTAAATAAGGACATAGTTATGAAACTAGGAACCGAAAAAAATCCTTAAATAAAAATTTGTTATTCTTGTGGAAATAAATATTGCGGCACAGTGGCTATAGCCGAAGTTTTGGGAGACCTGCACCACTTAGTTAAACAGGTAAAAAGAAATACACTCTACATGCACACTGGAAGCACAATCGTCGTACAGCGTTCTGGAAGTTTCTCCTTCTGGAAATTTCTAGAGATCTAACCACCTGTTATCTAAATGGGGCGTGACACAACTCAGTGCGCAAGCTTCTGATGTAACAAAGATACCCCTTCCCAGGCGATTTTATGGGCGCTGCAATTGTAAAGGATTAGATGTATCTTGTGTCTCCGGAGTAGAGCCCACGTCGTGTGATTTAGTTTCATCACTCAGTTACGAGGAAAATGAAGTGGTGTTGAAAACTATGCGAAGTGACAAAAAATGAAGGTTTCACTTTATGAAGTGATAATTCAAAAAGGGTACCCAAGAGTGAAAATTTGAACTGTATCAAGCTACTAACAGTGGGAACTTGGTGGTTAACAGTTAATAACGGGACAAATAAAGATATTTTTGTGACTTTTATTAACTCAAAGTACTTAAGCAGCCAGAGAACGTATAGTCCAATATCAGTATTACGTTAAGGGTATTTGTAGAACCATATAAGAAAACGGTCAATAGAGTAGCTAGAATTATGCAAGAGATAAGGTAGAAAGTTGACGAGTAAACAGCGCAAACAGAGTTCACTACCAGCTTATATTGTTTCTGTACTCTATACTTTTTATCTTTTTAAATATACACTTATTCTACATGTTTTGTAGAGTTACTTTCATATTTCGAATGACATTATAGATAAGAGTTTGAGACACTTATTTAAATATGGTTGCCCTCAAGAAATTTATGTTAAAGTGAGTATTTCAATTATGTGTTAAAATTGTAACGCTTCAAAATATATAATTGATTATCGTTCAAAGAAAATAAAGTACTGTAGAATACATTGACATGTTGGCATTAACTACCAGCAGTTATTAGAGACTTCTGAGCATCCTTGTGGCCATTCAGCCTGCGAAATTTTAGCCTCTCTTCTTACGCGATGCTAGACGCAATAGACCTGTATGGAGGCTGTAGTGCCAGATGTATTCCGTTTCGCTGTCTTCCCTTTATACTCTTTTGTCTCTTTATTATCAGAAAATATAAAATATATCAGTATAATTAAAGGGCCTTGATCACAAATAATTTCCTATAAACGTGCTGTGAAGATGGCTATACTAAGATAAAACACTGTAAAGAGGGATAACAAAAGAATATAACCAATGGCTTTTATTCCATTAAATAATTCTGTTTCATCATTTGAATCAAAAGTTACTACAGAATCGAGATTTTGAGAGGCTTTGTCCTTAGTCCGGCAAGTTGGATAATTCCATCGATATTGATATGTAATTCACATGTAGGCGTTTAATGGTTAGTCCTCAATCCTTCTGAGAACTTCAAATAAAAATACTTTTCAGCAAAGGGTCACTTTATTAGCATCCGATGGATGAAACGTGTTTTGTTCACCGCTTTTTGAACCTGTGTAACAGGGAGCAGCATCGTTAAGCCTTGCTGAAAGCTACACAGATTACAATCCCCTGTGAATAGTTTGCATGTTGGCTCTGTTCAGTATATAAGGCTACGGGTGACCGCTTCTACCTGCGTCCTATCCCATTCCTTTACCGACGCTTGACTGCGTTTTTCCCTTTATTCTTACTCACTTTTCGTTCCCTGTAGTTACGTGTACCCGTGCTTTAACACTGCATGAAAAAATCTTGTGACAATGTGAACATTCACGAGGTTACAATAAAGTGATTCTCCGAATATGGAGTATAGGGTTGACAGCCAATAGGGATACTCCGCGCACATATATCTATTTTGTCCTAACCTCCAGGACATAGGTTGGGAACTGGCACTCATTGAGTGCATTATAGCCACCTCTCAATTCTATTATGGCTTACACTGATTTCTCTCCTTTTTACCTTAAAGGTGAGATGTGGACATACCAATGGTGTGTCTTAATTTAGAGCTAGGGGTGTAGTGAAAGGTAAGAAGAAAAATTCTTTCTGTAACGAATTGAAATTGTAATTTTCCTGCATTCAACAAAATGAAAAGTTTGACTGTTTGCTATAATGTAGCTGTTCATTTTATTGTACATTTTAGCAACATATATCGCCTCAATACAAAGGAAGTCAAAAGCTATGGAAATAAGTATCATGCTTTTGTTTCAAGTATTGTATACTTAACTACTGGGGATGAACTATTGGTGAAAGTTTAGCTGAGTATCAGTTTTGTGACTTCGTGGGTTCGTAGAATTAAAATTCCAATTTGCCGAAATTCAAAATGTTATTTATATGCGTAGAAATAAACTTCGTAGGAGCAGAATTACATCACAATCAACAACAGCGTTCTGATTACACCTGTTTACATCAGCTCTCGTTATAACACTTCACAGCTGTTTACTCTCTTGTTTAGGACTGTTCACAACCCACTCTTGGCGAGTCATCGCCTTCTTAAATACCTCATTGATAAATTCGAGAGAGTTCTGTAACAATCACTAGATTTTTCTGGAATAAACAAGACATCGAAAGTTCTATTTAAAAATCAAGACGTCACCAGAATGTTCCAATTAACTCACTTATCTGTGTCGGTAAGTCTTATCTCAGTGATACACTATTCGACTGTTATCTTTATCAGCAGGCTCTTTGTGTACACAAGCCGCACTTATCTCTCGGCACCGAACTTTCTGTGCTTTTCGCCGCGATAGTATTCATATTTGTGTACCTCTGCATCTTGGTTGCCTCATCAATTAAGTTGTCATAGAAACATAAACATTCCGTTGGATTCTAACGTGCACTTGTAATATGCAAAACTCTTATTTGGAGAAGGATGGTTATATTAATCGCACTAGATGTTGCTAATTAGACCTTCTTTATTAAACTAAAACATGAACATACTGTCACCCGAACGTCGGGACTTCCTGTGGAGGCGGCCGGCGGTGCGGCCGGACGGGAGGCATTCGCTCACGCCCACCCATTTGTCTTATAGCGGTAACGAGGGGCGGCTGGAGAAGCATCACTGTGCCGTCTCTTTCCCCTCCCACTGAGTTCTCGAACATACAGGATATTTCATCTAATCCGGAACCCTCTAGATTGACCAGTTGGTCCTATATAAGCAACGCGTCGGGCTGGAGGAAAGTTGAGTTCTTGTCGAGCAGCCGTAATGAGCACCCCGTGAGGGAACGGACTATGTACGTGCATCGGAGTAGTGTACGTAACTGCGTGCAGTTCACCTGTGACAGACGAACTGGTGAATTGTAATTGTGTGCATTACGTAATTCTGTGTAATCGGCAAGTGTTCCGATTGTAATTCGGTGGAAATAAAGAACATTTTTGAGTGGTGCAATTGGCCTTTTAATTCCACGAACCCGCAAGGTCACAATATCAACCGTTTGTGTATATATGGATGGAAGTGCAGCCACCGTACAATAATCTCGTGCTCAATCATAATCGTAATCCGGTGGTAACGATGTTAGCCCTCGACAAAAATTATTCCTTAAATGACCATTCTCTATTAAGTTATATATTGTGACTTTGTGGGATCGTAGAATTAAAAGTCCAAGTTGCAGAGATTCAAAATGTTCATCCTTTTCGTATAAATACACTTTGGTCAACCGTTACAGTAGCAGAATTACGTAACATACACCAATGCAATGCTCAAAGTCGTTGACCAGAAACAAAAGAGTTCACTTTCAAAACACCGATGTACGCGGACGATTCTCAGCTTCCAGTTCGACTCTGTTTATAACTCTCGTTACGACTCCCCGATAAACTAGCTACGGATTCTTTTTATACACGACCATTCATGATTCTAGACGGTCGTAGAAGATGTCAAGATGTCACTAGAACTTTCTGTTTATCTTTATCTGTTTCGGCAAAACTTTTGTCTCCGCACTGCTTTATCTGTCCCTTATCCCCACGCTACACTATCTGCCCCTTTGTGAGTGCCAGCCGCGCTTATCGAAACAATGAGCTCGCGCCATATTTTTCAAAATTATTGAATTTACGCATGGATAGTTACTCTTATACACAATTGTAAAATTAATAGTTCCTTTTGAACTGCTGTAACCAATTTAGTAAAAACTGATAGATTTAATAGCTTTATTGTTTTGATCTGTGTTATAAAATATTGCCCAAAAGCATTATATATAGTAAAATTCTTCTCTGTTGCACTCAAATGACTTTCTGAACTTTTGTAGAAATTATTTTAGCAAAAACGTATTTTAATAACTAAACCCGCACCGCAAAGTCTACCGCCCGAACTCTGCGTCTCACCACTGACGTCATGATAGGGGTACACTAGTGGAGGGTGGAATGTGGTCTGAGCTTCGGCCCCCACCGCCGCTGTAACAATCATCGCAATAAGTGGCGTTAATTCTCATTCAAATAGCTCTTCAGTTGGTCTCTCCAGGTCAACTAACGAGCAGAGGGTAACTTTGACTCAGGTCTGCCAATGTCAATCGTAGAGACGTCGGGAACCAAACCAGGGTCTCCCACTTGGTAATGAGCTGTACTTGCAGCTTTGTCTATTTATTATTTTGACTGTTATTCTTATAAATGCTTATTCCTCTATGTACGTCACCTTAACCCAGAAAGAATTTGTGGAAATTATTTTATTACATATCTCTTTGTACATGAGATGGGAACATTCAAAGGGCTGGCCCCGTAACTCGTTTGGCAGAGAACCTGCCTGCCGTGCTAGGAGTCCCAGTTTCGATTCCCGGCTGTTGGTGGGAATTTTTTTCTAACCAAGATGATTCCCCATCTTATCCAGAGTCTGGAAGTATGAATGAGAGTGTGAATGTGTGCGTGATCTAATGATTAAAACCCAACGATTACGAGTTAACATCATCTGATGTTCCAAAGGAGAACGGCAGACGATATGACTATTGGAGTTAACGGCGAGGTATAAATGGAAAAGGAGACATCCTAATGGAGTGTGCTTAAGCGATAGTCATACCTTTTATGACCTGGTCACTATGTGATGGCTATGCACTTTAGGTGACATATTTGAAGATTTAAAATCAATCACAACAATATGCACCAACTGTTTTCTATTCATAAAAATAAAATTATATTACACTATTTCATACTTAATATGACAAAGTCTATATTTCTGTCTACCTAATATATATATATATATATATATATATATATATATATATATATATATATATCTATTACGGTATACAAGTTGTGGAAAAATCATTCAGAATGAAACGGACTAAATATATTCTTGCCTGAAAATTCAAAACAAAGTTTTAATTAGTGTATTATTTAAATCTACTTCCTCCAACGTTAAGTTATATCGACCATGAATGAAATGGGTGAAATGAAGCTCAGATGAGCCTAGGGTCCATAGAGCTTAGCGATACTCTACATTTAGTTTTCAGAATGTAGGAAAATCCCGGAACAAACTTATCCAGATAACTCATCTGACCGACATTCGAACTCGGGTACCGTTGAACGTGAGGCAGACATGCTACCACCTACGCTACACATGAGGGCTCTAATTAATATCAAGATAAGTTAAACATATGGTAATTTAATGTAAACCATATGGATGTTTTCGTGTCAATCAAAATTTAAAAATGCTTATCATGTAGTGGATATTTTAAGAGAGAATGGGTGCTCTCCTTTTCTCCCTTCTTCCATACTCTCTTCTTCCATCATTCATTCCCTTCTTGTTTGTTTTATTTCCCTTGCCCTTTTAATAGACATTACTGTCGCAGTCTTGAAGAACGCTGAATCTAAATGGAGAGTATAGTATTTAGAGTACTTTCTTTCTTATGCTGTTTAAAATAAGACATATATGTGTGCGTTTGTGTGTGCGCGTGCGCCCACACACACACACACACACTCACACACACACTCACACACACACACACACACACACACACACACACACACACACACACACACACACACTTATTTACATGGTCCGGCGTTCTTATCAAAGTGCCTTTTTGGGGTTCAGAGTCTAAAAGCTTACATTTCCGATATTTTAGTTTGAGAATTGTAAATGGACAGTAATACTTCTTACAGAGATAAGCAATGGAAGTTGTAATACGTGGCTCCACTCACATATCCAGTATTTGAGTAGGACCTGCAGAGACATAACAATGTGTACTTACATGTTTCTGTTTAATATACCGATGGAACTGTTTGGCTTAGCTTGCAATGAAACGTATAATTTGCCTTTAGTTCACATTCTTCTTTATGAAACATTCTGTATGTGAACTGAATATCGAAGATAAACGCATAATAATGAGTAGCGAGCGAAGAAATCAAGGGAGCTACATTACCTTTCTTGAAATATTTAGACGCTATCGGCTACCTACGCAGTTCTGTGTTCCCTGCAGCACTATTGAATATTTCACAAGTGAAAGCATACCGGTTCACTTTTACAGTCGCTTTAAAACGGTGAGCTAAATTCCAGCAGAAAATCCGGGTAATCGCTAACACACAGAAACCCTTGTTCTTTTTATTGATTTATAGTGTTATCTGTTGTTTACACGGACATTAATAAATGTGACATGCAAATAAAGTAATACAGGAATTATTTACTTTGAAGATTAATAACACTAGTCAACAAATTTCAACATTTTCTCTCCCACACGAACAAAATTAGGTCACGTTAACTAAATCGAAACTTCTAAATACGAAAATGACAGTAAAACTTACGTAACACGTAACGTTTTTGTGTGATAGAGTTGAGGCAGATTCTCCCAAAAATGACAATATTTTCCTTTATCAGTATGTGATTCCAATAACGTGAACATTCATTGAAAATTATTCATCCTGTGCATCAAATGCTTTAGTTTCACATAGTAGATAACACAAAGTAAATTAAACCAACACCTCAGCCACAACTGGCCTACATTTTTATTTTCCTTGAAAGTAAAATTATTAGCTTTTTATTTAATATTTATAACCACTGACACATGTAGATATAATAATGTTAATGTCAGAGGCTCTACTCCCATTGGTCCTGGACCCATAGGAACAAGGACCCGGGCCTCCTTCGTTCAGGGAGTTACCGAACTGTCCCAAAAGCGCGCCCGGCGCCTCCGTGGGACTTTCCATAGGGCAAGACCTAGAGACTAAAAAGCCCCCAACCCTGTGGACTCTGGTCTTGTGGACTCAAGGCGAGATGGAAGTGGATATGCCACTTACGCGCGCCAACTCCAAAATGGGAAGGCTACCGATATGACCTCGGTGGGGCCGCCTGGTGATCTAGCACACATTCTACTAGCTATGCTGGCTAGTACGAGGGAATATTAATGGCTTCCCTCAACCCCGTCCGGAGACGTACCCGATTCCCACGGGTATCGGGAACCACTGTCCTCTCGAGACCATCCCAATCCGAACAACTCCCTATCAGTGGGAGGGCTGGAATGTTCGGCCCGAGGTTCCTCTAGTAGTTGTTTTTTAACACCTATGACTTAATTCTCTCCTTTTGTAGTGTGTGTCGCCTTCTCTAATTAAAAACCAGCAATTGTCGCGCAACATACTGGGATCCCATCTCCATCTTCTAAATATCCCAATGGAAATTTTCACCGTGTTCGTCACTCACAGCTCCCAAGTTTTCGGTGAAAAATTCCAAATCTGAATGGAGAAAGTGAATTTTCAAGGACATCTCACATCCTAAATTTTGCTAATTGTCCAGGAGCTCTTGAACTACCTGTTTATACCCTATTGTTTCCAAGGAATTCTTTCACCACTTCCTGAAAGGCTTTCCATGCAGCTAGTTCCTTAGCACTTAACCATTTTCCGAAGTTTTCATCTTTCAAATTTCTCCTAATTTGGAGGCCAACGAATATTCCCTCTTTTACTTTAGCACCGCTAACTTTAGAAAGCTGTCTGCTGAGGTAAGCAGAGGCTTCTCCATTTTTTTACATACACAAACACACACACACACACACACATACACACACACACACAAACACACACACACACAACACATCAAAAGGACAAGAGACAAAACAATATTTTCCCACAGTAGCAACACAATTAGAACGAAGACTTGAAATATCAACAAACCTCACTACCATTTTAACAGGACGTGGAAGGCTTAAAGCCTATTACAAGAGATTCAACATAATCGATGATGCTACATGCACGTGCAACAAAGGAGACGAAACCACAGATCACATCCTGTATGACTGCATCAAATGGAAGGACCAAAGGGAAAAACTAAGGATGCAAATAAATAAGAAAAGAGGGAAGTGGCTAGTACATAAACCAGCACTTGTAGGACAATATCTAAGGGAGTTTAGTGAATATGTCAACACAATCAATCTAGAAAGTGCTGAATAACTAAATAAGTAAATTAACTCCAAAAGAGTACAGTGACTCTGTGAACATAATCTGAAAACACAATAATTTCAATAACTCTGTTAATATGAACAATCAATCTGGAAGCAAAGCAAACCAGAACATGTAATATTACAAATATATATAAGTACTATCAAATATTTCTTGGCTTTCCGGCTTGTTGCTCAATCACCTTCAGAGAAAGACAAGCAAATAATTTTACTGTCGAAATAGCAGTAGTTAGTGACATACCCATATGTACTGCATTACATGCAGATTTGGACCATTTACTTCTCTGGCTGTTAGTTCAACATAATCACATTATGCTGCGAGGGAATTAATATGCCATCAGCCCTCCTCGGTAGCGTAGATGGTAGCTTGCCTGCCTCACGTTCAAGAGGTCCCGAGTTCGAATCTCTGTTAGGGTGAGTTAACTTGGATAAGGATTTTCCAGGGTTTTCCCTTATCCTAAATGAAAGGAATATCAGGTAACTCTAAGCTCCATGGACGATGGACACATTTGAGCATCATTTCACACATTTTATTCATCGTTCGATATGACTTAAAAAGTTAAAGGGCGTAAATTACAAAAAAAGGTCATCAACAAGGAAATTCTGTGTTGAGTAAAAGTAATAAGCTGTAGGTCAGAGTAACTAAGGCAACTAGGCTCTCCTAATTAGAGTTAAGTAGTTTCAGGAAATATAGTTTTACAAAGAGAATTACGTATGGTAGTTTCGAATATTAGATATTAATTCTTAGTGATTAGCAAAGTATAAGCAAAAGTTTGGCAAAGTTTAATGTAAGAAGCGGAACTTAATTTGCCATAAGAACGCGTGTTTTAACTGATGTATCTTCCGCGGTATTACAGTCATATATTCAACATAAAAATAATTTCATTGATTATTATTTATCACAATACGTAGCGTGTAAGACCACGCTCATGTGATGACACACTTGGCGGCAGCAGTGAAAGGGATTCGGCGATTAGAATTTCAGCAATAAACAGAAATTTACGCTTTTTCTGTTATTAAAGAGACAGTTATTTTAACCTCTACATTTACTAGCAGAGGTAATATTTAATAGTTGCAGTTTCTAACGTCAATATTTAAAAACAGTTTAACTATGCATCACGAACAATCGTCAACTGTTTTCAAATAATTCATTTATTAGCTTCCACTATATATTTTATTCAATTTGACCAGTTTTTATTCCCAAGCACCCACGCATTTTCTGAGAAAAAATTCTACAGTTGACCACAGTAGCAACCGACAGCAGATTCAACAAAGACAGAAATATTGGGGGACGATATTAAAAGTGTCGCACACTAGAAAACAGGTTATTAAACTCTACAATTTCTCATGTTATTATTTAGTGCTTCCTTAAATTTTACTGTTTAACCTCGTACTGTGAATGACACGTTTCGGTTTACTCTTGTCTCATTATAGGGTTTCCGTGTTTCGTGTTTCAAAGGTTAATTAAGTTGCATAACGTAAAATATAAAGGGTCAAATAACCGAGGCCTTCAATTTTAAATAAGTAACTCTGCCAGCAAACTCTAAATTCTCGGAAACCAAAATTATAATACCACACTTCCCTCATAATTTTTAGGGACGTAACCGATTCTGAAACAGAAAGTGTAGAATGTCATTAATTATACATGGTTTGAGAACTTCCACATTATGCTATATTAATTTCATGCCTACTTCAGTCACGCTATTTCTTCTCGAACTGAGGGCAGCGTTGTCCCAAAATCATATATTACGGACCTAACCATTAGAATCAACTATCTATTTATTATTTACGTCCCGTATTTTGCAGCACGCGAACGGTCAGAGTAGAAACTTTTAAAAATATGGGCTATCTAAAATTACAGATCATAACTGACCGCATTAAAAACAGAAAGGAAAGTTTACCTTTCTCTTAGGTTACATAAGCTGACATGCTCCGCATTTAACCGAAAAATCTCAAACGGTGTTTCGTTTCGTAAGAATTATGCTTTTGATGTTCTGATGTCCTGTCAATTAAGGCCTGGCCTCTCTCTCTCCCTCTCTGTTTCTCTCTGTGTGTACAGCCCCTCCCGCATACAAAAGAAAACTAAAAGCCAAATAAATACTAAAGTTTATTTATCACCCAACGATACAGAGGTAATAAGTTCACCCATTTCAATTCCCCAGATATTCTCCTATATTGTGTCCTTATTTTGATTAGGATAATTTATACTTGAGCATCCAATATGAAAATAAAACTATTTGTAGCTTTCTGTAAAGTTTTCGAGGTGTGTGCATTTTTGTTGTATTTCGTAGATATTCAGCTAGATGGATCCACATCACTTACACGAAATTTTCGCAAAAGTAAAGGCAAATGAAAGCGGGCCATACTCCAGCTAATTCTAAGATTTCCCTCCTAACAGCGATGCCGAATGTGGTATACGTATCTCACTCGACTTAACTGAGAACATTACTTTCACTTTCTCCGTTCGGATAAATATTTGAACATATAAGAAAGGATATTATTTTCTGATCATGACCCCACAAAAATCCTGCTCTACCATCCCTAGAACGCGAGCGATGCACGTTTTATCTTCACGTGGTTATGGTTACCCAACATCGTTCCATTAAACGCAGATAAGCCTGAAAAACAACAATTCCTTCCTCATAAAACTTACCTCAAGCATAAATAAACAGTGCACCTACTGCGCGTAGTTTGAAACAGACCCAGCTAATGTTCAGTTCGTTTTCAGAGTAATGGTGTGTTATTTTGTTAAAGTGAATGGCATCCTTAATTCATGAGTCGAAATTGAGCTGTAATTTTCTTAATATTACAATGAATTATTAGTATACACATATATTTTTTCCAGTGTTTGTTATCCGAGTGCGTGAACATGTCCCTCGAAGCTAGGACAAGGAACTTTTCGATCAACAAACGTCAACTGTGATGCAGCCCCTGTCACCTAGGAAAACTGAGACGACATATAACCTGATATCAGATAGGCATTGTCACAAACGAATAAATATAAATAAATGATAGATTTATAAATATAAATAAATGATGTATACCAGAATAGACATATGCCATAATGCTAGCATATACTCTGGAGACCGCCACAAGGACAAGGCCACTCTACGAAGGTCAGTAAACTCCCTTTGCAATTCCTGTAAACAACAGCCCTACTCTATTGTCTGTTTTGTCATTAAGGAAAATTTGGCGCCTTCCAGTCCGAAACCAACCCATTGTTAAAATCCCATGCATGCTTCTGACAACAGGCTATAAGATTTTGACCATTGCGCAGAGAACATGTCGTCGCATAAATGTTTGCAACGGACCTTTAGAGAAAGCATCTCTGATGTCAGGTCCGAAACTGGAAATTATGAGCACTGATCTCAAGTGGGGATAGTTAAGAGCCCATAGAAAATTGATATTTGTTCATGTGATTTCGCAAACTCCGAGAAATACCTAGAGTGGGGGTAATTCAAAGTGATGGCGGAAAGTAGGTTTTGCTAGTAAGAACACTTCGATTCTGAGCTCTACGTGCGACGGACGCGTATTCGGCGCCGCCTAAGGAGTATACTTCCGCGCCATGCACAGAGACAAAGTGCAGTATATAACAATATCTCCAGTGAGAGCTAGCAAAACAAGTAATGTATAGGGAGGACGATAAATATATCCAATACGGCTACATAGTGCTACTGCCTCCGTGCTTCACATTACAATATTGACAGTGACGCTTAACTCAGCAACCACACCGACGACGACTTTACGGTGGCGAGCGTAGGAGCCTAAGGACTACAATAAACTTCGGTCTACCAGGTCCGAGTTGTCATCATTAACCCACAACCAGTCCGGACGCACCCACTCCTGAAGTACAGACGAGAGTTCTCATGCGGGAGCTACATGTCACCTCGAACCGATTACAATCTCCCTTTCCTTAACCTCCTCACGCCACCGATCATTAATTGTGAGGCGTTGAGCACAAGAGAGCTCGACGTGGTTCGCTATGGGCCGGACCGCCTCAAGTGATCTATTCTCAGAGCGGAAAATTTATATTTAACGTAAACAAGTTTTTATGAAACCTCTGCAATGTAAAATATAGGGAAACTGTAGATTTAAAAAAAAAAAAAAAAACAGCAATTAGCTTTGGAGGCTTGTGGTGCAAGTAGTGTACCCATAGTGTAACAAATTTGTAGCTCCATTCTTAGAAAAAGGGAGCGTGCCTGTATTTAATTGTGCGGGAAAGACCCTCAAGGTTGGTAAGCGAGTTACTGGATTGGAAACCGTGCTCACTTGTTCTACTGGAGTGGCGTATGTTTAATGTTTTATGGATGTTTAATGTGTTGTTTAATTACGGGAAAAACGTGTAAAACGTGCTGCTGTGTACGGAACCTCTGCCGGTACACGCACTTCGCTTGGCAACAGCGCACCACCTGAGCATTGTTGACAGGCGTTCACATGCCTTTAACTTTGGCGAGCGGTGTACGACTTTAAGCAATTTGCAACGTAAGGAAAATAAATATATGGAATTAACAATTAATAATTTTGGGCTGTATCATACAGGATGTATGGGCATAGACGCAAAAACTTGAGAAGTGATACCGTAATATTACCGCAATATCTACTTAAATATTATTTGTTTTTTCTCCTCCTCTAGCATTTCCAGAAGTGTTTTTGATCATACGTGATCTGTTCCGCACGGTCATAACTGCGAAAACAAATGAAGGTCTGTCAGTATAGACCATCCTTTTTGGTTATACTTGTTGACACCTCAATGTATAACTGTAAGAGATTAAGAAAAACAATAAATATGCAATTTTATTCCGTAGTATTTGTACTGTACAAATATTATAAATCTTCTTAAAGGAATTTATTTCTAATAGAGTATTCGTTACGACAACCATTTTAGAGATATTTCAGTTAACTATATGTTTCTCATATAGGAAGATCTAAGGCTCTTCCCTTATCTCCTATGTTTATAAAAAGAACGGAGTTTCAAATCCATCATACGATGAACCAGTCTTAAAAGATTCTGTTTTATGCCTATTGTATGCAAAAAGGAAAAATTTATAATTAAATCGTTTATGCAAATGTTTTCCTTGATTGACGTGTAGTATATAGAACAGAATTAACAATAGTTTGTAGCATAATCGGTGGAACATTGTTATATTTAAATGTAATTCATCAAATTTTTATAACCAAATTTCCTCCTCACTACTGTGTATTGGTGTGTGTGTGTGTGTGTGTGTGTGTGTGTGTGTGTGTGTTTGTGTGTGTATGTGCATACCATAACTCAAAAATCGAGAAGTAGGTTAAATAATATACTTCGTATTTAAACTTTCTATTTCGGATGCATGTTACCTGGGAAGTTCTGTTCTTTACTCTTTCTTTGTTCAGAAATTCGTGAATATTTTGAAATTATATATGTTGGGAATATTTTCCAATAAAATGATAGGAATATATTGAATTTTGACAAATGAGCTCTCCAGCCTGTTCTGAATAACTCCTTGCTACGCTTTGCTATAAGTAACACAGCTGCCGTGGCAGCATGTCGAACATTAAATTACCAAATTGGCCGACTCTCAGGGTGCTTACGAAAAATGAGAATATTTATGAAATTGAAAGTCGCCACGCAGTATGCTCTCCCAATATGAATTTGAAAACGCCTTGTCTTTTACCGAAAAATGTAAAAGTTCAAGGGTATGGAAATTCAGAGGTTATTGGTGCTAAGTCCAGCTAATGCATTGAACTTTTTAACTTTGCGGTGTAATTTCACCTTTCCAATTAAAGCTTACCCCAACTTAAACCTTCGCATTTAGCGTTTAGGATTAGAAGATAAAATAAACTCTTCTTTGAAATTAATATTATTATTAGTTTCATTGCCATGAATAGTTTGTCTAATCATAGCCATCCAAATTGTCATAGACATTAAAGAAGATTAAAAATTGTAACAAAAGGGAAGATGAATACATATGTTACCCATACTTCTTGTGATCCTCTTTTGTCGCAATCCAAGAAAGCAGTTTCTAACCATCAGGCGCAGCTTCAAATGTGCAATGTCATAGATTTTTCTCTTTTCGCATGTCATTTTCTACAGCTGACGCCAAGCAAAGAAATCCATAGGATTTAGGTGCCCACAAATCTTGGAAACTGAAAGTTATATTTCGCTCTCAAGGATGGCAAGTGTTTATGCAGCTAGCAATGCATCTTGACTTATATGATAACTGTACTGTATTTTCCCACAAAAATCAGAGAAGAAAATCGTTTTATGCGCGGATATATGTCCAGTATAATTTATAAGTAAACTTAGTGAATTTGAAAGTTAAAATTTTGTAATCATTATAATGTAATTTTTAGTTAACATTTTATACCATATTTCCATTCAGGATAGCATTTAGTACACTGTATATGCTGCTATCACTGCCAGGTATTAGGCTTTACTTTCTAATTAAAATTGGTTAATAGAGTGGCTTAGTTACTTTTACAGTGCTGTGTTCCTTTAAACAATTTATGACATGGGCATTATTTATGAAATGGTCCAGGAATGGAAACGGCCTTGTGAAACAAGTATTTAATTTATCCAACCAACAGCCTTTTATCTAAAACACATCATAATAGCACTCCCACGATGACCAAGATGAAGGACATGTCTAATGTGGAAACATGAATAACACTGGATTACTCGATTGTAATCTCTTTTAAATGACCACTGATTGCTGTAGGAAGTTAAGTTTGAAAACATCTTAGTCATTATTGTTATCTTCATTAGAGATGCTATTCTTCAAAGGAACACGGAAGTGTTTTGCGTACTGTGTAGACTTAAAAACATCTCTTAAGGTCAGAGATAATATGATGAATTCACAAGGATACCTTTTTTTTTTTTTTTTTTTTCATATTCTTAGCTCATATGTGCTTATTTCGATTCTTAGCTGAGACATAAATAATTTTACCTTCTCTACTATGTGAAGTATACGAAGCATTGCCTTGCACCAAAAAATTCGGTGCCGAGATTTCACACGAAATACGAGTTTATAGATTTATGTAGTAAAAGTAATTGTGTTCTAGAAAGAGTTCTGATTGTGTGTTTATGTAGAGTTTGAAAAAGATATGCTTAAAACATTTTTTAAACTTTTAAAACATATATATTTAATACATCTGCAGATTTTCTCATATATCTGCCATTAGTAATAAATATTATCTAATTGCTATAATCACTTTGGAATGGCAATGGAATTTCGATCTCTTTTCATGGACAAAATATAATATAACAATTACATCTCATTTCAAGGATTTTCAATTTTTTTTTACAATCTTTGTGCCTCATTATTCGCAGATTCTGAATGTGACTTCCTAATTGATATTCATTTGACTTAATGTTTTTAGGTCCAGCTCTTAGAAATAGCGCGCGCCACATTTTCTAAAAATTGTTCTTCATTTGTTTTTCATTCATTGGAGCTCAAAGTGTGTATTTTCGAGCAAATATTAATATAATTGTTTTATACTCTCTACCCACTATGTACGTAACGCAGAAAGTAATAGAAGGGAAAAAGGAAGACGAAGTACTTACTTCCCATTTGATAAATTTATAATACGGAAATTTTAAATGAATAACTGGGGATATCTCAGAAAATTGTTAACAACACAAAAGTATATTTGATATAAACTGTGGGTTGTTATGCGTAGATTACATTGTTTCTTTATTAACATTCTGCTACGTTTTAACATCTTTGTAAAAGTCACACAGAATAAGGAAAAGCTTATTTGTCTTTTATTCACGAAAATATATTATTATAATTGCAGTATTTTAGTCATAGTCTTAAATTTTTTTAAATAAAAGTGTGAAGGTATTTTGGGTGGCGATTTTCCTATGGGGGAGGGGGGTCGTAGTGCAACGATATTATAAAATGAAGAACCTAAATATCTAATTTGGATTTCACCGACTTTTCTTTTTCAAACTATGCATCACGTGCGCGCATGGTACAAAAAGAAAAACTGAGAACTTTATCTCCGTTAATTTGGCTCATAGAAATTTTAAAGTAAAAACCTACGCCTTCTATATCAGTTTCAAATGGGAATAGCAGATATTGTTTGAAGTTTGTCTTAGAGAGGACCTCAGCTAACTTAGAGGAGATGGCAACCAATAGGAGCAATGTTCCAGTTTTACGAAGCTACGCGGCATATGTCTTTGACCCACTTAACCAGCAGAAGTTGGTAAAAACTTTGGGGTAGTCGTACAGGAAATTTACTAAACTGTAGTAGTATGTAGTTACAAAACCCAGTGACAGGTGTCCATGAGTTTGGTCTGCGGTTTTGCGTGAGGCCACTAGCACAGGTCGTGACGTCATCACAAGATGAAGTTGATGCTAATACCACTCTCTCTTTACCATGTCGCTCACGTAACCGGGACGAGAGAGCAGTAAATATTATTTATGTCACACTTATATCCGCGTGATGAACACTGGGTGCCATATCTCACGCCCGTGCCTCCTCAATTTGCTCTCCCCGAGGCGTGACACACACACAAGCGCGCACATACACCAACACCAAGCAGCTTTTCCATATCGATCCTCCCTTGGAAGCAGTTAAAAGGCACATGAGCATATGTGTGCATCTGAGTGTGCAGAACAGAGAATTCCGGTAGTTTTTGTGTACGAATGTGAATGCTAACAAAAGGGAAAGTTACTACTGCCTATAAATGCAACGCAGCATATGTGGGTCTACATCAAACATGATGAATAATACATTAAATTGCATTGCCTAAACACTTTGGCACAAATAGGTTCAACGCTTAAAGCAGAAATTCAAGCAGCTTCGTCCAATAATATAAGCCGCGCCGTGGCTGTGTGTTTAGACCGCTGCGCTATCACAAAGAAGACCCAAGCTCGATCCCAGGCAACCGCAAAGTGAGATTTGTGATGGACAACACGGCACGGGCACGGGTTTTCTCCGAAATCTCCGGTTCATTTCACATGTAATCAGTTTCACCTCCTGCTGTGTCGCATGTAGTGAAAGCGGGCCTTACACTATACATTTCATTTTTCGTCCAATAAAATCTATTAGTTTACCCTTTCAGATCACGACGAGAGTCTAATATTTGACATGGCATTATCCTCATATTTCTTAATTTGTAATTAACTGATTTGAGGTATATATCCAAAATAAACAAACAATGAACGACACTTTATTCAAAACTTATTACGCTAGAGTCGGTATGCGAGGTTGACTCAGATCAGAGTCCAGTCCCTTGGTCTATAAGGTATACTGTACTTCTTTTAGAATACAAATGCACTTTCAGGAAGAAATAGCCATATATGAAACTCTTTCTCACAGCTCGTTTAAACAGAGCTAGAGAGTTCTGCATCCAAATCTAGAACTTTTCTTTGATTGGTGGGCCAATGCTGAGGTGAATTATGTAAGCGAGGAATATTAATGTCCCATCAATCCTGCGATATTTACGCACCTCATGGTTAGGGGTGACGACTGGGGGATCAGATGTTATGGCAAGGATGTGATACTTGAGAGGAAAGTAGAAGAGAGAATGCTTAGTTTTCTCACGTGATAAGTGACTGGGTTTCATTTGTAAATGTTAAAGTACAGATCCCGCCAAAGCCTTGAAGAGGCGTTCAAATGAAACATTATACCTATGACATGATTATTTGGTGAAGCTTACCTCCTGGGATGTGTCCGTGCGTGGCGAGCTGGAAATTCGGCGTGGCCTCCTGCAGTGAAGTTTCGCCATAAAATTACTCACGCGCCGCCGAAAACCACGGAAATAAGTATGAACAAATAACTCGAAGAGAGGGGGCCAACACACACTAAACTTAGGGACCTTCTACATTAGATCAGCGGAAAAGCTTCCAGAACAATCAAAGTCCCAAGACCCGCTGATTGCAAATTCTTTGCTGCTAGGTTCAATGCCTAGAACTGCTGAGTACCACATTCATTTACGGCGCCTGCCCCGAAAATTAGCAAACTAAGGATTCCCCGTCTTTTTTCCGCTATGAGGTCCTACATCTTTACGCCCAGAAGTGATAATCCAGTTTTATAAAAAAACTTATGTTGTTAAAATTCCAAATAAAACCTTAAAATAAATTTTCTTCATCTCACCAAAGCGTATGCGACAATATGATTCAAGGCCATTCAGGGATCAGACGAGTGGACGGCCAAACACTTTCTCATCCACTAATTTAGTTTCCGCAATTCCATACTTAGTAATTGAATCAGTAGATAATGCAGTAAATAATGCAACACTAGCCCGCCTCCGTAGCGTGGTGGTAGCATGTCTGCCTCACGTTTAAGAGGTCCCGAGTTCGAATCTTGGTCAAGGTGAGTTACCTGGATAAGGTTTTTTCCGGAGTTTCCCTTATCCTGCAAGACGAATGTCGGGTAACTCTAAGCTCTATGGACACTGGGCTCATTTGAGCATCATTTCACCCACTCCATTCATCGTCCGATATGACTTAACGTTAGAGGACGTAAATTACAAAACAAAACAAAACAAAAAAAAAAATGCAACACTAAACCGTAATTGGCGTTATAGCATTTCCCTGAATAAATAATACAAGATTTTGATTACTTCCTTCTTTAACAACCGTAAGTAGCTTATTCGGCATCTGCGCACTTCTAATTAATGCCGATAAACCTTCATTACTTGAAAGAAATAATAGAGTAAGTATTTTGATATAGCTTTATGTCACAAAACATAATTTGAAATGAATTATGGGTTTTAGAAGCATTAATAATTTTATAAAATTAGGTTTATAATTATAACGTGTGCTTTACCATTTCACAAATGTAAACAAGATAGCATAGACTTTACAAACTATTAACAGACAACTGTAAATGTATATTTTATTAGACATGTAAATATCTCGAGAGATTAAAAATAATGACTTATTTTGTTAAAAATGTAGTTTGCCGTGTTAGAGTTTTCTAAGAAACGTTGGCAAGGACCCTGGAAGACGTTGAACATAAGTACATATTAAATTTGTTATTTATCCGAATTCGCTTTTGAGTATATCGTGGAAGAGCAGGCAATGACAAAAATATATAGACACGAATATGTCTTAAAAGTTCTTTCCCTTTGGGTATTCAAGGTATCTCAAAGCATGTACTGTCGATGTAATCTAAATATAGACTTTTAAGGTGGAGTGCAGTACTTCGCCTGCCTACTGCAAGTAAATACTGGAGAAATTGAAGTTTAAGAAACACTGGTCGAAAGCATGCGATAACAACTTACTACTAATAATTTCTACTGTAAATTCGCTTAAATGCTATAAATTTTTGTGGCAGTTATCTCTTAAAATAATATATAGACCGGCAACAACTATAATTTGCTGATATTCCGTAGTATATTTAGAATGAAAGCAAGATGTTAACTAGAAAGTTTCACCCTAAAATTATAGGACGTTCGTGATACAAATAAAATATAGCACATCCCTTATATTTAATTTTCACTCCTGTAAACTTTCGGCGTTAAAATTTTTGCTAGAATTTTGTTCGCATGAAATTGCCCACTTTCCTTGATATTTGAAGGGTATAATTTTGCACCGGCGCAGTAATTTATTGGATTAAAGCTTCTAAGCAGCAAGAAAGTGGGAGAGGCAATCTAGTAATGTATGGGGTTTGCAGCGGGGTATGAATTAATATGATTACCCGCCTTCAGGGAACCTGGAGCATAAGAAAGAAAGCTGAAGGAAAGCAGTTTCATCCCTTATACTTTAGTACCTGTCTTGTGGCTGCAGTAGCCCTTAACTTTCCCTTTATGCGAGAGAGGAGAGTTTATATAATACTGCTCTACAACTACGAAGAGGTAAACGAAAAGAGAGCAATATATGTACTTATATGCAACATTGTACATACTAAACCTTTATATAAGCTAGATTTAATAACGCGTGCCACTTTTCAGCTATTTCTTTTTTCACGAAATGATTAGTATTAGCGGAATATGCATTACATCTGTTTACCTCCTTCAGCAAAGTATTATTTTCTTAATGTAACGTCAAACTGTGAATGAGTTTTCCCTTTAAAACGTTTGTTCACGTTCTAGAGTTGATTATCAATCTCTGGAAGCATTATTATGTTCTTCAAATGGAATGATGTTTGTCCTTGAGCGCTACTAGAAGAGCAACCAATCGTCCTGCGGTGTTGTCGTACTGCATTCCCCTTAAGTAGCTGTGAGGAGCTCCAGTCTGATTAATCTCTAACAAATACTATACGCCCTAAGACAAAAATTCAGATTAAAAAAAAAAAAAAATGATCACGAGGAAGGTAGAGAGAAATGTATCTAACATAAGTGCCAAAATCCCATATTTTTAGCTCAAATAGTTTTTCTAATACAAATAAATAAGTCATTACAATATAACATTGCATCACGATGTAAGCACTGTAATGCGTGTACGTATATTTGAAACTACTCAGAACTGAAACGTAAACGTTTGACATTACGTGATGAAAGAATTACTTTGAATAAGCCAAGGTGATTGTTAAATTCGAGCGAGAACAAGCAATACACTTCCTGCTGGCTTGAGTGGTGCATCGGCAAAACGTGACTTGTCATACTAAATGTTTGTTCATGAATCGTACGTAATCTCTATTTACTCTATAGAGTTGAAAGCAGTATTATTCAGTTGTTCTTCCGTGTAAAAACCAGGGAAAGTGTATCAGCTGGATCAGCTTGCAATTGAAATGAGACACGAGATATTATAAACTATCTTCTTCCTTACCACTGCAATAAAATCCAATTGAGTTAATGTGGGTTCAAAGAATGTTGCAAATAGAAATATTACTTTTAAACTGACTGACGCTGAACGACTTTTTCACCAAGAAATTGACAAGGTTGCACATGACTGGGAAAACTGATGAGACATGCAGATAAACTACAAGAACATGCTTTTGGAAAGAAACAGCACGTGACGCGATTTTGGAGTCTATCATCATAAACTTGCAACACTCAGATGATGAAGACAATGAGGTATTATCTCTTAACGTGACATTCATAGGTACATGAATGAGCTTCTGGCAATTACGTTGGATTAGAAAAATAGGTAATTCTTAAACTATAATTATTTTTAAACTATATATTTAAAACATGTGCTTAATATACAAATATCCATGTTGCAATTGCGATTTGAAAACAGCATCATTATTAAGCTAATTCTCCTTCTCCTTCTCCTCCGCCTTCTCCTTCTCCTTCTTCGTCTTGGTCCTCGTCTTAGTCTTCTTCTTCTTCTTCGTCTTCGTGGTTTGGGCTCCAGCCCTTTCCGACTTCAATTTGTTGGTATCATCGTTTCTTGGATCTTCCTGGTTTCTTCTACCTTGTGGTTTATAATTTATAGTTATTTTAAGTATCCTATTGTTCGGCATTCTGTCTGAGTGCAACTCCCAATTTTCTTTGGGTTTCTTAATGATATGATTTAGCTCCTCTACTATTAATTTTTCACGAATACTTACATTTGTGTATCTAATTTTGTATATCCTGCTATGTATCTCAAACACATTTCTGCTGCATGTATTTTTTGCAGGTTTTAGTTTGTATTAATCCATATTTCAGGAGCATATGTAACTACAGGTATTGTAACGAACTTATTTTAATTATCGATATTGTTCTAGCCTCGTTTCTTAACGACCGTCTTAACATTTCACTTAAATAGTCATTTTCTTTGGTCTTCCATATATCATCGATATATGATGTCTTGCACCCAAGAAAAGTAAATGTTGAACATTGTTCCATAATTTTATTTCGCAGCACTGTCCTGAAATGAATGGATATATACCTTTAAACGTCATTACTTTTTTTTCTCTATGGATATATTCATATTCAAATTCTGTACAATATACATATATGTCATCTTTTGCAGTTCATATTCAGTTTTGACAGAAAAATCTGATGTCTGTAACTAAAACAGCTTTTACAATTGTGCTCTCTAATCTGATTGCCCCTGTAGTCCTGTTTATCCATAATCTTTTTACTTCGTCCATGTAAATATTAAAAGTTACCTTGATTAAGAGCAAACTTGTCTTAGCTCCACATGTAATTGAATCTGGCTCTCGCTGGTCTATTTTAATCTTTGTTCCTTTTTACGCGTTTTTGTATTACCTGTATTAAGTGCCACGGTATCCCTTTCTTCTCTAGGATATTCCATGGTATTCCTGTAACTGTTAACCTTATTGGTGATTTAAATCTCCAAACTCGTTGAACTTCAAGCCTTTACTTTCTAATAACATCGAGGAGTAAATGCACTGCAAGTTTGTTTATGAGCGTATGCATCCTTTTCTTTTTGAACCACTAAAACAATTGAATGACTGTCTCATTTCGTTGTTGATACTGTTTCAATGAGTATAAGACACTAACTGATTCTGAAATAATGGCTTACATGTTACTCAACTTTGTAGATAACTTTTAAACAGATAACTTACCCCTATACTTTTGTAAAGAAATCCCATGCAAACTGCACCATAAGAATGAATATTTCATATACAGAAACCCAAATAACTTTGTTTTTCGTATTCTCTGTGATCTGCTGATATACTATCATCTCCGCATCGTACTGATTCGGCATTTTTCATTATATTCTCTCTCTCTCTTCCTCTCTCTATCTCTCTTTCCCAATACCCTCAAGGAATGTCAAAGTTTCGGATCACTTATTACTTCCAGAGTATGTTTACCAGGAGAGATGTGTCACCTAAGTTTCAGAAACCTTGCCCAGTTTTATTTAATGTGACACTTGTAAGCAGTTCCATTATTTTAGTTCCTTTCCTTTTCTTTATAATGGTTTACTGTGTTGCAAAGTTATAATAAGCAACATTTAAGGTTCAGTAATTCAGATGTTTTATAATTGTAGCTGCAATATATTTATTTTATTTAAGTGGATTATAATATTTATTACAGCAAAAGAAGAATATTTACTTATGCAGATTCTTTAAAACATTTATGCCTTTTCTAATGCGTAAGATATGGGCAAATATGTATTTAATTTAGATTTTACTTATCGACACTCTAACAGCAACCCTCTCTATACTGGATACCAAAAGCTTTCAGAGAACTTTGAATTGAGGCTCTTTTATGGTTGTTACGCTTGCCTTCCGAATAGATCCATGCAAAGGATTTTAATAAACCGAAACGAATCATTGGCCTCTACCAGGCTAGAACCCGCGGAATTATAAATCAGAGGCATGTGTGCTAACAAGAAAGACTTCAGTTACCTTGATAGCTGTGTAATATATTCTAATCAACAACTAGTACAATGAATTTGCTCTAAATAGAACATCGATCTTAAATTGAAGCCGAAAACTGTATACACATTTTTTTAAACAGAAATATGAAGAATTTTATAGTGCATTATATTTTATCTAGCACTTGCTAGTAGTAAGTAAAATAAGTGGTAATTTTATTTCGATCCGAATCTTCTTCTTCTTCTCCTTCTGCTTCTCCCTCTCCTTCTCCTTGTTCTTCTTCTTCCTCTTCTTCATCTTCTTCTTCCTCTTCTTCCTCTTCCTCCTCTCCCTCTTATTCTTATTCTTTTTATTCTTCTTACCCTTCTCCCCCGTTTTTAAATGAAATTGTACGTGTAGTTAGTTCAGTTTACTTATTAGAAATTTAAAAAAAAAAATTACTGAAACGTTGCCATATATTAATATATAAAGAAATTAAAATAAATTAGGGCATGTTTACAGTAAACTCGACCTTTTGACATTTACACATGCGTAAACATAGATTTAACATTCCATTAAATCAGGCATTTTAATTTATTCAATGGAAAGAGTAATTAAACTGGTAGTGGTACATGTCAACTATTTAATTAATCCACAACCTACATTATCAGTATTTACAGAGAAATATTTGCATTATTTATGAAGTATAGCTATAGCACTGAGTTTAATTTTTTATTATTTCTCTGCACACATTGTAAGCAAAGTAAGTTTGCAATATATTAAAATTGTTATATTATCATTTCATATAAAATATGATGAACCTTTAGGGTGCTGAAAGAGCAAAAAAGGAATTCCCTAATACGCATGTCTCTTATCCCCTATTAAAATAACCTTTACATAGATATGCAGACAGATATATTTTTGACGTATAAAAATACCTGTTAAATTTTTCAAATCAAGTATAATTTTGAATGGGAATATTTTCTTGAAAATCTTTGAGTCGCTGCCTGGGCAAATGCTAAACTTAAATTCCGAATTAGGTTTCTAATTGAAAAAACAATTTGAATCATTGCTGTTCAAATATACACACACATACATGAAATATTAACTACAAATCCCGCTTTGGGATGTTCAAAGGACATAAAATGTATATTTGCGATTAACTCCCGACACAGAGCCTGAGCTATGATTAACTGAGACAGCGGACTATCGTACCTGAAAGGCTAGCTCAGGGCTTCAGGGTTACAGAGCCTGTTTTTGGTGTTTCTTCTTCTCCGGCTAACTGTTTCACAGCTTCCTTTACAAAACTTAGGTAACATGCGTGGAAAGAAAGTGCCACCAGTCTTGATTGGCTGGTTTATACCGTTGTATAAGCGTCAGTCTTTCAGGACATAATTTTAGTCTTCTGTCATTGGCTTCAGTACCAACCGTGTTACATGAGTTCCCTTTTATAACGAGATACCCTCGCATGGTATCAGCTCAGGAAAAACATATTTATTCGGGGTCTTTCTTCACTCCAAAGTAATTCTAACATCTATTGAAACTAAAGCTCGTCTTTTAAATTAAAACGCCATTGTTGTAAGCTACATAAGATACATACTAGCTATGTCTGATATAAACTATTTTAACACAACATTTTTATTTACTTCACACTATATAAAATACTGTAATTTTTATTATATACAATATCACTTTATAAAATGTTGTAGTAAATAACTTCTACTCATTCTCCATTTTAAATGATGAACGCTCATTGCAGAACAGTTTTACTTTTGCATGTTCCTTGGATATTAATTTATGACACTCATCACATTATTTCTTCACATTGTTGTCCTTTGTCCTTGGGCAGGAATCACATCTTTTTCGTTACAGATTTGGAACATCTGCATCTTGTTCTTGTTGGTTGCCATTTAGAAGATTCTTAAAACAAACACGAGTTATTGCTAAACGAATGCGCTGTGTTATGCACTGGAGGAAAGAATTCGTCTTTCAATTTGAGGTCTGACTAGCTATTTTCCCAGTTCAGAGAGCAATACTCTTCTAGCATTTTTACCTCTCGTATGATGTAAACATTTACGGTACAGGACGTAGCATTAGGCATGCTAAGTCAAGTATATCAAGAAACAGAGCAAGTGGCCAACTTCTTGTACCACGTTTCACTGAATAGTACCTAGCCATCTTATCAACGTTATCAACACTTGACTTTATTGAGTTGTAGAGCATTATCACTTCAGGTTTCTTCACGTCTATCTTCCACAAAACGCAATTACTGACTGTGTGTGTATTTTATAACAATTTGTTACAACAGTTCATGTGTATGTATTGTCAAAGAATTTGTAACAAAAATGGTCGTACAAATGAAGGTTCAGAAGGTGTATTGTTGCCATGCTTTTATTATTATAGTAAACTTTTAATATAACATTGAAAATTACAGATTGTATACCTGGGGTATTTTCTGATCCTGTTACAAAAAATAGACATTTTTGTACTACCAACATTCATATTACAATAAATATCTGGAAGATGAGAGGTCTACATTCACATTAAATCGGTTTCCACGTACTTAAAGCAGCCTTGGTGTCTATAAAGACCCCAGACACCAAGCAAGGAGAGTAGAAAGCAAAATGCTGTATTGAGCAGAGATATGGGGAGTAGATGAAGCATGGACAGAGGGGGACGTTATTAGCAGATCCTTCTGTAAATATATTTTAGGCCTAACATTAGCATCACCTAATGGGGCAGCACAACTAGAGTTTGGAATACATTCAAATAAGGTTAAAATTATCTCCAGGATAATGAAATATTTACATGGAGTAAAAAATTTGTAAGAAAGTAATATTATTAGGGAATTTTTTCTTATATAAATCAGAAGAAAATGAGAAGATCTTAGGCACAAAATGTAAGGGAATTGATAGAAAACATAGGTGTGAGAGTTTACCTATTTGGAGAAATGGGGGGTATTGTTATAGAGGGTTTTAGAAAGAAGTAGAATCAACACTAAAAGATTAGTAAAATTATTTTTTCTAGTACAAGGGAAAATATATAGGGAAGTAAATACGCAGGTAAATAAATATATAGGGAAATAAACAGTTTGAGGGAGGGAAAAGAACATAGATGTGTGTAATAAGCTAGGACGAGTAGGCTTCCCTTGGGCGAGGAGTTAGAAATTTTAAAGTATTAGACATGATGAGGATAAAGGGAAATGCCCAATGTGTGTAGAAAGTGACGCAGACTGGCATGGGATACGATACTGTAAACAAACAAAGGTATGGAGGGGAAAAAATTGGCAACAAACGTGGAGTAGTTTTAGAAGGGGGGGATAAATATTACTAACCAGTAAAACTTCTGTAAAAGAAGGAAATACTGTAAGAAATATAGGTCAGTACATGGGGAAAGGTGGAAGAAATGGTCAAGAATGATTAACAATAATCAATAATGAAGATTGGAGAAATGGGAACAAGGGATATAAGAGGTCATCATTACACGGAAAACCAGGGTTGTGTATATTGAGACCAAAATTTAAGCCAAGCAGATAGGAAGGGTATATATGGAGTGGGAATAAGAATGTGTCTTATTATGTGTTAGGAATGTTATTAATTGTAAAGTATTAATGAATATATCTACGTATGAAGAAAGATGAGAAATAAATATTCTGTTCTTCATATAATGTTGTCACTATTCAGTAGTTTATCGCCAAGTTATGCAAAAAATGACAGGGTTTCACTGTTGAAATATAGCTACAGGTTTCAGTATTGTATTTCGCTTATACCTGCCTTCTCAACCAACAAGATGTTGATAGAATAGGTTATTCTTTCAATGTTAATTTGTTCAAAGCTATATCACAAACTGTAGTGCTTAGAGAAGCCGTTCGAGTGAAGCAGGTAAGATCCTTTTATTTCCTACATCGCCTTAGGGGCACATTGTACGCGTTACATTGAAAAATCAAAAGTGCTTTACCATCACTATGCTGTAATTACTTCTAAATTCAATTCACAGAGATCGTCCGCGTGTATTAAACTCCTTTATTCCCTCACCCAGATGTAATTTCAAAAGACCGCAGGCTTATTTGAATAATTCACCTCATTCATCATCCTGCGATCGTCACGAAAACCTTGCGGCACACCGTTTACAATTGCAATCCCCTTAAAAGTAAAGCTTTGTAAATCAGATTTCAATAAAAGCAATGTGGTTGCTTACAGTGTAATTTCATCCTTGTTTAAATTTGTTTCGCAAATACATATTCACAATTTAGTATTCCTTCAGCGTTATATGCAATATTCATGACATATATTAAAACAAAATTAACATTTCAGAAATCTATGCTAAATTAAGCGCTCTATTCTCTTTAAAATCAGCAGAAGTCGAAACCTATTGGATCTGAATGTCATAATTGCGTTCTTGTGTATGTAAATAAACAAATAGTGTAAATCAATACATTTAGAAGCCACGCTTTGAAAAGTCAGAGAAGAAAGAAATTCGAAAATTTCAGTGCCATAACCGAGATTTGAGTTCTGGATCTTTTGTCTCCGCCTTGTTTACTCTAACCACTAATCTACCACGGCAACATGCCAGCATGACATCAAATTCTCTATCTCACTCGAATTTTTCCCGATAAACCACTAGTCTATATGATATACGAGAGTGGTCTGAAAAGTTTCCGACAACAACATGGAGATCGCAACACTCGTAAATAAAAGCTAATGAATTTCGTTGTTCATCTACTCATCAAAGTTCCAGCCGTTTTGTACGCTCAGTTGTTATGTAAAAGTCGTTTGTGTGAGCTGATGTGAGTGTTTTCATGAAAATTGACAAAATCGAGTATCGAGCTGTCATTAACTATTTGTGTCTGAAAGGCAGTACACCTACGCAAATCAAAGATAAGTTAGATTCTTTGTATGGGGACTGTGCACCATCATTTACCACAGTGAAAATTTTGGCAGCTGAATTTCACCAAGGCCGTAAGATCTTGGGAGACGATGAACGTTTGGGACGTCCGAAACCTGCAACTACGTAAAAAACATCGCCAAAGCTCCCTGAAAAGTACTAGACGACCGCCGAATTAAAGTGAGAGAAATAGTGGAGACTATGAAAATCCAAAGGAACGTATTAGTGACACATCAAATCAACATTTATACATGAGAAAGCTGTCCGCGCGTTGGGTGCTGCGTTTGCTCACGTTAGACCAAAAACATTTTAGAATGAACATTTCAATCACTCTGTTGGCGCAGTTTAAGTGCAATAAATCCGAGTTTTGGTGCCGAGTAATTACTGTAGAATAAACTTGAATACACCATTATACGCCCGAAAAAATAATACAGTTCAAACAGTGGACCGCAGAGGGGAAACCGGCTCAAAACGTGGTTTTTTCGGCTGGGAACGTGATGGCGACTGTTTTTTGGGATAGTCATGGAGTTATTTTAATCGATTATCTTCAAAAAGGAAGGTCCACTACAGGAGCATACTACGTATCATTATTTGACAAGCTGAAGACAGAACTTGCCGAATAACGGCCACATTTTCAGAAAAAGAATACTTTGTTTCACCAAGACAACGCACCGTCTCGCACCTCAGAGTTTGAAATGGCGCAGAATCCACGAATTACGGTTTGAGCTCCTGGATGATCCACCTTACTCACGAGATCTAGTCCCAAGCTACTTCTTTTTGTGCCCTCATCTAAAAATTGCGCTCGGAGGACAGATATTTTCGTCAAATGAAGAGGCCATCATCTTCGTGAACAGTTCATTATTTTGCAGTCTGAAACGCCGAGTAATATTTGGACGGCATAGATTGGAGCATCGCTGCGAGAAGTGTGTAGAGTTACAAGGAGACTATGTTGGAAAATAAAGATCTGAAAAAATGTCTTCTATCTTTATTGTATCTTTTAGACCACCCTCGTACACATGAGATACATAACTTGATGTTGATTTAATATGCTGTAATTAGAGTGAAGTCAGCGGTTTAAAGTACGTGGAATGTTTTTTAAGTCAGTACCGTTTTGCGATTCCGCCGCCGCAGCGCTACGGTCGGCGTTCCGCGCATGAGCGCTGGTTACCAACATCTCTCTCTACAGTCTGATTCTTCATTGTATACGTTGGTTACTGAGTGTTTAAGATGCCTCTGACAATCGTGAGTCCCGACGATTGTGAAGTACGGGCTGCTATACGATTTATTAGTGCTAAACGCCTAAAACCGATCGATATTCATCGTGAGATATGTGAAGTTTAGGGACAAAACATTATGAGTGATGGAATGGTAAGGAAATGGGGGAGAGCATTTAAAGATGGCCGCACAAATGTGCATGATGAAGAAAGGAGTGGGCGTCCTTCGGTCGTTACTGAAGATTTGGTGCAGAAAGTGGACGAAAAGGTGAGAAAAAACAGACGCTTTACAATTTCATCATTGTGCGACTATTTTCCTCAATATTCTCGTAGTGTTTTGTATCGCATTGTGACCGAGAACTTGAAGTACCGGAAACTGTGTTCACGTTGGGTGCCGAAAATGTTGACGGATTTGCACAAAACCCAACGTTTAGGCAGTGCATTGACTTTCCTTGAGCGGTACCACAATGAAGGTGAAGATTTGTTAGACCAAATTGTTACTGGTGACGAAACATGGGTGGCCTACGTCACACCAGAATCGAAACAACAATCCATGGAATGGCAACATTCATCATCACCCACAAAAGCGAAGTTTAAGCAAACAATTTCTGCCCGGAAAATCATGTGCACAGTTTTTTGGGACAGAAAAGGAGTATTGCTAGAGGAGTTTCTACCTCGTAATGAGACAGTCAATGCAGCGTCTTATTGTGAGACATTGAACAACCCGCGCCGGTCAATCCAGAACAAAAGACGTAGCAACTTGAGTAAGGGTATCGTTTTGCTGCATGACAATTCCCGTCCACATGTGACTAATCGGACCAAAGATCTCATCAAATCTTTTCAATGGGAAACTCTAGATCATCCTCCATACAGCCCTGATCTGGCGCCCAGCGACTACCATTTGTTCCTGCACCTGAAGGAACATCTGGGCGGTCAGCGTCTTCAAGACTATAACGAAGTCAAAACAGTTGTGATACAGTGGTTAACACATCAGGCGGCAGAATTTTATAAGCAGGGTATTCAAAAACTGGTGCCACGTTATGACAAGTGCCTCAATATTCACGGAAATTATGTAGAAAAATAGATTAAGGTACAGGCTGTCATGTAAAAATTAAAATTACTGCGATAATTGTGCACGTCTTTTTTAATTCCAAAACGGCTCTGACTTAAAAACCTCTCGTAGTTATAGCGCATTAAGGTGTACATCTCGTGATATGAGATCTCCAAGTCGTTTACTGGGAAAATCCGAGTCAGTTGGAGAATTTAATATCATGCTAGCATGTTGCCGTGGTAGCTCAGAGGTTAAGATAACTGGACGGAGACTGGGAGATCCGTGGTTAAAATCCCGACTATGACAATTGAACTTTTCGACCTGACTCTGACATTCCAATCGTTGTCCTTAACATGGCTAGTGTGAAAGAGCGACTTCCAGTGAAGAACTTATTTTACTTCATATTTTCTTATAGATATAATGGGGTTAGGGGGATACGGTATGACTAAAGGATAGTTAAATATTTTAAGCTGCGCTGACTCAGTAATGAGTAACTTTTCACTCCATTATTTCTATGGCCAAAAGAAGGAAGGGGAAAATAGTAACTCCTGGAGGAAAATAGGTGTTCAAAAATCAAAACAATGACAGTGTGTCGGAGATAATACTTTTACTAGACCTTCAATTTTGTACATTAAAATGGCTTCTATCCTTTATATTTCTTTGGTTTTACCCGTTATGCAAATTTCATCCAAAATAGGAGAACTTCAGAGCCTGTTTGCAGAGAATTTCAGATCTATTCTTTAGCTATCATAAAAGTATGTCAAAATATATAATTTTAATCAAAAGAAGCAGTGCTTTATCGTTAAGGGAAGTTTGGAAGACGATTCCTTATAATGAATCCTGTTAAATGCCTTTTCTTATTCAGAAACACCATAAATAAGTATTTCCAGTAAAACCTTAAAGGTTCACAAATAAAGTTGAGGAAATAACAATCCTAAGAGAACCTACACATCTGGAACTAAAAATAACATTAAGCATTTGACTTCATCATCTTTCACAGTGTAGCTTAACCTATTGTAAAATCTGATATGATAGTCTATTCATTAAGTATGCAGAATATTTTGGTAACCGTTTCTCTAAAATTTAAAAAAGTCTAGCAGCCAAGTTAATGCAATTATCATTCTTGTCTTTAATGTGGATACACAACAATTAAGATTAGAGTTTACTCATTTTGGAACTTCTGATTTGTGTTTACTTTGCTTTTTTAGTTATTTTAAAATTGCAGCAATGCTTTTACAATTTTTACCATATGATATTTTATAATTACTTTATATAAATTTGGCAGAAAAATTTCGATTTTTTTTCTTCTGAAATTATGAAATACGTTAAAACCGACTTATATATATATATATATATATATATATATATATATATATATATATATATATAAATATCTCATGTGTCAAAGCTATCTTGAACAGGTTAATAGCGTACCTCACTAAATCACAACCTACTGAAGTTATGTTACTCCAATTTATATACTATAGAACAAAAGCTCTTCTATTAAATAATACAAAATAATTTTTAAAAATCCTTAATCGAAAGACATATATATGTCGTACATGTCTGTCTAGCATAATGCTTTCTTTATTAATAGAGTTTGTAAATAAAGTTTTACGATATTACTAGTGTGTGACCAGGATTCGATTCCTACTGGAGACCTGGTAACGGGGGCACACATCCTCATAGATGAGGGGCTTTGAGGGGCTCACAGTGCAGCTACTTGATTGAGAGGTAGCGCCCTAGATCCAGAGACCGCTCCTGCAGCCTTCAACTTAATAAAGTCTGTACAGTTTTACCTCCATTATTAGGAATTAGATAAAATAATAAGCTACATACGTCTAAACAAGGAAAAATTTAATACAGAATTCAAAAATATTATTAACACTGCTTTAATTAATGGATTTAATAACGATTTTATACACAAAAGATTAGAACAATTGAAATATAAAGAATATGAATGTTGTTTCCACCCTTAAAAGAAGTAAAAAAGATTATAATTTCAAAAAAATTACTGAACATCCATGGGTATATAAAAATTCCAAAATATTTTTAAAAAATATGTTGGCGTTTCGAAATAAATACAGCATACAATTTTACTACAATTTTCCAAAAAAAAAAAGACATTTCAGACAGCAAAAAGTCTGGTATTTATTAGGTTAACTGTTTAGAATGCGAAACGATTTATATTGGTAGGACCAAACGTAATTTAGAAACCAGAGCGAAGGAACATTTCAAGATATTAAATATACACAGGCTGATAAATCGCCAGTAACTGACCATTTTTTTGGTCATCTAAACATGAAATAAACCCAGCAGTGAAGCAATTGAACGAACCGATATATTTAATGGTTTTGGACAAAATACTTATTTTGAAAAATAAAGATCGCACGATGAATTTTGAAAGCCTACAAATAGATCTCATCAATAAGTTTGTGTTGTACCCGGTAGATGGCAGTAAGTTAGGGAGCTATTCTTCAAATTCCAGCAGCAGTCAAGGTCAGCAAGGCAGTGTGTCAGTGCCACCGAGTCAGGCTTATAGGTTGAAAATGAAGTAAAATTTTGCTCGAAATGGTCCCCAAGGATTGTGAATAAGATACGTAATAGTGAAGTTGCGTTACTATAGTGTTAGTTAATATTAATAATAAGCTATTCTAAGAACAGTTTGAAGTATGAACGGAGAATGTAAATAGCTGGAAAACAATAGTAGTTTTTTCCTTCTTTTTACCCCCGTGTCTTCATTCCCTCATTAATTTATTCATTAATTTTTTTCTTTCTTTTTCCTTCCTTTCTTTCTTCCCTTCCTTCATTCTCTCTCTCTCTCTCTCTCTCTCTCTCTCTCTCTCTCTCTCTAACGTGCTTTCTTTCTTTTCTACCTTCCAAGCGTTTTCTGCAAAACACATTTGGTTTTGCTACTCAGGGAAAAGTTTGCCTATAAAGTGATGACGTAGGTCTCCGTGCTGTTTGGTATTCCATGAACGGGAAGGTTAATACTCGATCACGAAAAGCGGTGTTGTACGATCGGCTGTCACACCACCTCTTCACAACTGATGAGCATTCTGAAAGATGAACATCATTCCTTGTTTATAAACGGGGAGGCGCTGCAAATGGCTTTTCTCTACGTCGAGAGCGTTTTATTCCCCACTAATGTTTAGAACGTTATAAAGAGGTTAATCTACTGTGAAAGTTCCATCTAGGTACTTTAATGTTTATCACAGTTATTGTCTCTGCAGATCGATATTTGAAACTACTTGACTTAAAGTGAATTGGAAAACTGGTTTCAGTAAAGGATGAAGTTAATAGCGTTTAAGATTACCCTACTATCGCCTAACCGACCGTGATTACAGGGGGATTATCAGTTCTCTACCTCTAAATAATAGGGTAAACAATAATGATATTCATTTAATTTGAAATAACGCAACTCATTAACTTTAACAAAATAAACTTCTCAGAAACAAGTGAATAAAACCTTTGGTAGCCTTAATTTGTTCGGTCCACAAAAGTCTAGTATATTCTTAATAGTTATTTTGTTTACTGTCGTTCTGTAATAATAAGCGATGATGTCTTCTTCATGGACAAAAACCATTAGAAGATTTGAAATATAATTATTAGATCAAACTTCCTTCAAAACTTTGTACGGTAGTCCTACGTTTGGTTTCCTGTTGAATCCATGGATTGCTTATTATATTAAAATATTTTATGACCCTAATTATCTATAAAAGTACGCATATGGGAATCAATGAGAGTTTCAGATTTGAATCATTTAAAAGAAAAAGAACTTTCACTCCAACGGCTTCAGAATTCAAAATAGCCTACTTGACTTTAAAAGTTAAGAAAAACTGTAGATATACAACACATTTAAAGATTTGTAATTGCAATGAAAAGTTTATTTTCTTTTTAGCTTTGCTTTCGTTTTCAATTGCCCGAAAAGTCAGATATATAAGCATAGGCCAGATAATACTTTGAATAAATTATAATATAGATTTAAATACTGCAATATTATTTAATACGTTTCCATCGTCTTTAAAGAAAGTGCACACTGCTGAAAGATATCTCTGTTTTTAAGAGTTGGCATATCCTGCATACTCCTTTTGCGGAGAATGACATTATTGGGTCAAAAATTATCTGTAATTCCCTTTATCCCTGAAATTAATTCAGTTTGGTGAATATCATGGTATAATTTATGTTTCTCTTTATATATTCCATGGGGTGACACAGGGAATGTTGCACCATTTGTTTCCAACACAGCATACATTTAGACAACTTGCTGTTCCTTGGTCTACGGCTTTTGATGCAGTTTACAGATCACACCTCTTGTTCTACAGTATACAGTAAGACGTTCACCACAGATGTTTTAGATAAAACTGAAGCACAATGTGCCTTTATAGACAACTTTTGCTTCTCTGTTGCAACAACTTTCTATGCGAAGGCCATACGAACCTTTTCCATATATTTGAGGACACACTCGATTGCTATGATTTCCACCTGTGTACAAAACACTACCAGTTTCCGTGATTCACTCTCCCATTTTAGAACATTTAAGTCGTGACCGCCAGGTTAAGTTCACAGCTTTACAAATTTTGTTACAGCCAGTCCAAGATCATATAAAACCTTCTTTTATGGTGTTCATGTCTCAATTTTTGAACACTTTGTCGAACCTAATTTGATCACTGCTGTTACTATAACTGTTTCAATCATAAATATGAAGGCACTTTCCTTATCATATCACAAAATGTTCTGCTTATATTTAGAACAATTACAACTAAAGTTGTAGGAGAGTCACATCCATTACTAAGCATTAAATTTACAGTAGCTTCACTAAATCATTATGGTTGGAAACGTTTTAGGTATACCTTAAATTACTAAACTGATGTTCATACAAAAAATGAACCTATTAATAGAAAGAAAGATGGAGAAAATCGCATCCAAACCATGTTGTACTAATGACAGTAAAAGACACTATGTACTACAGAACAAGCACATAAATGCTCTACAGTTGATATGATTTTTATCAAACAAAATGCTCACAAAACGCAATAAGTGTTAAAGAACCCTTAGCAAGAAAAAGCAAGAGAGAAAGGACTTATGAACATGCGCACATTGTCACATCGGTGATCGCGCAAGCCTGCCGTGAGAAAGTAACGTGCCTTCAAGGTCAGCTACTGGATGACGTCACGGAGAAAACAGGCTGACCTGATAGGTATGCGCCAAGGACAGCTGAAGTGAGGAAGTTTATCCTGTTATTACAAGGCGAATGACCTTTCTATTGGCCATGCTCAATACCAAAAGCTTCCAGTTCCAGTAAGATTACGGCACCTTGCAGACGTATAAAAGCCAATACAAATCGACAGAGTGAATCAGTCAGCACTGAGTTGTGAGGCTTTGAGCTGAGTAGTGCATTCCAAGCTCTGTGGTAGTGGTCGGCAGGTCGTGTAAGGGGCAGGAGGCAGTTCACGGATCAGTAAAGGCAGCCACGGGTGAAGGTTCACCAAGCTGTTGAACCGGCAGCGACGCAGTGTATAATGCCAGACTTGTATTCGAAATTGTGTGTAGTGTTTAACGCCCGCTTTTACTGCATACGGCACTACAGGCGCTGACATTCCATGAGATGAAGATGAAGCGCTGATGGAATGAGATGGCGGAGGAAACCGCAGATCTTGGAGAAAACCCGCCACAGCTCCGTGTTGTCCATCTCTCTTTGTGGTCATCTGAGATCGAACCCGCGTCTCCTTGGTGAGAGCCAACTGGTAAAACCACTCAGGTTTATTGGGCTCCGGCGCGGCCCAATATGCGAAATTGGTTTGCAGTTCCGTGTTAGAGGTGAACTTTTCTGTTTGGAAGATTACAAGCAGCACGAAGAGTGCTGCTACAGACTTTTCCAAGTGTTGCATTTGGTTAAAAGAAAGGCTGATTTTATGTTAGACTTAAGCCTAAAACAATTTTAAGGTGAAAGTTTTTATTCTTTTGTTGCAAAAATAACGGCTGTAACTGGATATGGATAGAGTGGACTTATTAGCTGTTCGCTTATTTGGAAAAGGTTCCGATTGACGAGGATTTCGAAGTACTTCATAATGAAGGAAACGAAGTGCGCTAACCATACACGATGGGAAATCCACCTCAAATTCTTTTTACTCTTTGAGTGGTATTTAGGCGTAACTAATACATGGCCAAGAGTCCTATAGAGCAAGTATCTTGCTTTTATTTCTACAAAGCGAGAGTACCTGCCTACGAAGTCCTAAATTAACTCAGTGCCTCCATTAGAACGTATTGGAATTACACCAACGCAAACAATATTGTTTGACGTTTCAATGCTATAAGGAAAATGAAACATGATAAGAAAAAAAAGTGGTAAAGTAGTTACCTATGGGCTTTCCTACATAATGCTGCTTAACCTTAAAGCTTCTAATTTGTATCGGAAATGCTAGTGCTATTTATATAACTTCCCAAGTCTAGAAAATGTGAACTCATTACAATTTTAAAAGCAAATAAATAGAAACTGGAGACGAGAAGCATACGTAGGTCACTGCAATATGAAAGAGAAGGGATAGCTTGGATGAGAACAGGAACAATATTTCTAAGAGCGATAAGAGGTAGGGAAAAGGGAATTTGTGAATTTTGGGGTGGAAAAGAAAGTATAGAAAACTATGTAACAGAATACGAGGAGGTAGCAATATGGAGAGAAAAAGATTTGGGAGGAAAAATATAAGAAAATAGAGAAAAGGATAGCTTTAAAAATGTTAACAGGAAAGGAGCAAGAGAAGGTAAGAAGTATTGGTGAGTTCTTACAGAAAGTAAACAAAAAATGTGCAAGACATTAAAAGAATGTAAGAAAGGAAGATGTGGAAGGGAAAGGGACTAATTGATTAACAAGGAGGCATGAAGGTTAAGAGCTACCTGGCAGTGCATAAGATCAGACTGTCATGTATGACAAGGTAGCAACAAGGTGAAGTCAAATGTAGCCTAAACCTGTAAATCGTTAAAAAAAATGTTGGAATATGCATTCATTCATTTGTTCATATTCATAATATAACTTCCTCCATCTTTATGAATTTTATTTCCATATTGATTTTCATAATTGTAACTGTGAGCTTAGTAGTGTTTGCAACAGCTGAACTCAGTGAATTACAGGAATACCTTGCGGTAATTCCATACTTGTTGACTGGATTTCATAGTAGCCCTTAATCATCCAACAACATTGGCATTACTAAATGCAATGTCTCCTTATTCTTATGAAAAATCCTTCCATAGATTATTTCTCTATGCACTGATTTCAACACACACTAATTTTTACTTATTACTATTATTTACATATCTCCGTGTGAACTGTCTTTGACCTGCATCAACTCTTCGAATACTACGTTATGTATAATAAACGTAAATTTCAGTAAGACAACGATTAATTTAGTAATTTTAAGTGTTCAGGAGAAATACTAAATACATAGTATTGTTCGTTTAATAAGCAGAATACTTTTGAAAATTTTATACTAAGAAGTTGTTAATGAAACATCTGGATAAAGTAATTTAAATACATACAATAAATTGAAATAAATATGGTTTCCTGAGTCACAGCCAAAGAACAATAATTTTATTTCTCACTTCAAGCTTCGTTGTGTGATACAATAATTGGCTTAAAGCTCCGAAATATTCGGAAACAAACGTAGCATTTGTTAAAACTGTTTAGTTTTGCTGTATATTCATATAAAACACATACCTATCTTTTAGTAGATTCTTTTAATGTGAGCTTGGTATGTCGAAAGATATCTGTTGAAGTACATTCTCATAAGCTTCTCTATCCATTATTTAAATGCTGTTCACACAAAAGCTGTGTTCATTTTAGTACTGCCAGTACAAACACTTACCTTACTTGCAGAACACTTGTTATACGCATAAAAGGAATACAGCACGCTAAAATAACAATGGCATTTCTAGAACTAGTAAACCATGTTCTAGAATTCCATATTGCTAGATGACCACGAGAACAAATGAAATACATAGAACTTGAAAGAAGGACGAGGTGGTTCAAGTTTTTATACCAATTTGTTTAGGACTGACACCAGATATGAACTTCTGGTCTTTTTCAAAATACACGTGGACCCTTAGTGAATGAGTGACAGAGATGACAGCACTGTACAGTGCTTAGAACTCTAGTGGCAGCGACAAGAGTTAGAGCTGTTTTTGATACTTAAAATTGCAACGTTTTCATTGCAAGAGCATCGTGTATTCATTTGTTTTCTCCAGTTTCTTGGTGTGACACCTATTGAAATTCATCGTCAGTTGAGTGAGGCATATGGTCATGGCACCATGAGTGTGTCTAATGTGCGTTCCTGGGTGCGACAGTTCAATGAAGGCAGAACATCGTCTGACAAACCAAGACAGTAACGGCCTCGCACCAGCCGGTCTGACGACATTATTCAGCGAGTGGAGAGCGTTGATTTGAGGACCCACGATTGAGCGTTTTCAGATCTTCATGCAGGATTGTGTGCACAGATCCCACGGAAAGCCAATTGTTTGCAACTGTCTTGGTTTGTTGTCACACGATGTTCTGCCTTAAAAGAACTGCCGCACCCGGGAACTCATATTAGGCACATGCATTGTACCATCACCACATGCCTCACTCAACTGACGATGAATTTCAATAGGTGTCACACCACGAAAATGGAGAAAACGAATGATTACACACTGTTCTTGTAATGAAAACGTCGCCATGTATGTTAAATAAAACCAGAAGTTCCTATCTGGTGGCAGTCCTGAAAGAACTATGAGGTGTATAACTTGAACGCACCTTGTATGACGCGGCGAACTCAAAGTATCACTGATTTTACTATTTCCCCAAAATGTTTTACATAAATCTATTGCTTTAACAATGTATCAAACAATAAATATACCCATAAAGTCCTTCCAAGATCATAACTTCCAATATAATGAAAACTATTACAATTAGAGTTGTGTGGTTTGTGGCAGATGACAGAAAATCTCTTAAACGTTTTGTTCGTTTCAGGTGTAATCTAACATGCCGTAAAACTAGAAAACAACAATTTAAGGATACTGGAGTTATAACCTTCCGTTTATCCATAACAGAAGCGAGCACTGAGATTGGGCAGCAAGCATTTCAATTAAATCCTTGCAAGTCTACTCGTCGTGCGTCTCGTGAACTCGGAATTCCACGGTCCGCAGTGCATAAACATAAACTGTGAAGCCAGATGACCACACTCGTCGTACTGCTTTTACACTGGATATTTTGTAGAGGATTGATACTGATAATGAATACCTGCGACATGCCTGCTTCAGAAGTCTACCTTTCATGTCTATGGGAAGGTCAACCGGCTTTATTTCAGAATATGGGACTGAAAACATGCTCATACCGTCGTGGAATATGATGACATTAGACCAAATATGAATGCCTGCTGTGTCTTAATGCATGGCGTGGTCATTGGTCCCTTATTTTTATAGAAAACTCTATAACAGCTAACATTTACCTGGACATGCCACAGCTTTACCGCAACTTGATGACTTGCAACACTTGATGACTTGCAACACACGGTAGTATTCCAGGTTGGAGCACCACATTGGTGATTAAACGTTAGAGAGTTGCTGAATAACACATTTCTTAACAGATGTATTAGGTGCGATGGTTCAACAACCTGGCCACCACGATCTCCAGATATAAGCAAATGAGAATTATTTCTTTGGGGTTATGTGAAGGACAGGTATATGCAACACGTCAACCTGATAAAAATACTTCAAGAAATAGGATAACTTATGTTGTTTATTGCATTACCCACTAAATGCTACAGAAAGTATGGTGAAGAATTGAATATGCTCAGATGTTTTCAGGGTGCCATTCAAGGCATATATAGATAGTGGCCGTTACAAGCTTATTTGTAACAGAGATTTTGCCTTTCATGTGTTACAAATCACACAGATCTACCTCTATTAGTTTTCAGTTAATAGGAAGTTGTTGTGCTGGAAAAGCTTTATGGACACCTTCATATATGACTTACTTTGTTACAATTTTCACAGAACTCATAATTAGAATAAGGATGAATTCATTGACTACTTCATGATTATTCAGATATACACTATATTTTTAAAAAAATCGCTAAAAATGTGCTGTCCCAGTCAAAGCTGCCTAGATACCTTTGTGGGATTATAAATAGGATCAAAAATGTAATTCAGAAAAGTTAATTAATTTTTGGCGGATACCTATTTATTGAAAACTTCATATTTCATCATTGCATAAATCGATCTTAAGTACCAAGTTTTATACACTACCGATTTTTGATATGGATAGTATGTCTTTTAAAATATTTTTGTAAAAGACACCCAGAAGTGCCTAAAATGTCTCAAATGTTATTTGAATGTAATATAATACTTTCTCTGATTGCTACTAATATGTAAGAGAACAAGTGAATTATTGATGTATAACACTAAACGACTTTCTCTACTCGTGTGCAAACTATTTGTACAAAATCTCATTCTGTTTCTGTTTAATACAGGTACTTACTCATAAGTTTTATTGAATGTGTAAGGAGAGTATTGTAAAATACTCAGGTCAGTAAGGTCAGTAGCTTTGAAACTATGCCATGGCTTTGAAATTGCTTCCTCTATGTAGAAAACAAAAATAAAAGTAACAAGGGGAAGAAAAGAAAGAGAAAGATTTTAAAAACAGAAATAAAAACGAAAGAAATAGGGAATACTTAGATAAATAATTATTTCTTTGTAGTGGAGAAAATTGTAGACATCTGATAATACAAAAGGCCGTGCCATGGCTCAGTGGTTAGACCGCTTGACCCTTACCAAGGTGGCTCGTGTTCGATCCCAGGCGACCGCATAGTGAGATTTGTTGTGGACAACACGGCGCTGGGGCAGGTTTTCTCCGGGACCTCCGGTTCCCCCGCCATCTCATTCCACCGGTGCTCCATCTTCATCTCATGTATCATCAGTGTCACCGCCTGCGGTGCCGTATGTAGTAAAAGCGGGCGTTAAACACTACGCATATGATAATACAAAAGAATAACAAATAATTTCTCGGAAAGTGTTGCTTCAAAATGTTGCGTGACATAATTTTTTCAGTTCAGTTGCACATTTTATGTACTAAAACGCCAGTTTCACGGTCTTCTAACAATTATATAAAAGTAGTTGAGAAAAAAAAAGAATTTAAGGGGTTATTCCTAAAAAAATTCAAATTACGTCTTATCATGAAAGAACCTAAAAACTGTCATTTGTATTACAATCTTTTGGTAAATATTTGAAAAAGTTAGAGATAGAGAAAACCTTTTCATTTAAAGTGTAATTTGAGGTGGATGGGTTTCTACTGTATTGTGTGGTATTCTTGTTAAGTCTAGAAGCTAAATAGCAAGTTTCGTATTTAAACAGCTTTTCGGGTTTTTGGTATTAAGTTGTTCAACTACACACAGGCACTCACTTTCACACTTTTTAATAAAATTCAGTTTATACACCAGTGTCTCCATATACGTATTTCCTTTGGAATCCGTCATCGGACTTTTGTTGGATTAGAGTATTTATTTTGATGTTTTCTCGGGAGTGCAGCCACGTGATGTTTTTCTCCTCAAAGCTTTCAGCCATTCTAACTCTGTGGCCTTCCTCAGGTTGATAATAGAGTATTTAGTTAATTTAAAAATTACATCCAAGCTGTAGATAGTATTAATTTATGGAAACACGATTTTAACTAAAAATGTACTGCCCTCTATTTCCTCTTTCATGGCTTTGGATATATCTCCTTTAACAATCGAACTTAACCTGGCTCCTCTCCCATTCTGCACTAAAAGTACTGAAAATTCTAAAAGTAAACACGGAAGATAAAAGACACCTCTGGCTGGAGATTGGATCTGCCCCTATCGTACTTTTCTTGTTTTTTCTCCCGTAGTTAAGTTCTACCTCTGCACTTTATAACTCTACAAGGTACATAAACGTGATGCTTGTGGAATAGCAAGAGAGTGTGGAGGAATTTCCGTCAAGGTAAGAAAGGTTTGCATGCTTTTCTTGACCAACGAATTCCTTCTCATCCCCTTCCTCTTGAACCTTCTTTTCTCGGTTATGTACACTGTTAAATATATTCATGAAAAATGTTGGAGGCTGTATATACCAAGCTTATTTCTTGGCGTATTTTTGTATAATTATGGTCATGGTTTCAGAGGAAGCTTGAGAAGCTCTCATGAATAAAACAGTATCGTATATGTACTCATAACGTTACAATCAGGTGCGTTCGCTAATTTTGTCTTGCATTGTATCCACAGCCTTCTTTTGTATGCCTGGTCCGTCTAAGTGACATTTTCTTGACACCAGAAAGTACACCGTTTGCTGGAAGTGTCGAATATTTAGCCATAGCTATTAAGTTCCAAGACCTAGGTTTATAATAAAAGCCAATACCTTTATTGAAAATCGCATTTATGTGATTTACATTCGGTTCCTAAAGAAGGTTGGATTCCAATTCCTTAAATATATTCACAATATTACGTCCACCTATTGAAGTTTGGCAAATGAAACTGTTCCTCTTGTTCTTGTTCCTCTTCTTCTACTTAATGGCTTTAGGCCTTTGACTGTTTCCACATCTATAGTTGTCTACTTTATGGCATCCTTTAGATGTGTGCTAACCAGTTATTTCTTATTTGACTTATTTTGTCGTTTATGATGAATGTTTGATTCTGTTCTAATATCCTCATTATGTTTTCTTATATAAATGTATGTATCCCGCCAAAGGACGTTAGAATCTCATTTCTACTGAATCTAACTTTCTTCTCTGTAATCTTATAAGTATTAAATATTCACAGGAATAAGTTAAAATGTAAACTGCAATAATTTATAGAATTTTAAGCGACATGCTTGTAATGTTTTATTTCTCAATGTTCTTATTGCTCCGCATATGCTATAGAATCTGCTTATTTTATGTTAATATCATTCTTTTGGCAGTAGGATACTTCAAATCTCAGATAGAATTATTTAAGTTCTATTACTTTTTACCATTTTAAATCTTAACCCTTGCTTGGTGTCTGGGGTCTTTATGGACCTCAAGGCTGCTTTAACTACGTAGAAACTGTTTTGATGTGAACGTAGACTTCTCATCCTCCAGATGTGTTTTTGGTGTAGTTTTTATTACATATAAATGATCAACATATTTATATTAAGACGGTCGTTAGCACAGAATTTTGAAATTTTTGTAACATGGTCAGGAAAAACACCAGGTATACAATATGTGATTCCCCACGTTACTTTACAAATTTAAAACAGTAATAAAAACATGGCAACAATGCCACCTCTGAACTGTCATTTGTATGTCTATTGTTGTTACAAATTTGTAGACATACATACACATGCACTGTTGTGACAAATTATTACAAAATAAACACACATTTAGAAATTGCGTTTTGTGGGAGTCACACGTAAAAAGAGGTGAAAAAATAAAGAACCTGAAGTGATAATGTTCTACAACTCAACAAAGTCAGGTGTTGACACGGTTGATAAGATAGCTAGGCACTATTCAATGAAACGTGGAACAAGAAGGTGGCCACCTGCTCTATTTCTTGATATATTTTACTTAGCATGCCTCAGTGCTTACGTCCTGTACTGTAAAATTTTATATTATATGAGAGGTAAAAATACTAGAAGAGAATTCCTATCAGAATTGGGAAAAGAGCTAGGCTAACCTCAAATTGAGAGACCGATTCTTTCCCCCAGTGCAGAACACGACGCATTCATTCAGCAATAACTCAAGCTGGTTTCAAGGATCTTCTAAATGGTGACCAACAAGACCAAGATGTAGATGTTCCAAATCTGAAACGAAAAAGATGTGATTCCTGCCCAAGGTCAAAGGACAAGAAAGTGAAGAAACAATGTGATGAGGTCACAAATTTATCTGGAAAGAACATACAAGAGTAAAAGTTTCTGCAATGAGTGTTCATCATTTCAAGTGGAAAATGAGTAGAAGTTTATTTGTAACAGAATGTTTGATAAACTGATAAAGTACACCATAATAACAAATAACAGTATTTTTATATAGTGTGTGGCAAATGAGCATTTTGTGCTAAGCTTTTATATTTACTTTTTGGAACTAAAACATATATATGTTTTCTATTTCAGACATGGTTAGTACATAACTTATATAGCTTACAACAATGGAGTTTTAATTTAAAAGGTCGTGGGTTGGTCTCAAATTAAAGTTGTTATTATTTTTATTTAAATATTTTACACTTTAGTGCCATATAGTTGTTAGAAACACTTTGGGTTGCAAAAAGATCGCAGATATATAATATGTTTTTCCAGAGCTGATACCATTCGAGGGTTAAAAGGTTGTCCCTTGGAACGCCATCACTTTTGTTTTGGTCTCTGAAATTCTCATGGTGTAATTCCTTCTAATTTCTTCTAATTTGTTTACTATTTGTAGTTCACACTCTGTATTGCTAAATACGAGTATTAATTGATCGTCTTATGTTTAAAATATTTTTACATTGTCTTATGGCATCATCTATATATACTTTATTTCCCAAAATTTTCTTCATAATAATGCACCTTAATATATATAAGTTGATATTTTTAATTCTGGTCCCTTCTCAATGATCTACTCCATTACAAATATGCAGTTTGAACAGGAACGTCCCTTACGAAATCCATTTTGTTCTTCTGAAAGTATGTATTCATTAATTATGCTATTATTTTTAATTTTCTTAATTAATAACAATAAGTTTAAAGAGAAAAAAGTCCATTGTCGTCAGCCATACAAGTGCAGGTACGGATTCAAAATACATCATAAATATATACCATATTTAGGTATATATATATACCTGGCGAAGCATCAACCTACGATCTTTTTCGTGGTAAAACTATGCACAAACCAGTGTACCTGTAAGAACATTTGCATAAATGTTTCAATTCTATTTCAGCTGCTACTAAAACTAAAAGATTATTTATTACTACCAGTGGTGGCATCTGTAGCATTTCCTCCAGTTAGGAAATCTAACCTTCACTCTGGCTTGCAAAATATGTGCTACAAAGCTTGACTGACATATTAATTGGAGACTATTTATATAAAATACCTTAGTGTTATTGCAATTTCAACATAATTTGAAATATGTCGACAATTTGTGTTGAAATGTATAAAATTCCATCGCTGGAATTGCAGAGGTTGGGGTGCCTCGTGCGTACGGATAAAGAGAGGAAAAAAAAAGCGATGTTAATAGGACCGGCACAGTAGTGAACACGTATAATAGGGATGAACCTATCTTTAAGTATAAAGAACTCAGGTTTCATTTTCTGGTTGACACCTATCCTCTTAGGGAACGGAGTTCATAGCCACACAAGACGCGCGCACACACAAAGCTGCTTCTAAAATTATTTTTATTAAAGTACCTTATAACATGCACTTAACTGAGATATTGACATCGAACTTTGGGTTGGAATACAACACTAAGTTCTTGGTACTTTTGGTTTCCACTACATTTTACATTACAATTTACAATGTTAAACATACCTGTTTTTAAACAAAAATTACCAAATCATGAGTATATATTATAAGTAATTGCGAAGAACTGTCACTATAATAAACTGCTATACACTTTTGTTATGAAAAATGTATTCGAAAAGTATTACAAATGGAGGTTAATATGAAATAGTCGGGTATTATGAAATAGGTAGTTTAAAACATTGAAAAATTAATGCAATTTCATAAAACATGAAGCAAAATTGCTTTAAAATAAACGAAACATCTATAAGCAACATGTTTGTAGGTCTAGACCATAGACAAAGTCAAGAATAACCGAAAAAATGTTTTATTTGAATTTCATAGAATTTAATATTTTTAAAGATATATTTTATATTTAAATTAGGCTATATTTCTATTTATATCATGAATAAAAATTTGTTTAGCTACTGATATTATCCTCAAAACTCACTTTTAACTTTATTTCAACTCAGTATATTTAGTATAGGGTATGCTTATATGTAAAATTATACTCTCACGTCGGGTTGTTAAGAAATACCTGATATTCCATAATACCCAACACGGCATCTTGGACAATGATTCTTTAAGGTAATGGAAAAAATGTTGCCAGCTATAAAAGACCGTAACATAACAAACTATAGGTGAAATTCTTTTAGTGCACGTTATACTCAACATCAGTGTTGAGTACTTGTGAGTTATTGAATATTACAGAACACACTTTATTCTGTGGCGAGTGAAATGACAACAAGCTTGCTGCACGTACTGTAGTGCATCACGGGTGTTCTTCTTGACTATTTGGTGGCTCTCTCACATGATAACTGCAGCAAAGAGAGCCGAAACCTTGGTATTCCATATTTTTCGATTTTTCCATAATACTTTCCTCTAGGGGTCATTTCTTGTTTTCACAGGTCTTGAGTTCGAATTTTGGGCATGGTTAGTTATCTGGATAAGGTTATCCCTATATCCTTAAACATGAATGTAGGATAACCCTAAGCTATGTGTATCCTGAGCTCTTTTTAACATCATCTCACCCTATGGCATTAATTGTCCTATATTACTTAATGTTGGAGGACAATTACAACAAAAACAACAACAATTTCAGCCTGGTACCCCACTCACACAAATTCATCTAGCCTAGAGCTATCTATATATAGAATATAGAGAAGTAGTTGCTGAGCTTCTATGTGACCCATATGGATAGCTTTTGCCGCCAATAGTACACATAAAAACGCTTCAGGATGAGTGTGGATTACAGGAACAACACCTCGTACCTCACGCTATCCAAATTTACAGGTAGGTGACACAACGTGCCGCCTGCTGTAGCTATTTGTAAGTATACCGACGTACTCCACGGTGGCTTGCTACTATTAATAATTTCTTTGTCTTATGAAACTGCAATAAAGAAGCTTTTCTTTAGTTATTTCTTTGTGGGTGTTTAATGTGTTCCAACATACCGTTATAACGTCGATGACGGCAAGTAAGCTGGTGTACATATGCAACTTAAACATTTTAGCGGAAAGTTAGTGTTAGTGAGATTGAGGGTGGAAGCATTAAATGAGAAAGAGAGCACAGACTAACATCAAAGAATTGTGTGTTTAATAATACTAAATAAGGCATTTGTAACTGTAAAGGAAGGTGTTGATTTTACAGTAACTGGTTGAAAGCACTGTGCAAGATCATAGCAAAATGAGCAACCTTGGAACTGTCCAAGTTATTAGCCAACTTTTCCATAAATAACTGCCCTTTGCCCCATTACCTGAAACCGAGGATAATGTCACTGATAAAGAGCAAGGAGCAATGCTTTTGTTTTCGTGGCCGGTGCGTCCCAATAACAACTTTTGACGTTCGCACATCAGTGGTTCCTGAGCTGCCTAATCACAGAATAATGTAATCTTTAATGCTACATAAAATTATACGTAAGAGAATTTCCAGCTGCGACACCGAAATTCGGACTAGATAAGCTATAAATTACGAAATGGCTATAATCGTTCAGTGTTGTTTCGAAACAACCTGTATATCCAAAAGTGGTACCTCCCTGTTGGCATGTTATTTGCCAAATCCCGTAGTTTCGTTACTGGCATTCTTGAATTATAAGGTATATAAAATTAAAGGTGGTTTAGGACATATGTATATCATTAAGAATTTTGTGGCCTATTTCTTTCTACACTTCTACACTTTGGGTTGAAAGCTTATATAAATCTTTTGTTAACAATTTGTCTCCCTCTACTACAATGCGACAATCTTCAGGAAAATTAAGTATGCTGAAGAGAGAGGCAAATTTATCCCTGTATGGTATCGGTGGTCGTGTATCACAGACAAAGTTTACGGAAGCGGGGTGGGGAAGAATTGCTACAGAAAGGCCTGATTTAAGCCCAGTCTCTGCGTACAAGCTTCAGCTGGAATTAACACACTAATCCTCGGTCCAGCTCCTGAACCGAGTGCTAAAATCTACGTTACGATTTCTCGTTAATGGAATAAATACTAATCCCTTACTTTCCCCTAGTTCTTATGCTTTAATATCTAGACGGTATTCTTTTAGTAATAACGAAACTTGAATGTCATCCGAGACTAATGACTCTCCTTTAGTACACAACTCTATATATTCACTAGAGTTTTATGGTATTTAATAAATGTTCTCTGAAACAGCCGCGTTTAGAGTGGAAATCACTGTAAAAAGTGTAATATTAACGAGCTAGTCTGCAAGGGATCTTAGAGCACCCATTCAATTTAAAATAAAAATTCTGTAATGGTAGCTGCAATCAGGAACTTCTATTGCAATTTACTATCAATCATTTAAAATTATTCAACTGAAGACTTTTGCTTCCGTAGTTAAGGATTTCTACTTCTTATGTAATTTCAATATAACAGTAGCCCGCCTCGATAGCGTACATGGTAGCGCGTCTGCCTCATGTTCAAGAGGTCCCGAGTTCAAATCTCGGTCAGGGTGAGTTACCTGGATAAGTTTCTTACGCGGTTTTCCCTTATTCTGAAAGACAAATGTCGGGTTACTCTAAGCCCTATGGACCCTGGACTAATTTGAGCATAATTTCACCCATGGCATTCGTCCCAAAAGCCTTAACGTTGGAGAACGTAAATTACTATATACGAGGCATGATTTTTAAGTCAGTACCATTTTGGAATTAAAAAAGACGTGCATAGATATCGCAATAATTTTATTTTTGCATGAAAACCTGTACCTTTATCAACTTTTCTACATAATTTACGTGAATATTGAGGTACCTATAACGTGGCACCAGTTTTTGAATAACCTCCTCATAAAATTCTGCCGCCTGACGTGTTAACCACTGTATCACAACCGTTTTGACTTCATTATCGTCTTGAAGGCGCTGACCGTATGGTAGTCGCTGGGCGCCAAATCAGGGCTGTATGGAGGATGATCTAGAGTTTCCCATTGAAAAGATTTGATAATATCTTTGGTCCGATTAGCCACATGTGGACTGGCATTGTCATGAAGCAAAACGATACCTTTACTCAACTTCCCACGTCTTTTGCCCTGGATTGCACGGCGCAGATTGTTCAATGTCTCACAATAAGACGCTGCATTGATTGTCTCATTACGAGGCAGAAAATCCACTAGCAATACTCTTTTTCTGTCCCAAAAAAAAAACTGTGCACATGATTTTCCGTGATGAAATTGTTTGCTGAAACTTCACTTTTGGTGGTGATGATGAATGTCGCCATTCCATGTATTGTTGTTTCGATTCTGGTGTGACGTAGGCCACCCATGTTTCGTCAACAGTAACAATTTGGTCTAAAAAATTTCTTCACCTTCATTGTGGTACAGCTCAAGGAAAGTCAATGCACTGCCTAAAAGTTGGGTTTTGTGCAAATCCGTCAACACTTTCGGAACTCAACGAGAACACAATTTACGGTACTTCAAGTTCTTGGTCACAATGCGATACAAAACACTACGACAATATTGAGGAAAATAGTCGCACAATGATAAAATTGTAAAGCGTTTGTTTTCTCTCACCTTTTCGTCCACTTTCTGCACCAAATCTTCAGTAACGACCGAAGGACGCCCACTCGTTCTGCATCATGCATATTTGTGCGGTAATCTTTAAATGCTCTCACCCATTTCCTTACCATTCCATCATTCATAATGTTTTGTCCGTAAACTTCACAGACCTCATGATGAATATCGATCGGTTTTACGCCTTTAGCACTAAGAAATCGTATAACAGCCCGTACTTCACAATCGGCGGGACTCACGATTTTCGGAGGCATCTTAAACACTCAGTAACCAACGTATACAATGAAGAATCAGACTGTAATGGCGTCAGTGCGTAGACAAGAGATGTAGGTAACCAGCGCGCATGCGCGGAACGCCGACCGTAGCGCTGCGGCGGCGGAATCGCAAAACGGTACTGACTTAAAAAACATGCCTCGTATATATAGTTGTGAGTAATGTGAGTAAAGATCTATCCTAGTAGAAGTACCTCTCCTATCTACCAACTACCCACATCGGTTGCGTAGATGTCTGCCTCGCGTTCAAGAGGTCCCGAGTTCAAATCTCGGTTATGGTGTGTTATCTGGATAAGGTCTTTTGGGGGTTTTTCACTTACCCTGATAGACGAATATCAGGTAACTATAAGCTCCATGCACCACGGACTGCCCGCCTCGGTAGCCTGGTGGTATCGTGTTTGCCTCACGTTCAAGAGGTCCCGAGTTCGAATCTCAGTCAGGGTGAGTTGCCTGGATAAGCTTTTTTCCGGGGTCTTCTCTTATCTTGAAAGACGAATGTTGGGTAACTCTAAGCTCTATGGACCCTGGATACATTTGAGCATTATTTCACCCATTCCATTTATCGTCCTATATGGCCTAACGTTGGAGGACATAAATTAAAAAAAAATGAAAAAGACTACCAACTTAGTTCCTCCTGTCAGTCACTCCTTGTGGAAATATCAAGTTTCTTAAAACGCTCCTGTGGAACTGGTTAGGATATTTAAGTCCACCAACTGCAGAAGGGAAAACTAGTTAGTACCGGAGAACATAGATGCATCTCACAACACCGTCTGCGAATCCCTCTCCCAAACACATGGATACCGAGAACCACTGCCCCGTCTAGTCCAACCCAATCCAAACGATTGGGAAGGCTCTCGTGAAAGACACAATCTACTACTGGTAAGATGTGAAGTAATACGAGCGTTCGCCATCAGCAGCACAATAATAGGTCTTAAGGTGTTGAAAACTCTTCCCTATGCACGCGTATAATGATACAGTTGACAAAGTATCTAGCAAATCCATATCTCTTTGATTCGATTCCCAGATATAGGTGTTGATTTTTTCTGTATGCGTCAGGTGGTCCTGCGGTCAGGATTATTGTGCATCCTCTCAGTAGTGCAGAAGCATGTGTGATAGTGTACATGTGTATAAATGTAATAAATTATATTATGAATAAAAACTCAAAATGAAATTCCAACGTTAATCAAATTCGTATATAAACGGAACCCCTACTCCCTCCCCCCGCCCAAAAATATCTGACAAACGAGTTTCAGTTCGTCTTTAACTTCTACAGGTTGTTCAACATTTCTCCCCTAAGAAGTTGAAGTTATACACTTTGATGGGATGATGGCTATTGAAAATGGTAAATAAGAGAAGGGGGGAAAGAAGTATAGAGAGAGGGGTAAAGGAAGAAAATAGACTGAGAAAAAAATGGAGAGCTAAAGACGGAGATGCAGGGAGAATGGGAGAGTAAACTGGAGTGAAATAGAGGCAAACAGAGCAGAGGAACGGGAGACAGAGAAAATGAAAGAAATAATAATTGCATACTGAATACAAGTAAAGCTTCTGTCTCTGAACAATATTTATACGAAATGATTCAAATATGTTATTATATGTAGATATAAAATGCATAGAAGTGGTGTGATTATGTCTACTAATAAAATGACAGTTTCCAAGCCACTATTTTGATACTGTTTATGAAGAACAAAATAAGATACGTCGTTCTTAATCGTAAATGAAATCTCTCTTTATTTTTTAATTCTACAGAAACATCTACTTTACGCAAATTCCAAAATCCTTCGTTATCTTTTAGTTCTTCTGATTCATCCTCCTACGTCTGCACTTACACTCACTGATATATGCCTGTGGAAACGTTCATTATTGTACATTTGTGCTTAAGTTTCACTTCTGATATATAGGTAATCTTTTTAATTATCCTTATATTTAGTTATCTCCATTATTTACTTTGTTTTATTATAAATACTCACTGTGAAAAATCTAACATACACAATTTACAGCAATTATGGTTTAGTGTTGTCATACAATTCTAAATTAGTTCCCGAGGGACCGGTGTTTGTTAGTTTTAATTAATTAAGAATTATTTAATGTGGTGCGATTATATATTAAGCAAAATACATCTTATTTGATTGCTCTAACAGTGATTAAAGATTTAAAAAGTAATTTAATTATCATACATTTTGTGAGAAAGTAAATAAGGGGCATACAGCCTAATATATATTTATATCATCGTCATCATCATCATCGTCGTCGTCGTCATCGTCGTCGTCGACGTTGTTGTTGTTACAGCTAAGCCATTAAAAATAATTCAGATAAACGTTCCTTATTCTGATATTTATTAGGAGATATACACAATTTCAGCCATTTACACTAAAATGTTCACAGTGTGAAACTGTTCGAAAATAATAACTTAATGACAAATGGAAGAGAAAATGGAGTTTACAAATTACATTTATACTTTTTGGTGTTGAAAAAAAATCGTTTAATATATATGGAATATATGTGCCGTCTTTCATCTATTATGTATTTTTTTAGCTAATTTTAGCTATTTTTTATTTTAGGGTGCCACCTGTGAACGTTTCGTTTACTTCAATACTGGATAAACATGCAGATATTATTGTAAAGGTATGTAACGTGAACAGAATTGTTGTTGCATGTGGTAGTGCATTTATGGTAAAATTAGAGTGTGATCCTTTAAACCCGAACCATTCCAATAGGTCATATTATTGAAAACCTTTTAAAGCTTGTAGAATGTAGAAATTTGTATTAATGATCTCATTAGCTCTGGGAGAATTGACAGTACTAGCAAATGTTGGCAGCTGACAGTCTCAAATGTGCAGCCATAACAGTAGTAATCATTACGAGAGCGTGTTTACATTTTCAAAACATATTAGAAGACAAATTCCTTGGTAACAACACTACGGGAATTACAAAGTGAATTTAATGTACGCGATGTTCCAACACAGGCGAAAATTTTGTGGCTAGTAAGAAAGCTGGAGACAACTGGTATACTCGTCATTAGTGAAAGTGGAAGACCTAGACCATCATTGAATGCAGAGACTGTTACAGATGGTTGCAGAACGTTATTGAGTTGTTCAAATAAATCGTTGCGTCGATTGAGTCAATAATCAGGTTATTCATTTGGAACATGTCAAAGAGCTACGAAGAAATAGGGATTACGACCTTACAGAGTGCATATGGTGCAACAACTGAAAGAAGCAGATTATGATAAATGAATCAGTTACTGTCGATGGTTTCAGGGTACTCCTATTCCACGTCCAGACACTCTCTCCACACGTGGTTTGCAGATGAGGCATGGTTTCATCTGTCAGGCTACATAAACACACAAAACAACAGATATTAGGCTGCTGTAAACCCCCAAGTGATCCACGAAATCCCACTGCATGATGGAAAGGTTGGAGTATGGTGCGAGGTGTCAGCTTACAGGATTATTGGTCCCATTTTCTTTGTTACGTCTTCAGACACTGAAGTTTATATGAGTATCTTCAATACATTTGTGGAGCATCTGGATGATATCGAATTGAGAGAAGGTTATTTCCAGCAAGGTGGAGCAGCCTGCCATATATCTAATGACACCATGGAACTTGTAATCAGGTTCTTTGGTAATCGAATAATCTCTAAGGGTCTGTGGCTCCTCAGATCTCCTGACCTAACCTCACCCGATTTTTTCTTCTGGGGGTATCTAAAAATAAGAATGTACAAGAATAGGCCACGGACAATTGATGTTCTCAAGGAATCCATTCGACACGAAATAAGTAACACTTGCGAGGATCCACTCCGTAAAACTTCAGAGAATATGGTAAGACGCGTACAAACATGTATAGATGCTGGTGGAGGACACTCCCAACATTTTCTCTGAAACGTAAATCTCCCAATGTGTATTACATTCTCCCAAAGTTTCACGTGTGTTCTGTTATTGGTTAAAGACTTATGGCCTATTGAAATAGTTCAGGTTTATTTGGAACGCACTGTACCCCCTTACTCATATATGTATTCATAATTCCACTTAGATATTCCCAGTTCTAATGCTTTTAGAATTGTATAATTTTATCCTCAACTGCGTTTGTGTCTAGATATTACTCTCCGGTTACAGAAATAGAAAATATAATTGGAATGACTTGGGAAGCTATGCGCACACAATAATGTATACATTTTATATGAAATTGTTTATATATACAATACTGGTTGTATTGGTTGTATTATATACTTATAGTAGGAAACACTTAACATGCATTCCTAATGGTTAATAACATAAGGGATTGATTTTCTTCTAATTTTAGTTTTTGAGCTGTAGTAGGCACATACACATATGCACATAAATAAATAGTGTGGTTGGAGCAACGTTATAACCATTAATATTTCAACATTTGAGACCATTTTTATGAATCTTTAACATGCGTGTATTGCAATAATGTCTCTAGCATCGTCATGACACATTACTGCTTAAGTCTGATTGGGTTGTTTCCGATGTCATGAATAAAATGCTATCTGTTCCTAACTTTCCTTGATCTGTCAATGATTCCCTTACTAATAGATTTATATTTTAGCAGTAATTTCATTGCTCATTATTAACTATAAAATAGTCATGCTAACAGTTATTATTTTTCTATTATGAGTCAAAATTTTTAAGAAACAGATAATTGCGAAACTTTTAATTTATAAAATTGTTTAAAGGATTTAGAGAGTGATGTATATAAAAATTTTCTTCGGCGTGTGTTGATGTATTACACAATAACATAGAATTGCCTTAATTAAAAATAAACATAAACATGTATCCAGTTACCTAAATATCAATATAGTCACCATTTTCGAATATTTTCAAAATATTTCCTTAACACCAACTCAGAAGGTTTACTTACGGAAAAGTTCCATGTAAAAAAAAAAAAAAAAAAAAAAAAAAAAAAAAAAAAAAAAAAAACCTGGCACGATTAAGTCTTAATTGTTGATCATGTTGGCTTTAGCAGAATTAGGAAAGAAATGGAATAATAATATAAAGCATAATAACATTCTGGTATATGTCCTTGGCCAAAGAAGAAGGGGAAATTATGAAATTATGCATGAGTCAGTAAAAAAAGATTAGAGAACTCAAACATTTGGGGGCCAGAGATGGTAGGAATTGTGGAAGAAGTAGGAATGAGAGATATATGGTGATTAGAGGAAAGGAATACAAGCGATGTGGGCAAATTGGTTAAGTACAGAATAGAAGATATAGGAAGAAAAGCAATATGGGAAGTCTAGAAAATATGAAATCATTACAATTTTACAAACATATAACAAGTAACCGGGGACTAGAAGCATACGTAGGTTTCTGCAATAGGTAAGAGAGAGAAGGGTTAGCTTTGATGAGAACAGGAACAACATTTCTAAGAGAGATGAGAGTTAGGGATAAGGGAATTTGTCAATTTTGTGGTGGAAAAGAAAGCATAGAACTATGTAGCAGAATGCGAGGAGGTTGCAGTATGGAGAAAAAAGGGTTTGGGTGGGAAAATTGGATAAATTAGAGAAGAGGATAGTAGTTACAAAAATGTTAACAGGAAAGGAGGAAAAGAAGGTAAGAAGTATTGGTGAAGTATTGAAAAATTGGCAAGAAATATAAAGAGTATAAGAAAGGAAGTGTGGTGGAGGGGGAAGAAATGAGCAAAGTAAGTAATAAGAAGGCATGGAGGCAGAGCAGAAGACCAGGGTGTCATGTAAGCCAAGGTAGCAACAACTAAAACAAACGTAGCCTAAAGTTGTAAATTGTAAAACTTTGGAATATGCACAGTAAATAATTCATTCATACTAGTAATAAAGATTACTCTCTCACTTCTATACACCTGAGTACACTTGGTACACCTCACGTATCCATTACAGAGAAGTTGTCTATTTAACAGTGGTAGCCAAAGTAAGCCAGTTACCTGTTTACTCCATAGTTCATATTAGAAGTGCACAGATTCCACTCAAGCTTACTTGCCTCTAGCACAGTTTACATGTCTACATAGCAAGTTTGCACATGCCACAAAATTCATGTTAACCAAACCTTAGTTCACTTAAGCCTACCATGTTTAGCCGGGCCCATTTAGAATGTCGCGCCTCACTGGAAATGTGCTAGCAACGTGTTACGTTTGTGTATATAGAACATTTCCATTAAAAGATGATTAGCGCAAGCCCAGGAAATTAATAAACTGAATGCAAAGGAGACCGACAACAAATTAAGAAGCGAAGAGTACAGACTTGTAACGAAAGAGGACTCATATCCAATAAGTGAAACGTTGTTACACATCTATATCAAACTAGTTAGCAGATTCCTACAGCATTTCTTTAATCGCTTGGTATAAGCGTTCTTTAAGGCTTTTGTTGGTTTAAATGCATGGATAAACATCTGTGAAAGACTGGAGGATCTAAGACATTACGGAAGAAATCATCTACCGTTTAAAATTATGAATAAAAATCACAGGACTCTGTAACAACCAGGTTGATTGGTTAATAAAACTTTCAAGGAATCAAATAAACTGTCTATCTGATTAAGCTTGGGAGATATCTAAACGAAATGCCTCTTGGATATTTTTCCACAGAGGATATATAGGTATATATTTAACATTTTGAAAACTTACTGTGAGTATTAAATGCAAATTATTGATTAAACTTTCCGGATTGCTAATAAGTGAATGTAAATAGCAAATAAATTAATTATTTCTTATTTCAAAATTCTTTTCTGTCATGTTGCAAAATTTTATTCTATTAATTTGATTTCTGTCATGCTTATCATCATCATCATCATCATCATCATCATCATCATCATCATCATCATCATCATCATCATCATCATCATCATCATCATCATCATCATCATCATCATCATCATCATCATCATCACAATCACCATCACCATTATTATCATTATCATTATTATTAAATAATATGCGTTTCTTGTAGAGATTAGATCTAAAAAAATCTTATTTTTAAATTGATATTTTTAATCAAGCTTCCAAGAATTTTCTTACATAAATATTGGCAAAGTGAATACGAAATACCAGGGAATGATTTTTAAACTTACTTCTAAAAACTGAAGTTATATTACAGCTCCAGCTCCAGCTCCAGCAGGGCACGTCTTTGGAACTGAATGTGCAATATCTGATCACGAGAGAAGACAAATTTCGAGACACAATTTGAAGATGTATGAATATTTGAAAATTTAAAAAAAAAAGACAAGATCGGTAATGTTTAACACCACAAAACTTTTCCTTTCGATAAATTGTGTGCTTTAACCAGGCTTATTCCTTCTGTGCACCTTTTTGTTCATCTCCTAAGTTTCACTCAATAATACAAAGTCATTAAGAACGAAGATATCTTCACATGTTATGCCCAGATAATTTATGTTGTAGATTTTAAGTCTCATAAAAGCATTTTAAATTTGGAGTAGTATATTCCAAATGTTTAGCTATTTTGTGATAAAATAAAAATAAGGCACGTACAGACATGTGTATGTTATTTTGCATAAGACATCTTTATTTCTGAACTCCTATACATTTTTAATCTTGGAAAACTTCTGAGTTTAAATACTAACTTTGTAACTATCCTACACTTCGTCTTTTAGTTATACTATTCCCCTACACAAAATCAAATCTTAATGAATTATTTGCCTTTATTTATACATAGCCTTCATTACTTGTATTTCCAGTAAATCTCCATATGGAATTTTTGGGTGGAGTTCCATTGCTCTCACCTAGCACAGGTGATTGCTATTGCCAACCCGAGGGTGGAAGAGATGAACTTAAGGTAACACATAGGCCGGCAGAGGGCGAGGATCGAGCTAACCACAGAGACGTGGAGAATTCTCTAGCATTACAATACTCCTTTTTCTTCTTATTTAGCTTCCCTCATTGTACCACTATCATGTTGTTATGGGATTCTTGCTCCTCTATCCATTTTTAAGGTCTGGCCTGAGGAACTGAAGCTTTGGATCCGATAGAGAACCAGGATAGGTGATCAGCCCAAAGCCTGGTGCTAAGTTGAAGTAAGTGGATGAGTTATATGAGAGTGAGATAAATGATTCAGAAGATGATGGAACAATCGGTGGAATGATGACAGGGGAAACTGGAGGACTCGGAGAAAACCAGTCCCAGTGCCATGTTGTCGCACAAATCTCAGTTTGCGGTCGCCTGGGATTGACCCGGTGTCACCTTGGTGAGAGCTAAGCGGTCTAACGATTCACCCATGGCGCGGCCATTCTAACATTACAATACAGTATAATTTTTGTCTTAAAATTCACTTATCCTTTTAAGAAAATTAAATAACCTTCCACATTAATTTTCTGAAGCAAAAATGTGAAGTTTTTGACAAATAGTTATACTGTATTGTAATACTTGTTACTTCGCTGTTGTTAGCTTGTGTGTTTTATCCCTAACAATTCTGTGGTGTGGGGGCAACTTGTGTGATACACGTTCAAGAGGTCCTGAGTTCGAATCA